>VDFB02251448.1:0-182515 GCA_007258455.2 Sequoia sempervirens | reverse complement strand
TCCAATCCCCCCTAGATCTCCATAATTACATCCTTTCATCCATCCAAAAATCCTCACCCTTGGTGTCATAACATGTTCTACCCTTAAACAATTCAAGAATTGAGAAATCCCAAATTGTAAATCTAAATTTTGACACAAGATCCCCAATCCTACATTTCAAATAAAACCTTAAATATCAGGAACCCCTACATGTTATCCAATCCACATGGTCAATTCCTCCAAATTCCATCCACACATCCAATCCATCAATCCAAAGCTTCTAATTATCCACACACCACATCAACAACATCATAGAATAATCTTGCTAAATCAAGCCAAGTAGTCCAATACATATCCAAAAGGTATCTATAAGCTTCATCCTTGGTCTTTTTGAAATCCAAACCTTTTCAAAACAATTAGTCAACTTCATCAAAATTTCCAATCCTCATGTTGTGATTGGGATATATCATTACCACATCAACTTGATATTATAATAATTTTTAAATCAATCAATTGTTGGATTTCAACTTGATTAGGGGAAAAGTCTTGTGTATCTTATCTTTTTATCTTTTATAAATTCTTTATTGTGTGTTTTCTATTGGTTTCTTGCATTTTTTGAGTTGATCTTGGGGGCACATCATGAGCAATATCATCATAGTCCTCAATATCATAGTGCATTTTGTTACTTTCCTACTTAGATATTTTTCTCTTATAACACATAACAAATGTTACATAACAATCTTCCATATCATGTTGTATCTTGTTATGTGCTATAATAAATCAAGTTACTTAGAAATATAAAATTTATTTGAAGCTTCATAAATTTCATCATTAGATCATCCACACTAATCTTCATTTCCTCTTAGCTAACCATTCATAAATAACATCCATCCTTTGATTTTAACCCATCTATTTTTCCCAAATTCTTTCATTTTATTTCAAGTGTTCATCCATCTCTCTCATCACTACATGCCTTCTTGAGGGGTATCTATCTAATCATCATTTTGCTTGGTGTATCCTTTGGCATCCATTCTTTAATGTCTTCTACTTTCTTTGAAAATACACTACTTCTTTTAGATGCAATACTGCTTCAAAGAGGGGAAAATATAGACACTTAGATTCTACCAACTTAAATTTATCATAAACTCATATTGTTAACTAATTCAATTATTTAGACTAATTAATTATATCATTATTCTCAACTTGATATTATAATAATTTTTAAATCAATCAATTGTTGGATTTCAACTTGATTAGGGGAAAAGTCTTGTGTATCTTATCTTTTTATCTTTTATAAATTCTTTATTGTGTGTTTTCTATTGGTTTCTTGCATTTTTTAGGTTGATCTTGGGGGCACATCATGAGCAATATCATCATAGTCCTCAATATCATAGTGCATTTTGTTACTTTCCTACTTAGATATTTTTCTCTTATAACACATACCAAATGTTACATAACAATCTTCCATATCATGTTGTATCTTGTTATGTGCTATAATAAATCAAGTTACTTAGACATATAAAATTTATTTGAAGCTTCATAAATTTCATCATTAGATCATCCACACTAATCTTCATTTCCTCTTAGCTAACCATTCATAAATAACATCCATCCTTTGATTCAACCCATCTATTTTCCCCAAATTCTTTCATTTTATTTCAAGTGTTCATCCATCTCTCTCATCACTACATGCCTTCTTGAGGGGTATCTATCTAATCATCATTATGCTTGGTGTATCCTTTGGTGTCCATTCTTTAATGTCTTCTACTTTCTTTGAAAATACACTACTTTTAGATGCAATACTGCTTCAAAGAGGGGGAAATAAACACTTAGATTCTACCAACTTAAATTTATCATAAACTCATATTGTTAACTAATTCAATTATTTAGACTAATTAATTATATCATTATTCTTTTGTCAATCAATCGACTAACTCTAGTATCTTCATTATCTAATCATGTCATTGATTAATCAACTACACCATGTTAATTGACTTTTCAATTAAATTTAATTAATCTTTTTTAGCCTTATATCACCCTATGACTAGTTAATTGATCAATCAATATTTATTAATTATCTCCTAATTAAATATCCATACACATATATTCAATTAAAATAAATAAATAAACTAATTATGCTCACCTACGTTTCACTTATGTCAATTTAGTCAATTCTACCTTTCACTCATCAATCAGATTAGTTGATCTAGATAACTCTTAATCAAAATAGTTAGTTGAATAATCAAATTAGTTGACTAACCAACCTAGTGAGTTTATTGATCAATCAAGCTTGTTAATTGGATAGTTAGGTTAGTTGACTAATTAAATTTATTTAACTTGTTAATCAAATTAGTAAAAATCAAATCAATTCTCTAGTCCTAAAAATTGATTAAATTAATATTCTTCATTTATTTCTCTCTCTGAAATCTTTAAATTCACCATTTATTTGAGGAATTGAGAACTCTAAAAAATAGTCTATGATCTATTTCTAAATATCTTAATCATGTTGTCATTATACTATCAAGAATAGTGCAAACATTGAGCATCCACAATCATATCTAAGTGCAAGAAAATCCATTTCATGCTCCATTTAAGGTTTGCATGGTTTTACAATAGAAATTTTAATTATTATTTATTCTTAATTTCATTTAGAATTTTCATTACTGCATTCAACATATACTACAATAAATTAGCCAAACACAAAAGAAAGCATTAAAAAATAGGCATATATTCACATAGATACAAATGAAATAGTCATTTTATTCAAGTAAAGGTTAATGAAACAAATTGATAAGTATCATTAACTTCACAATGTATTTCAAAAATATTTAACTATCATTACCCATTAGTGATTTGAAATCAAAATAAAACAAAAAATAGGTGCCCTTGATGCCTCAGTGAGGTATAATTGTAAATTTTGGTGAATAGATTAAATGCACATAAAATAATTCAAAATCAGACAAAATAACATAGCAGATACCCTGAGAAAACCCTCCTCTTGAGGGAGAAAAACCCAGCAACAAAGATCTCTCTTATATTAAAAGAACAGTGGCTACAAATCTTGTTACAATTAGGTCTAACACAAGACCAATATTCAGTACCAAGTAATATGCAATGACAGATAACAAGCTGGCTCTTCAATTTTTTTTCTAGGATAGTTCACAACCTTCCCTAAGATCAATTCACAATCTGATCTTGTAGAACTGGAAGAACTTCACACTTTGATAGAGAACGGACCTACAGAAATTCACACCTGGCAATATTTGAATTGACTGAAATGAACACCTACATAATTCGCACCTAGAAGATACTATGCACTGTAAGATCTTTGCACTATAGGAAGTTCACACTTGTATGTTATTCGCCCTGTATGATATCCGCACTGTATGAAGTTCGTACTTGTGTAATATCCGCACTTGCAAAGTTTGCAATCTGCTTAGCAAGAATTCGCACTAGGAGATGAAGGTAATTCACACTTTCTTTTTCCGCTCACAAGATGATCTTCGCACTGCTGAACTCAAATATATTAGCACTTATGTGAATGACCGAACTGAATTGGGATCATTACCATGGACGAATGTTCTTGTATACAATTTAGAGAGGTCGCACCTCTTCATATCATGAGGTCGGCCACAATTACAATTCATAAATGATGTTGGCCCCAAGAAATCGCGTTTCTTCATAAATGGAAGTTGGCCTCAACAAATATTAAATGTCTTCTAATAAGAGATCAAGATGAATTCGTATCTTATCATGTCGGCCATAAGATAATACAAAAATAACGAATATAAATTAAATAGCCATCAGACTATCATTTAATTTATGTTCTCTCAATAGAGCTGAGCTGGAAGGAACGACTGAAGCTGCTATATCATTAACAATAATGACATCACCTTCCATTTATAACCACATAGAAGAGTGGAATGAAGAAATGCCTTCGCAAACGCTAAACAACAAATAAAATAATTGCCAACAAAATACATGACAAAGCAAGTATGAGGCACCATGGCATGTCGAAGGCCTTACTAACCCCAAAAGTTAGGGTGCACCATCATTAGAGCCCCTAAACTGTAAACCTCCAAATAAATAATACACAATAGAGAAGAGACAAACAAAAAAAGAAAATTCTAGGGGGTGTTGCTTCAGTGAGGTATGACAACTTCACTTTCCATTTATAGCCAAAAAAAGGAGTGAATGAAGAAATACCTTCTCAAACACTAAATAAAAAATAAAAAATGACTAAAAAATACACGACAAAGAAGAAATGAGTAATAAAATATAAATCTAGTGGGTCATTGCCTTAGTGAGGTATGATGACTTCACCTTCCATCTACAACTAGATGAAGGAGTGAAATGAATAAACACCTCCTCAAATAGTAAACAAAGGTACATTGGCCTAAATAAGACATTCTGGAGAAGAAATGATCAATAAAAAAAACTAGATGGTTCATTGCCCTAGTGAGCTAAAATGACTTCACCTTCTATTTACAAGTAGATAGAGGAGTGAAATGAAGAAATGCCTTCTCAAACACTGAATAACTAATAGTCAGTATCGTAATGAACACATAATAGAGAAGAAATTAGTATACCATTAGAAAACCAAGTGGGGTCATTGTCTTAGTTAGGTATGATGACTTCGTCTTCCATTTACATGTCTTCTCAAATAGTAAAAAAATCAAATGGCCTAAACATTATAATTGAGAAAAAAATGACTATTTTTAAAAAATAAACTAGTTGATTCATTGCCTTAATGATGTTTGAAGACCTCACCTTCCAATTCAAGCTAGACAAGTGATGGCTTTAAACATGACCCTCAAACATAACTCCAAACATACCTCCACATCCTCTTGACATTCTCTTCACATGAAAGTCCAAATTCTCTCCATTGAATCCCTTCAAAAGTATGAGAAAATGAGATGTGAAGTTAATAGCTACATGTGGAAAATGCAACATGTTTAGAAAGAAGGCAATTAGTACTAAATTGATGTGCATTATTTAAAGTTGCATGTTGCAACATTGAAGATGACATTAATTTGTATCTACATGCCATCAGGTATACATACATGCATAGAAGCATAATTACTAAATGGAGAGGGATGAGAGTTAAGTGTGTAGTGGCACTGGATAAATGTGGTAATTTTCCATGGTGTGAACACATTGATAGGAAAGAATCATTGATTGATGATGATCTAGCATCACGGATCCATATGCACCTCACCACCTTCACTCAACCATAAAAATAAAGGGTGTTTACTTGTCAAACTCCTCATGTGTATTATGAGTTCGATACCACTCAAAACAATTTTTTTGAACAATACCTGTGTATAGGGATATGTAAGTGGATGCTATCAGGATTATATCTGCACTAAACTTTTATCGAACAATGTTACCGTCGCACCCCCACCATAAGTTCCTCACCGTACGCATCCCCAAATAGGCCTTATCTTGAACCCTGAATGGTCTTAGAAATAGCCAAAGTGACGGTAGGGTTCTCCATTTTTTCAAACCCTAAGGATTCTGCTCGTGCTTTGATTCTCATCTCATTCCATTCTACAACATACAATGGCCTTGACATTTTCTGGTTTCGTTGTATCTCCAGGCAGATACCCAACTCCATGCTTCCATTTCCCAAAACTTTCACTAAGAATATCATGTAATGTCATACCCATTTCACAGGTGAAAGCAGCAGGCTTGGAGGCTGAAAGAGAGCGACGCCACAGTGCCATGAAGCTATTCTTACTTGACGAATGTGGGTTTTCTCCCTCGGAGCTGCCAACAGTAATGAGCAAGAAGCCCCAACTCTTCAGATGCGAATCCACGGACAGGGCTCAACAGGCACTTCAGCTATTCAGAGATTCTGGATTTACTCCTGAACAGGTTAGGAAAATCATTTTCAGAGACCCATCTATTCTTGTACGCAGTGTGGATGAGCAGTTGAAGCCTAAGATTGACCTTTTGAAAACATTAGGTATGGCTAAACAAGATTTGGGTTATATCATATCCCAGCAACCTAGAGTTCTGGGTGGAAATTTAGAGAAAAACTTGAATCTAAAAATCTCATTTCTTCTCAAAATTTTTGGGTCTAAGGATAATCTGTGTAAAGCTATCAGGAAGAGACCTGGGATTCTGAACTATGGTTTTCAGATTTTGCAAGATAAAATAAAGATTATGGAAGACGTGGGCTTGTTGGACCACCAGATCCATGAACTTTTTGGAAAGGATCCTATGTTGCTTTGTTTATCTAGAGGTAAGATAGAGAAGAACATGGAGTTCTTGACAGGTACCCTGGGGTTACACCCAAGCATTGTGGTTAGGTATCCTATGTTGCTAAGAATTAGCGTGCAGAAGAGGATGAAACCACGCTATAAGGTGATTAAATATCTAGATGCATTGACAAATCCCAAGTACCAGAATTCCAGTCTTGTTACTTTGTTTAAATGGAGTGACCAAGATTTCACCATGAAGTTTCTGGAGGGCAATAATGAGCTCATAAATTTATATGAAGATTACAAGAAGTCTTTTGATTTTTAAATTACGAAGGCCTGGCAACTCAAAACAAATTTTGCAATTCTTTTTCTCTTTCTTCCCTATTTAAATACGGCAAAATATAATTAATACCACAATATTGATTTAAAAGAGTCCTTGAATCAAGAGGTCTTAATCTTCATGTAAATCATACTAAGATATTTTCTTTTAATAAATATAATTATTTTTACATGAAATAGGTTAGGTTGGTTGTATGGGCAATTTCATATGTGATGCAAAGTGAATGATTGTGAATTTAAGGTTAAGTTGTTACTTTAAATCAAATAGTTGTGTTGTATCCGATAGACTTGATAAAGATTCCATAATTTATTTGGTACTCTTTGTTAAGGAAATAGAAGGAAAGAACCACCTTAAAACAAATCTAAGAGGTGCCTAGCTAATATGGACTTAATTGTCATTTCCAATCTTTCAAAATGCTTATATTCATTTGGCTTGACAACTGAAGCTAAATATGGTTTTGTACAATTGTAAGTGCCCAAAATTGGTCAATGATATATTATAAAATCGAAAGATGATTTAGTGACCCAAAACACAACTCTACATGGTGTGAAATAATAAAACTCTCTTTCCTAACCAATCTTGAAGTGGTGGAAGTGTTTAGCCAATCTCGAAGACCCACCCTTTTATTTTCATTTTATGCTTCTTTGATTATTAACTAGTATTTGTCCTTTCTCATCTTTCCATTTTTTAAAGTTTTTGGCCTTTAAATAATGTGTTTGCCTCTTTTATCTCAACTCTCCCCTTCATCAATCATAGGAATGCCTTAGTGAATGTATATTTGCCACAATAAACTTATTGCTATTAAAAGCGCAAACACACTAGTTTATTTATTTTTGCATCTATTCTTTATCTGTTAACTTTGTTGGTTGGAAGCGCCCAACATTGTTTGAAAGTGTTTTGTCTATGTTTAATTAGTTGGTGGATTGTATATAGGTTGATAAGAGCTTACTCTAGCGATCCTAGGTTGATATTTTTATTGGTAAAGTTTGTTTACTTTATTGTCATTTTAAAGGGCAAATCATATTAGCAAAGTACAATCAAACACAATAGTTAGGATAAAATACCTAAACACTGTAGTGGTGCTTATTTTAATTTATATATTTTGGTGAACCTGACATCTTCAATGAAAACATCCTTCTTCCAATTAAAACACTAGATTAGAATCAAGTTTGTTTAATTTACTATTATTATAAAGGAGAATTCATATTCTAAAATTAGAATAACACATACTACTTACGATAACACACCTAAACACTAGAGTATCACTTATTTTAATGTTCACTTTGGTGAGCTTGTAATATTCAAACACAAACTACTAGTACTCAAACACAAACACCTTCAAAAATAAACATACACAACATAAATCATTCCCTACCTTAATCAATAACAATTTTCCTCCTATCTCCTACATTCTCTTTCACTTCTTTCTTTACACCCTCTCATCCATCTTCCTTTCCACTCATATCATCCCTATCTTCCTCATACCTTCTTAAAACCTCATGCAACTATTCTCTTTTATTTCCCTTCTTCTTTTGTCATTCTAACCACCTATTTCTCTCTTGTAAACTCTATCATATTATATACATAACCTTCTTGGATATCTCTTAATTTTTCAAAACTAATTTCAACATTGAAATTGACTCTCACATTCCTACTACAACACCCCTCCTTACCCTTGCATTTGATTTCATAAATTTTCATGCATTCCTTGTGATATTATTTGTCACACCCCATTGTGTATTTACCTATTTACTATTACTGTGCTAGGGTAAATTATTGCAATTAAAAACATACTTTGAATTCTAATTGAGAATATATGTGCTTGCACTTTGTTATTACTGAATTATGAATGAATGTTTATTTCATTTAATGTTATGTGATGAAATGCATAGATGTGAAATAGATGGTTATTGAATTAGATATTCTAACCGTGGAAAAATATTATGTAAATGCATATTTTATTGAACAACTGACTACCATGAGAATGTGTTAAGTTGGATGCAGGTTCATGTTCAATCCTCTAGATGTGAGGGGAAGTATAACTCAGGAGAAGAACTTGGTCAAGTAACCAGTAATAAAATCTAATTGAGCTTGCACACACACTCACAATAGAATGGTTGAGTCAAGTTATTGTGTTGGGAATTGGTAAGTCATCCCTTAGTATGATGTGTTTGCATTAGTAAGGCTCTTGATTACTGTTGAGTGCATTCTTAGATGATGTTTATGTGTTTGGAGCTTAGGAGTTTTTCCTTATATTACTATGTTTGATTGATGAGGTGAACATGAATTGTATGTATATATGTATGCATATGCATGTCGATGATAGACCATACGCATGAACACATACATGAGAGTACATAGGTAGATGTACCTACGCATGCTTATGAACAGGTTGCTTATGAGCATGGTGTTATTGAATGGACAATGCAACATGTATGTATATATGTATATATACATTGCACGTATATTACCTATCAATAAGATAGTAATTATATATGTGTGATTGTGCAATTGAATGTATGCATATCTAAGATATATACATATATACATATGTATACATATGCTGATATATACGTAAGTGTGACAAACATAAATGTCCATACAGATATATCAATATATGTATACATACGTATACATGTACATAGAGGAATATATATATACATATACATATACATATACATATACATATACATATACATATACATACATACATACATATATACATATACATACATACATATATATATTTATATATATATGATAATTAATAAAGGCTGATTTGTATATATGTTATGCAAAGTATTAAAGGCCGATTAATACATATGTTTGGCATAAGATAAAAGCTGATATGGAGTTAAAAGCCATGGTCAATATCACACAAAATGCATCACTATTTTGTAGTGGCTCATTACTTCTATTTTGGAAGGCATTTATCTGGTAGATAAAAGGCGATGGAAATAGTTAATATCAAGCGTGCTATGCAAAGTGATTTAAATGCATGTTAAAAGGAAATAACAAACAACAATAAATGTGTTGGTCAAAGCATACATTGAACGCTATTTTAAAGGAGTCGATTCATCTTTCCTATGTTGAATAAATAGACTATGACTAAGTCGACCATGAATATATGTTGCATGTTATTTGAGGATTGTTTCTTTGGATAAACCACGCCAAAGGAATAGGTAAATGGCTGATACTTGGAGCCATTTTATGAATTCTTTGTCTCTGCAAAATTCTATAATGTTTGCAATTCGATTATTATCCTTTAAACATGTGCATATTTGAAATAGTCTTGAGTTGTTGTCAAGCAAAGGAGGTCGATCTATAGAAACCAAGCTAAGTCTGTACTTAGAATTTTTCCACCCTTTTGCTATGAGAGATGAGTCGACCTACATGCTTTAGAGTTGTCGACTAACATACCTTTTTTTTAGGCTTCAATGTCTCAATATTTTGTATAAATAGATGAGCCAACTCTCTCATTTGGGATGCACAATTCTGCAAGTTTATTCTGCTGCAAATATTTTGAGAGTTCTAATTAGTGAGAGCATTGAGTTATATTGTGAGAGCATTGAGTTAATTCATAAGCTTAGAGAAATAGGATATTGTGAAGTATTGCTTTGAATAGTAAAGTGAAGGCTAGCAAGCTGTCATTGGAAGGCTATGAATCAAGTTAGTCAATTTGGATCTATTGTATTACAGGCATGAAGATCTAATATTCTTTTATTTGTCTTTTATTATGAAAGAATGAGTCTTGTTTCCTTTGATTGGAATTTCTTGAGAATTCTTGCTTTGGTAAATCATAACATTTGATTATGGAAAGGAATAGAAGTTGTTTTATGTTTTTCTATGAAAGTTTTTATATATACTCCATAATAGTACAATTTGTTTATCATTAGTATAAGTATACTAGGAATGATGAAACAAAGATAGCTTAAGATTTATTCATTGCAAAGTTATTTGATTATTTTAGATAGTTTGTAAGTTACACCTGGGATTTGATTATCCATTGAAGGGAGGGTAACTGTGTTTAGGCTTTTTGGATAGAAATTCCATTAAGTTTTGGGAAAAGGGAATAGGTTGTTTCTAGGGTTAAAGACTACCCATAGAAGGAAATAACTACATGCATAGTTATAATGGCTTAAACTTAAATCGAGCTTGAGTAGGGTATGTGAGTAGGATGACTGTCACTTGAAGTACCGAGTGAGAACACTTTGGTCAAAGTAGTGTGATTTCCTTTGGCTCCACTATCAATTCACCATTATCCATTTATGCATGCTAGTTCAAGATTGTAGGGTTTACAAGTTCTAGTCATGTAAGACACAACACAAAAGATTAGAATGGTCATTATGAGGTTACTCCACCAATCTCTTTGTTGAAGAGTATGGCCATCTATAGAATGATAGATGTGTGTGGGACCACATCTGAGTCCGTGCTTTGTGGAAAAGTGCTTCAATGATGCTTGTCCTCTTCAGCAGGTGACATGAGACCAAGATTTGAAAGGAGGTTCCTTGACCATCTATATCTATTACTTTGAAGCTTGGTTGAGCTATGTATATACTTTGTACATGATCTTTGGAATATTGTAATATGTGAAATATTATTTTGGAAATGGAATCAATGTTGATTATTGTTATGACATCTATGTTCATTGTTCTCTATTAAGAAAATAAAATTTTCATGACAATGGTTATGTTACATAGTTTATTTACTTGAAAGTGAAAACATAGGAAATTTTACTTAAGTGAACAATTGACATGTTACATTATTACCTCCTCATTTATATCCTCACTTAAATCAAACTTATAAAATGTCTCTTACTCCCTTACCCACCCTAGAGGAAGTTAACCATTTCCCTCTTCTTAATGAACAGTCTGACCATGATGCTCACTCTAAACATACAGAACAAAAAATGTATCAAAATTTTACACTTGAAATTCAAATCCTCTAAGATGACATTGGAACCCTAAAGTATTATGATAATAATATATCTCTTATTAATGCCCTTCATACCATGTTAGTTTCTCACTTTTTGGTCTTGGGCATCTTGCGATGTATTGCTCATATTGTTAATGATGTTGCTCCTACTTCTAAACCTTCCTCTTCTATAACTCTTTCCTCTTTGGCTTGATTCATTTATCAACACTCCCTTCCTCTTCAACCTATACAACCTTCATTGTCTCTCCCCCTTTCCAATGCCCCTATCCATTTTGTTTCCTTCTTCACTCTTTGTTATTTCCTTGTCATTTCCACAATTTTTATGTCATTACATATTCCACAATTTTTATGTCATTCCCTATCCACTTATCCTTTGGATACCACTCCACCTATCCCTACTTATTCTCATATTCCTAATTATTCATGTTTCATTTGTTCTTCCCCTTATTGTTCACCTATCATACTCTCTCTTCCCAAGCACCTTTCACCCCACCTCATATCCCTAGGTCTCTACATAATACTTCTTTCCCTCCCTTAACCCATGTGGCATACATATTTATATTCTTCTAACCTATAATCCAAAAATTCACCACATCTTACTTCACTCAAGGATCATGCAATCAAAACATGGATTTATTCCATCTTCTTCTTAATAAGAAGTCACAATATATTTATACCATAATCCCCTCACTCCTAACATTCTATTTCACCTAGGCGATGGGCCAAGCTCAATTGGCTAAAGCATCCTGTTGTAGGAAAGAGGTCATGAGGTCTATTCTCCCAACTATCCACGTGGTATCATAGTGTGTGTTGTGCTAGCATCATCTATCACATGAAAATTTTTACTAGGCGCACTACAATTTATAGGGGGGTAGCTACTTGATTTCAGTTCCTATAGTCTAAAAAAAAACATTCTATTTCACCCCTTCCCTCTTGTTTTTAAAACACATCAATTTGATGTGTAAAATGACAAAGGGGATCCTAAAATGCATGTGCAATATTCCAATTTTGGTTATCTTAATTCAAAAAAAATCCCTTATATAATTAAACAATATACTCTTGAATGGTTTTACTCTTTTCCCCACAAGTCACTTTACTCTCTCATAAAATTAGTCCATGCTTTTTTCCAACACTTCTCAAGTAAATTTTAGCATTAAATTTAACCTCATTGACTTGACATAATGCAATAAAGGACCCGTTGAGTGTGTTAATGATTTTATTATCTAGTTCAATTCCACACTTACGAAAATGCATTGTAATCTTCCTTATAATGAGATTCAACATCTCTTTGTCAATAATTTGATTTCACATATTAAAGATAATGCATTATTTAACTATTATTATTATTTATTTGACCTCTATTCCAATCTATTGAATTGTGAAAATAAACTATTATATGGTAAATCCCTTGAATTTTAATTCTTGTTCTCTTATGTATTTCTCATCTTTATTTGTTTATTTTTCCTCATGTATCCCTAGATCTGAAAAGACATTTCAATAAAAACACCTCTTCTTCCATATTTTAAAAAATTAACTTTAAACCAATTGTTAACCATGTTAACCCTTCCCCTTCTTCATATAATTCTATTACTCTTAAACCCTAAACATGCACAAATTCAACCACCTTGTTAATCACATTCATGTTATTTTGAACCAACTTATTATCAACCTTCTCACCTTATCTCCTATTGATCCCTTCGAAACATCACTTTCCCTTCCATATAGGTGTGACCCTAAAGATTTCTATAAATTTTGTAGATGGGAATTAAGTAAAAAATATAGGATCTTGTAGATAATATTATTATTCATGTTGAGGTCCATAATCACATTTGTAATAAGTCCATAGATTCTCTACATAAAAAACCTACATATTTATACAAATCTTGTCCCTCAATATAATAAATCTAATCATGTTGATCTTGTTCTTGAAAAATCTTCTCCTATTCTTTCTAATGATCCCACTATCTATTCTCCTCCCATACTCTTATTTTCCTTTGATAAATTTTTGGTGCTCTTGATGCACACCCATATTCTACCTCTCCCCCTCTTCTCATTATATTATCTTCAAATATTCCTATAAATGGTTATCATGTACCTATATATAGGGTATACTCATTGATCCTACTTATTCCTTTTATATATGCATAGAGGAATCCTTGATAGCAACCATCTTTACCAATATTCCTATGCAACTTCAATAATTTCACTAAAATATTTCAGTGGAATTCTCATTGATCTACTTGATTGAATTATTATCCTTATTTAATTTGATCCTAAGAAGCTTCTTACTTTAGGTCATATAATTCTCAATTTTAATGAATGTGACATTTTTCTAGGATGCCCTTGAGCTTAAATGTATCCATAATAAATAGGTTGTGATCAACATCATGTGAATCACCTCTTGTCTAAATTAGGTGATTTCACCATATATAGCTTCATCATGAAACCCTAACAACCAAATTATGAAATGCATGGAACGCTTTCCAACTTTTTAAATATTCAAGGAACAAAATGTTTGGATTCATTCTAGCAACCATAATATCATTTTCTATCCTTTTGAACATCTTCTTCCTCACCCTCATGTACTTTTTCATCCTAATTATTATTCTCCCTTTGACTATGAATGAAAAATCCCTCCCAAACCTAAAAATAATCACTGCTAGCAAGGTAGTAGAGTAGTGTCAAATCCTATCACAAGCTACAACATATGATCTATGAAACTTGAGGCCAACATAGGAGATAAAGTTATATTTGTTTCATAAGGCTTACATCTCTCTAAAAGATAATATGTAAAGATGTGTATGTAATAGATGCAAGAGGAGGAAGATAGGGAATGGGGATATATGCATAGCAGAATAACACTTGCTTGGGTACTTGATATAACTTATAATATATATGCAAAGATATAAGGATCAATATATATATGTGTGTGTGTGTGTGTATAAGTCGACGAATGTTTCTTTCTAATATTAAGTATACAAGGAATACATGTTCAAATAGTTTTCCTTCTACAATTGCTCTTTTCTCTCATCGTATCCTCTGGGGTATAAGTTGAATATATAAGGGATATTTGTGTTTAAATCTCCAGACTTTTTTTCCCTCTTTCACTTGCTAACATTGGTTCCATTGTTGAGAACCTAAAGATAACAATGAAGAAAAATATAGATTAAAAGGTGAAGCAATAGAGAAATAAAAGAAACAAATTGATAGTGATAAGTGATAGAAAATTTATAAACCTTGCAGGAAAAATATTAGGTGCTACCCTCATGAGAGGGGGGTAGGCACTTAAGGGATTATAAATTAGAAGGGGGAATGGATATGAAAATATCTCTAAAAGGATGTACCTATTCAAAATCAAAATAACCATGGGATATATAAAGATTAATGGAAGACAACATCAAAAATAACCATGACAAAAGGAGATAACAAAAGGGAAAGAGAAAAAATTGAAATAATTAGATTAGCAATGGAAATTAGAGTTAAAGAAAGGAGATTGAAACAAACCTAAGATTGATAAGAAAGGTACCAAAAAAGGATGGAAGGGGTAGAAAATGAAGATTAGGAATGAGAATATGTAGAGCAGAGACTAAGACATGCTTGTGTATTTGATATAGAATAATATATATGTGGGGATATAAGGATTGATATATATGTGTGTTATAAGTGCATTAATGTTTCTTTCTGATGTTAAGTAAATAAGGAATACATGTTAGTATATTTTTCCTTTTGTAATTGCTCTTTTCTCTCACTATATCCTCTAGGGTATAAATTGACTACATAAGGGATATTGGGGTTCAAATCTCTGAACTATGTTTCCCTCTTTCTCTTGCTAACAATAAAAAAGATGAATCCTCTTCCTTCATCCTTCCTATCCATTTCTCCATGCCAATGATATCCACTATCCTTAATCAACCAAAAATACTAAATTTACCCTAGGATTGAGCTCTTGTCTACACTACCTAAACTAAAACTTCCACCCAACCAACTAAGACTTGATATGCTCCTCCTATATCTTCTTCTTCTATGTCGATTGTTATTGTATGTAAAATATGAGAATTAATACCTTTAGTAAGGAGAAATAAAAATATGTTAAAATATGGATTTAGTGCAAATACAAATAAAAAATTATTATTAATCCAAATAAAAAATGAAATGAAAATTCAAGAAAAAGAAAAAATATCAAAAGAATTGACACATCATAGACCTTGGGAAAGCTTATGGAAAAAATCTAACCTCAAATGTAGATCTCACTTTACTAACTCTAAAGAAGTCTCACAATACAATGAGAAGGCCCCACCAATGATGTTCACTATTGTCAAAACTCTGATAACACATTTGTAGCTAATCCCAGATGGAAAACATCCAATAAATACAATACAATCCAATGCGATGTCAAATCTACATTCCAAGGCTTGTATTTATAGGACATAATCTATTTAGGAAACCACTTGTGGTCTTAATAAATCAATGGGATTAGAAAAGGGGGCATCTAGGTCATGGTCAAGAAGACCATGTTCAAACCCAAGTACCATAATTCATGCATGCTATTGTAACTCCTTGATTGACTAGACATCCAGTCAAATTAGGTGCTTCATTTGGAAAGTGTAACTAATCTTCCAAGATTATCTTTCACATTACCTAGAATTGAATTTAAGTATAATATTCCTAGTATACTACATAACCTCCATATCAATGCTCTCTTACAACTATGAAAATAAAAAAGTGGTATAACGTGTCATATAAGGAATACTAAGATATCTCCAAAATTTAGTGACTCATTCCATAAAAGGCCAACGGTTAAATAAATTATATTTTATTAAATATTGTATTGTTCCTAGGATTTACAATATGTACAACACCTACTTGTAACATTATAGAGATTTATTATTAAAAAATGAACCTTCCTAAGTCTATTTTTGATACACCCTCTCTATAAACCTTTTTCACTTTAAACTATCTTCTTTCATTTCATGATCATTTTTCTATCAATAAAGGTATTGTGCCTCCCCTAGCTTATTTCAACTTGTAATAATTAGATGATGATAGTTTTTAGATGATGAGAGCTATGCTACATGTATTAAATTTGATATTCTATATGAATTTACCAATATTTTATTTTTGTTTTTTGCATTTTTTTCTCCTCACTCTTTGTGAATTCTATAAACTCATCCATTTATCCATGATAACACATAGAGAAAGGAGTAACCATTTTATGTTTTCCATCTCATATGTCTTTGTATCTATCTTCTTTAAGTTTACTTATTTTTCCATATTCTCCTTATAATATAATCTTCTATATATTATTTTAGGGATGATGTAAAAAATTGAAGTATATTTTCCTCTTTAATATTAACCTAAAATTATAAAAACCTTTTACTATGTCTCGTTTGTATAAATCATCTATTTGTTCATAATTGGTTATGTTATTTATTTATGTTGTACATCACTCTTTGTGTTCTTTTTAGTATATTTTTTGAGATGACACAAATAACAATATGTTTATTCATTTTTCATGTTGACCCAAAATCAACCCTCCACTCTTTATTTTCTTGCTACCTATCTCTCTCATTGTTTTGTATTATTCTATGAATTTATGGATGATGACACACATTTAAATTAATTATTATTTTTGACATATAATTTTATGTTATCAATATAAACTTACACTCATAGAGATACCAACCAAAGGAAGCTCTTGAGAATGTGATGTAGTTTGCAAGTCAATCTCTAGGATTGAAAGGTTGACTCTTAATGATTTTCAATGAGCACTTCTATTCTATTTTTTTTTTTTGAGAATGGGATGTAGTTTGCAAGTCAATCTAATCTAAGTGAACAGTAATATAATTCATGGGAGTAACATATTACTTCTTAACTCTATACTTTGCAATGTGATTGTCAATGAATATATGAATTAAGCATTGATGATACCATAAAAGGCTAATTCTTTAAGTAAGAATGATACAATCTAACAATAAAATTACTTTGATGAAATAACATAAATTTGTAGAGCTTGATGAGAATATGAATACCTAGTACATTTTCAAAAAAAACGATGAGAAAAAAGATCTTATTTATACCAAATGGAACAATAAAAAGTATAGTAGAAATAAATAGCAACAAGTACATTGGATTATGCAAGAACCACTCCACAAGAAGTACATTGGAAGTGTGTGTGTGAGAGAGAGAGAGAGAGAGAAGGGTAGTCCTACAAATTCTCAACTACTTTCAAGAACTATTACACCTCAATTTAATATATTCTCCTCACATCAAGAACTCCCATATGAGAAGGGTAGTCTGGTGCAGGTGCACCCAAGCACTTGAAGATTTCAAATATAGGTCAATATGTCAAGTAGTGATGTTAGGGTCTTTTTGCATTAGATAAGGCTTGTTTACTATTTTTTATTTTTATTTTTTTTATTAGACTGCAGGAATCGGGTAGCACGACCCCCTATAAACTGCAGTGTGCCTGGTAAACTTTTTAACGTGACCGGCGACACTGGCGCGACACGCCCTCCGGTACCACGGGGGTGGGGGAGACTAGACCTCGTGACCAACCTCCTGCAACAGGAAAGATTTAGCCAACCGAGCTAGGGCCCCAACCCCAAGGCTTGTTTACTATAAATAAGGTGTATTGAGACCATTTATTATGTAATTGGGTGGTTTTAGAGTCGTAGGTGTCAAATTAGTAAAAGTTGCAAAAGTGTAAATGTTGTCAAGAAAGAAAATTGTGAAAAATGCAACTTTTGGAGTATGAAGAGTCTTAAGAATTTGAAAAGAAGTTATAGGCATTGGGTTGGTTGGTATTTGAAGGGAAAAAGTATAAAAAGCCTCAAATAGGCTCAAGCATCAATGGGAGAAGTTTGTATTGAAAATTCAAAGCAATAACAACGTTTCTTTCTATAAATTTATTATAATTTCACACTTTTTTGGATCTGTACGACCCGTACATTCTAAATCATGATCTGAATTTCATAGTATTATGTTGGAACATGTTTTAAATTTCATTTGTATTCATTTTGAGAGTCTATCATCTAGTTTAGAGGCATATCTCTTCTATTTTCTATAACTGCCTATTAAAGGCTAAGGAAGGGTTTGATTGAAGTTCAAATGATGTTTTAGTCATTCCACCTACTATAAAAATCTTGTAACTCAGTGGAATGAATTTTATTATGATATATTAGGTGTCTACATGGTCCTAAAGGTGGAGGAAGTGAGTTGTTGGCAATTGGATGATGCCTTAGGGTGCAACAAAGTGTTTTTCCATGTGAAAGTGTGATGTTAAGGAATGGTTTTGATGAAGTGTTGATAGATTTGGTCATGTGTTGGTTTGTGAGTTTTTATAGACCATTTAGATTCTGTTGGTGGTATTGGTTGAGTTCTTTAAGCCCGGGTGATGGGAGATTGAATAAACCCTAGGTTATTTGCATGAAAAGTGAGGGTATGGTGGATCAGCATCCTAGAAGACTTGGATATGAGAATTGTTGATGGAATTTAGTGTTCTGTATCACAATTAGTGACTATCAAGTGAGCTCTGGTGAAAATTTGGTGATTAGGAGGTACTTCCTTTGTAAAAGAGGGCTAATTGAGTAGCCTAAAATAGGGGCAGTCTAAAGGTTTTGAACTTTGTTGCAAAGAAACCTCATGGATTCTTTTAGTATTTCATTTTAGATCATGATGTGAGTCTCAGAAGGTGAAAAGAAGGTATTTGTATGACCTTCTCTAAAAGATATCTCCAAGAGTTGGTTTTTGAGGGCTACAAGCCTTTTGGTGAGTGTTTGGGACAAGTTGAGAGAATAGTGTTTCAAGGGTTGGTTTTCTTGATTGAGTCTAACCTTTTTGTGTTGATTGGGGGGTATCCACCACCTAGGTTGCTATCATAGTCCTACAAATTCTCAAATAATTTACTTTCTTTTGCCACATGAGTAGGTGTAATGGAGCAATAGTTTAATCCAATGTGTACATGAAACATGCTTATTCACATTTATAATTTACACACAATAGTTGAGTTAAATTTGGATGTATATTTAGAAAACCCATGAAGAACACATTTAAAAATTATGCTCAACATTTACTAAATATCATTTCATCTATAACAATCCCTTTAAGTTTCATGGACCCTTGAGCAAGTCTAGACATTATCTTCTAAAATATCACATGAACAATATCTAGCATTGGTTCTCTCTCAAAGTGCATACGTATCTCTATGATTAAAAGTAGTATATAAATATTCCAATTGTGATGGATTCTTTGGAGTAATAGCCTAGATGTGACTTGGCTTAAATGTCATTATTATTATAATTATTTAGGTGCTATTTACTCATATCTTTCCTTCATTTCCACTAGTTGAATGGTTTCATTTGTAACATCGATATAAAGTGCACTAGGTGTCTCCTTATATTTTTCAAACACTAGCTCCCAAAAAGGGTCACTAGCACACTTATTAGAAACTAACATGCCTAAAGGCTCACTAGGGTTCCTATTAGAAACTGGTATTTTCGGTGAGTCTTTATTAACCAATACAATTATTTTTACCTCTATGCACATTCAAAACCCCTTCGAATGAATTTTCCAACACTTTCCTACCTTGTACCACTACCAAATCAACTTCAAATGCTAACATAGACATGAATTTTTATCCTTCATTTCCTTTCTAGTTTCATTTCAATCTTAAATCTTACAATTATTATACTTATTTTAGATATGATTTTTAAACTTTGACATATATATTTATTAGTAAAGCTTGTTTACTTTATTGTCATTTTAATGGGGAAATCATATTAGCAAAGTATAATCAACCATGATAGTTAGGATAAAACACCTAAACATTGTAGTGGTGCTTATTTTAATTTATATTTTGGTGAACTTGACATCTTCAAACGAAGCATCCTTCTTCCAATTAAAACAATATATTAGAATTGAGTTTTATTACTTTACTATTATTTGAAAGGAGAATTTGTATTCTAAAAGAAGAATAACACATAGTACTTACAATAACACACCTAAACACTAGAGTAGCACTTATTTTAATCTACATTTTGGTGAGCCCATTATATTAAAACAACACAAACTTCTTCTAACTCAAACACAAACACCTTCAAAAATAAACATACACAACATAAATCATCCCCTACCTTAATCTATAACACTTTTCCTCCTATATCCTGTTGCAAGTATGACCAAGTTTGGTGGTGTTGTCATTGATTTCAACACAATTTAGTATGTTGCATATTGTACATGTATAGTTGAGATGTTGTGAGTAAATGGAGATATCTTAATAATGTTGCAGATGTGCTGAATGGATGAGTTTCCAAGTGCTTTTGAGAAAATTAATAAAGAAGAGGAGTCAGAGTTATAAATGTGTTCAGAACGTGCTCCAGTATGTGCTCCATGTTTCTCCTGTATTGATCCTATGCTTGTGCAAATCTGAAGGTTTTCTAATGGTGATATAGTGGTTATATCTCTTGAGTTAAAGCTTATGGTTTGATGGTATGTGAAAGTTATGTTCACTGGTGTGTGAACTGTTCTGGTAGAGTTGGTCTTCTGTGGACTAGAAGAAATGTTTCTGCTCCGCAGTCCTTCGTTGTTCTATTTCAAATCTTGTGGATCTGGCATGTGTCTTTTAATGATGTTCTCTAGGTTTTGACAAAGAGGTTTGAGTTTTGGTGATCCAGAAGTCATGTTTTAGAGTTGTATGAGTTTGCAGAGTCTGTATGGATTGATGGAAGAAGTTCGATGTTCAAAGATTGTTGCACTTGCTACAGATGTATCTAAAGGAATCTAAGATGTGTTATCATGCATAATGAAGCATGTTGCATCATTCACGTGTCATCTTCTTGTTGGGAAGCGTGTACATCAATGTTCATTTGTGTTTTCATTAGGTTTGGCTGACTTGGTGTTTACACTTCATTTGAAGAATTAAAATATAATTAAGGAAGCATCTGGTTGATTTGAGACATTATCTTTTGGTCTTGGATAATTTTTTTATTGGTCCACTCTCATTCTTTTCCATCGTAGGAATGTTGATTTGTCAACCTAATTTGAATTTATGAAATGAAGATTATGTGGCCGACCTTGGAGAAAGTTTCTAAGGTTGAAGATGGTATAAATGCAAGTTGGATTGTGAAAATTTGAAGGTGTGATGCAAAGTGACAAAGTAAGACACAAATCAAAAGATCAGAAGTGTGTGAAAGTGAGTTGAGGCAGTAATACTTCATTATGTTAGACTCCTAAAGGCAGTGAGCTGAAGATTTCTACAATTTTATGATCAAGGCTACGGATGTGCGTTAATTGCATTGGTTGATCTTTTGTATCTGTAGGCAGTGAGCCTCCCCATTGGACAATGAGTCCTTTTTGTAGGAAGTGAGCCTTTGTATTTGGACAGTGAGTCCTCTTCTGGGTATTGAGCCTTTGTATTTGGTTTTATAATCTCTGTATATTGTGAGTTAATACTCACTATGGTTTTTCCCTCATTGGGTTTTCCATGTAAAAATATGGTGTTCATTGTGCTGATTTTAATTTCTGTTATTTGTGTTTCATGCTCAAATTTAATAACATAATAGTGTGGTTGTGGAATTGATAAAATTTGAAGTTTTAATTTTGAATTTTTGTGACAACTGATTCACCCCTCCTCTCAGTTGTCTTGCGAATTTTTAACATATCCTACATTCTCTTTCACTTCTTTCTTCACCCCCTCTCATCCATATTCCTTTTCACTCCTACCATCTATATCTTCTTCATACCTTCTTAAAACCTCATGTAACTATTTTTTATTTCCCTTCTTTTTTCATTCCAACTACCTATTTCTCTCTTGTAAACTCTATCATATGATATATACAACCTTCTTGGATATCTCTTAATTTTTCAAAACTAATTTTAAAATCTAAATTGACTTTTGCATTCTTACTACAACACCCCTCCTTACCTTTGCATTTGATTTCATCATTTTTCATGCATCCCTTGTGATATTATTACCTCCTACTTTATATCCTCACATATACCAAACTTATACAATGTCTCTTGCTCCCTTACCCACCCTAGAGTAAGTTAACCATTTCCTTCTTCCTAATGAAAAGTCTGACCATGATGCTCACTCTAAATGTATGAAACAAAAAACGTGTCAAAATATTGCACTTGAACTTCAAATCATCTAATGACATTGGAAACCTAAAGTATTATGACAATAATCCATATCTTATTAATGCCCTTCATACAATGTTAGTTTCTGACTTTGTGGTCTTGGGAATCCTGTGATGTATTGGTCATATTGTTAATGATGTTTCTCTACTTCTAAACTTTCCTCTTCTTCTACTTCCTCTTCTATCACTCTTTCCTCTTTGGCTCGATTCATTTATCAACCCTCCCCTCCTCTTCAAACTTCACATCCTTCATTATTTTTCTCTCTTTCCAATGCCTCTATCCATATTATTTCCTCCTTCACCCTTTGTTCTTTCATTGTCATTTCCATAATTCTTATGTCATTCCATATTCACTCATCCTTTGGATACCACTCCACCTATCCCTACCTATTGTAATCTTCATCATTATTCATGTTTCATTTGTTCTTCCCCTTATTGTTAACCTATCACCCCCTCTCTTCCCAAGCAGCTTTCACCCCACCTTATATCCCTAGGTCTCTACATAATAATTATTTCCATCCATTAACCCACTTGGCATACCCATTTATATTCTTCTTACCTACAATCCAAAAATGCACCACATCTTACTTCACTCAGGGATCATGCAATCAAAACATGGGTTTATTCCATCTTCTTCTTAATAGGAATTCACTATAGATTTATACCATAATCCCCTCACTCCTAACATTAGATTTCACGCCCTCTCTCTTATTTTTATAACCCACCAATTTGATGTGTAAATTGACCAAGGGGATCCTAAAATGCATGTACAATATTTCAATGTCACTTATCTTAATTTTTTATCTAATGGTCATCTTATTGCAAAAAAATTCCCTTGTACAATTAAATAATATACTCTAGTGGTTTTACTCTCTTCTCAAAAAGTCACTTTACTCGCATAAAATTAGTCCATCCTTTTTTCCAACACTTTCAAGTCAATGTTATCATGAAATTTAACCTCATTGAATTGACATAATGCAATCAAGAACCCATTGAGTGTGTTAATGATTTTATTATCTACTTCAATTCCACACTTTCTAAAATGCATTATAATATTCCTAATGATGAAATTCAACATCTCTTTGTCAATAACTTGAAATTCAACATCATGGTCTCAAATTGTCACAAACTAAAGGTTATAGGAAAGTTTGGTTGGAGGAGGATTCTCTTAATATCATTAACAATTTGAAAAATTGTGTTCCCCTGTCTTGGACTATTGAGTCTTTGATAAGGGATTCCATTGATATTTTGAATTATTTTGATGAACGTTAAATATCACATATTTTAAGAGAGGGTAATGGTTTAGTAGACATATTCGCTAATATTGGTGTTAGAGAGCTTAGGGAATGGGGTCTGAATGACCCTCTCCTATAGAGGTTATTGCAACTATTAACCATGTTGGTTGATTTTAATTTGATTATCTTCTCATTATGGTTGGTGGCATGCATGTCTTTCTTCATGTGGCCGATGTTTATGAGAAAGGATGGTAAGCAAGGTTTGAATCAAGCGAATGGTATGGGGCTGGATGTCATAGGGAATAGAACTCTATGTTCTTTATTTTCCCCTATTACATTTTTGGTCTCACACAGATTTTGGGTGGTCTTAGCATTGTTTTCTAGAGTTTTCATTGCACTGTGTTTGGAACCCTCAAGCTGTTACAGTCTTCTAATTGTGGAGATATGGGTGGAGATAGAAATCTAGTTGAAAATTTCTCATGCAAAGCTGCAAAGAAGGAGGTTTGGTAGGTGTTGGAGAAAGGAGGGTTAACTCCTTACCTAGAGAAATTACATGGAAATAATCCTTAGGTAATAGAACATTTTGCTAAAGGATGGAATGATAGGGTGTTGAAGCTTTATGGGACGAATTTTGATGTCAATGATCAATTTATAGCTAGTATTATTGGTCTGGCTATGAATGGCATGAAATTTTGTAGGGATAAAAAGGAGGCGTAGACCGCAATGCAAATCATCTTCAAGGAAGATGAAGCGAAGGACTTGAGCCTTGTGAGGAGTGGAGGATATCAGAGAAGTTCTCTTAAGGCATTATGGGGAGATGTTGCAGAAGAGCTAATGCGTTTCATAACTTTGGAAGGTCATTTTTCAGTGGTAAATACACACCACTTCATCTTGCTTAATTACTTCCATCATAAGAAAAGGATATCCTTTCCTTATTATCTTTTGATGCCTCTTGATTCAGGTCTTAAGGATCACAAGAAAAACCCTAAAAACCTCATCTTGCATGTGGGGTTAATCCTTCTTATCTCTGATTGTGCGAAGAATTTTGAGGTTGCTAAGCCTATTGTCACTCTGAAGGGTAAATAGTCCAAACCTGTCGAGGAGAATGAGACTACTTCTAAAGAGGAATGAACAAGCAAAAAATTAAAGAAAAGGAAATTGATTTTGGAAAAAGATTTGAAGTCAGAGGAGGATGTGGATTATGTTCCTAATTCCCTCGCTTCTTTTGTGGTGGGTCCACAATCCCCTGCTACGGGAAAGTTGAAAAAAGGGGTTCTGAGTGCTAGTGAGGGTTATTTGACATGTAGTTATGAGGTGGCTTCTGATTTTTTGTGTAGGGGTGCGAAGGTGAGAATGAGGCTTCCTCGCTGCCCCCTATAGCCAAGCAAAAGGATTCAAAGGAGGGAAGCAAGAAGAAACAGGTTATAAGGACTGTGAGAAATTTTTTGGAGAAGGAATTCCCTCTCACTATTGCAGGTGGCCTCTATGTTGATGATTCCCTAAGTGTTAAGTCGAATGAGCAGCTGATAGGTAAGTCTGGGGATGTTGATGTTGTTGTGGAAACCTAGGATGTGGAATTGGAGAGGTTTAAGAAGAGAAAGGCGGTGGCAGAGGAGATTGCAAGATCCATCCACAAAATCAAGACTATGGTTGTTGAAAAAGGTAAGGACACCCCTGCTAGTTAGGATAGGGTTAGTTCCTCTTAGGAGGAAGATGCTTTGGGGAAAGGAGTTTTTAATATTGATAGATAGGATAATGTCTGATGTGATTGGAACTACTCGTGAGGGTTCCATTGTCTTGTTCAAACTTTTCAAATGGTTTTTTCATGAACTCAATAAAACTAATGTCAAACTTAGGGGTGTGGTGAGTAAGGCTGAGGGGTCCTCTGTCCAAAGCTAGATAGATGAGTTGTTTGACTTATTAAAAACTATGGCAAGCACTGTTGTAGAGGAAACTCTCAAAATGAAACAAAATCTTGAAGGTAGAATCCTCACCCTTGAGGATCAAATGGTGAAAATTTGGGATAATGTCATGAGAGGGGGGAGGTGCATAAATCTATTGGTAAATTTGATTCTACTACTATGATTTCTCCTGTGGTTAGTGCCAAGAAGCGTAAAGAAAGTGCTCATGTTGAAGAGATAGGTGCAGCTGCTAGCTAATGGAGGAGGAGGGTGTTGTTGGGAAGGATGGGGAGAAAGGTATTATTTTGATTACTGAGGTAAATACGAGTGGACCTAGTGCCAAGATTAGGAACAAAACTAAAGATTAGGTAGGGGCCTTTGGAAAAGAAATTTTTGATGTTCTAGATGAAGCATAGAAGGCTGTGGCAAGTGACGTGGAGGTGATAGATATTCTGAAAAGTATGTAGTGCTGCTGGTGGGGTCCTCCTTTTTGGCCAACTTTTTGCTGTTGGGTCGCTGTTATTGGGTTGTTTTTAGCTTAATGTTGTTTTTTATATCTCAGCTACTTTTTGATGTAAAGGGTTCTGGGCCCCTTCAAAACCCATATTTTACCTCTAATCAAAAACTTGATTTCACATATTAAGGATGATTTATTTAACTATTACTATTATTTCTTTGACCTCTATTCCAATCTATTGAATTGTGAAAATAAACTATTATATGGCATCCCTTAAATTTTAATTCTTTTTATCCTACGTATTTCTCATCTTTATTTTCTTATTTCTCCTAATGTATCTCTAGGTCTCAAAACAAATTTCAAGAAAAAATACATCTTCTTCCATATTTTAAAAAATTAACTTTAAACCAATTGTTAACCATGTTAAGCCTTCCCCTTCTTCGTATAATTCTATTAATCTCAAACCCTAAACATGCACAAATTCAACCACCTTTTTAATCACGTTCATGTTATCCTCAACCAACTTATTACCAACCTCCTCACCTTATCTCCCATTGATCCCTTGAAACATCACTTTCTCTTCCATTTGGGTATGATCCTCAAGATTTCTATAAATTTTGTGGATGGATATTATCTAAAAAATATAGGATCTCATAGATAATATTATTATTCATGTTGAGGTCCATAATCACATTCATAATAAGTCCATAGATTCTCTAAATAAAAACCTACATATTTATACAAATATTGTCCCTCAACATAGTAAATCTAATCATGTTGATCTTGTCCTCGAAAAGTCTTCTCCTATTCTTTCTAATGATCCCACTATCTATTCTCCTCCCATACTCTTATTTTCCTTTGACAATTTTTTGGTGCTCTTGATGCACACCCATATTCTACCTCTTCCCCTCTTCTCATTATATCATCTTCAAATATTCCTACAAATGGTTATCATGGACCTATATATAGGGTATACTCATTGATCCTACTTATTCCTTTTATATATGCATAGAGGAATTCCTGATAACAACCATCTTTGCCAAGATTCCTATGCAACTTCAAGAATTTCACTAAAATATTTTAGTGGAATTCTCATTGACCTACTTGATTGAATAATTATCCTTATTTAAATTGGTCTTTAGAAGCTTCTTACTTTAGGTCATATCATTCTCATTTTAAAAAAAATGTGACATTTTTCTAGGATGCCCTTAAGTTTAAATCTATCCATAATAATTAGGTGGTGATCATATAACATCATGACAATCACCACTTGTCTAAATTAGGTGGTTTCATCATATATACCTTCATCATGAAACCCTAATGACTAGATTATGAAATGTAGGACACACTTCTCAATTTTTTAAATATTCAAGGAACAACATGTTTGCATTCATTATATTTACTATGATCCTATTTTATATGCTTTTCAACCTCTTCTTCCTCACCCTCATGTAATTTTTGGTCCTAATTATTATTCTCCCTTTGAATATAAACTAAAAATTCTTTATCGGCCTAAAAATAATCATTGTTAGCAAGGTAATAGAGCAGTGTAATACTATTATCGAGACCCTAGAGAGAAAACTCTTAGGTTCTAATCTTAGTGGGAATGTTTACAAATTACATCATTGAAAGAGACAATTTTATGCAAGTTTAGGAGTTTTTTAGGTTTTCTCATGAAAGCATATGAAAGGGGGTGTAAAAAATGTTTTGGGGGCTTCTTTCCCTCATGGATGCTTGAGTAATGAATGAAGAAGAATGTGGAAATGATATTTGTGTTGCAAATCTATTGTTTGCATGATTTATTGCAGGTTTTTTCTATTTTACAGCAAGAAAACATGTTTATCCGACCCGATAAAGACTGGTACAAGTCTGCAATTTATATGAGTGGAAAGCTAATTTTATTTCAGATGCTTTTCATTCTTATTAGTCCTAAAGAAAAGATTGTTTGATTGGTCTAACAAGTGAATCTTCCTAGCAGCCATGTTCATAAACTAGGGTTGGAGAACATATTCCAAAACTTGACAACAATTGCTACAGGATGCTCTGGTATCAATTTTGAATGCCTTTCAAATACCAAAGAACGCGTTTGGATGCTAACTAATGAATTTCTCTAGGTTGTTGCATGAATCTAAAGAGAACCCCAAGAATAAAAGAAATATCTGGATGGGTAGTAGTTGCATAAATTAAAATACCAACAAGTTGCTTGTATGGAGTTGCATCAACCAATACTGTAGGTTCAGTGGATATGAGTTTCAAATTTGGGTCTATTAGAGTACTGCCAGGTTTGCAGTCAGTTATGCCAAACTTGGTGAGAAGCTCACTAATATATTTTTGTTGGGTGATGAAAATATACTTGGGGTTTGAATCACCTCAATACCCAAATAGTAATGAAGATGAACCAAATTAGTCATTTCAAACCCTTGCTTCAATTAATTTGTCACACTTTGATTATAATCCTCATTATTACCAATAAGAAATAAATAATCTACATAAACAACAAGATAGACAACAATGTTATCAACCTTTTTAACAAAAAGAGTTGCATCATCAAATTCAAAATGCTATAAATTCAACTTCAAGAGATGTTGAGTGAGTTTTTCATACCAGGCTCGAGGGGCTTGCATCAAACCATACAATGATTTTATGAGATTGCATACCTGGTATATTTTACCATGGACTGCATATCCTTTTGGTTGACTCATATATATTGTTTCTTTGAGATCACCATTCAAAATTTCAATTTTGACATCATTTGATGAACCTTCCACCCATGTTGTGCTAAAAGAGCCAACAAAGCATGAATGGTTGTCCATTTTGCTATAGGTGCAAATTTTCATCATAATCTATACCCTCTTTTTGAGCATAACCTTTTGCAACAAGTTAGGCTTTATGTTTGTCAAGTGATCCATCTACTTTATATTTGTTTCAAAAAATTCACTTGCAACCTATAGGTCTACAACCAAGCAGTGGATCAACCAACTCCCATGTGCCATTTTTTAAAAGAGCATCATACTCATTTTGCATAGCTTGTTGCCACACT
Organism: Sequoia sempervirens; assembly: GCA_007258455.2. NCBI lineage: Eukaryota > Viridiplantae > Streptophyta > Pinopsida > Cupressales > Cupressaceae > Sequoia > Sequoia sempervirens. Next base: position 153,287 of record VDFB02251448.1, on the reverse strand, counting down.
ACACTATCCTTACCTTCTTTATAGGAAGTTGGTTTAGAGTTTATTGCCATATTGAGTTCATCAAGAGACTCTAAGTTACTTGCAATAGAAGATTGAGCTTGCTGCCTTGTTTTTTAAGAACTTCTTGTGTTTGGTTTTCCTATTTTGTTGGGTCTTAAATCTTTCAAAGTTTGCTCAACATGTTTGGCCCACTTGTGTGAAGGATTTTGGTGAACCAAAAGTGCTTCCATTTCTTGAATAGACGCTCCATTAGTGACTAATTGTTCTAAACTCCCATGGTAATCAAGAGATTGGAAATGATCATGAGAGGTGGTTTCTTCTTGCAATATTTTGAGTTCAAGTATCATGAGATGAGGCATATATTGATAGAGATTTTATAGATGGTTCCAAAAAATATGGTTCTAAAGGATTTATCCCCCCCATATTCATGAATTCCACATGTATTTTCTTTCCAAGCAAGAAACTTTACACATTTTTCAAGCTATTTTAATTGGCAATCAACATTGACATCATTTTTGAAAGATTCACAAAATACATCTTGTGCAATAAGGAATTTCCTATTCACTTCATCGTATAGCCTATAGGCTTTTGAAGATTTAGAATAGCCAAGAAAAATACATTTATAACTTCTTTGATGCAACTTACTTCTTCACCCCTTTGGAATCAATGCATAACAAGTGGAACCAAAAATGCGAAGGTATAAAATAGAGGGAGGATAACCAAACCAAAATCCATATGGAGTTGCTTGATGAAGAGTAGATGAAGGAGATCTATTGTGAAGATACACTATTGCACTTGTTGCTTCTTCCCAAAAATGTAACTTAATACCTTTGAAATATAATATTGCTTGAACCATATTGATGATAGTTCTATTCATTCTTTCAACAACACCATTTGTTAAGGAGTACCTAGAAAAATGAGATGATGTTGAATCCCATTTTAATGAAGATAATCCTCAAAAACTATGGAAGTAAATTTTCCACCATTGTCTATTCGAAGAGTACCAATTTGAGATTGTGCTTGATTTTCAATCATAATTCGAAACTTCTTAAAAGTTTCAAAAGCTTCATATTTTTGTTACAAGAAATAAATCCAAGTCATGCAACTATAATCATCAATGAAAAACATAAAATACTTACATCCTCCAACTGAAATCACTAGTAAAGGTCCACATAAATCATAATGTATGAGTTGCAATTTCCTGTGTGCTCACTAAGTGGAGGGAAAGAATCTCTATGTTGTTTTGCAGGAATAGAAGCTTCACATTTTTAAATTGTCTTAGGAAAAGTAAGCAAAACTACTATACCATTCTTTTACATGATCCAAATGCTATCATAATTTACATGTCCAAATCTCATATGCCATAAAAGACTAGAAGTTATTTTACCTTTGGTAGGATATGCAAAACTCCTAAAAAGAGTTGAAGTGCCATGAAGTTTTAATAACTTTCCATCCTCACAACCAATAAAGGAAATTTGATTATTTAAATTCTTTCTAACAGTCACTTGTCCATCTTCTAAAAAAATGGAATGGCCTTGTTGTCAAATGAATACTAATGACAAAAAAATATGTTGCAATTGAGGAAGATACAAAACATCATGAAGTACAAAATCTTGAAGGCCAGGCAATTTGAGGCTAATGGTTCCTTTTCCAACTGGTTTGAGACTTGATTTATCTACCAAATAGATTTTTCCACAAACACCTTCATGAAATTCTTTAAAATAATCTCTTTGAAATTTCATATTTTGTGTGGTTCTAGTATCTAACACCCAAGCATCATGCCATGAAGCATTAAATGAATTATAATAAGAAAATTTTGAAACTAAAAACACATATTGATCAGTATCACTACCACATGTGAATTGGGCTACTCCTATTTTTTTTTCATCATTATGTGTTTTATCTTTTTTTTTAAAGGAACTTTCTATCTTATCCCATTAAATTATGCATTGATGTGCTTCATGGCTACCTTTTTGACCATATCTTTTACAATACAGGTGGTGCCTATCATTTTTATTTTCATGTCGGGAGTGGCTTTTGCTATATGTACCTCCTCTCCCTCTATTCTTCCATCTACCTTTTCATCCATCATTATGACCACCTCTAGAAGATTTCTTATTATGAGGTTTGTATTTGTGGTGGTCAAGACAAACTTTTTCACCAATGTTATCAATTTTTCTTCCAAAAGCTTTCTCATGTTCCACCAAATTTTCAACCAATTGATCAAAAGTGATGGTCTTCAATTGGTTACTTGCTTGAAGGGACTCCAAATATGTGGAATGTGTTGGAAGAAGGGACTTTATGAAGGTTGTGAGACAAATTCCAACTTTACCACCATCAACATCAACATCTTGTTTTATGGCTCAAATTTTAGAAGCTAAACTCGTATCATTTCCATTCTTTAATTCAAGATTGAATAACTTCAATTATAATTGTATACACCTAAAATCGGTCTGGATAATTAATTAATTAAATACAAGTCATTTAATTAATAAACCTCTTATTTTGTCTACATATAAATAAATTCTAAATTTATTTATATAGTTCATTTTCTAATTCTTCTATCCTAAATCACATTCTTCTAATCTTAATTAAATAAACAAATTTAAAAGGTTTGTCTTATTTAATTATCTTTCCTCTTATTAAATTTAAATTCTAAAATTTGAATTTAGTCACATGTCTATAGCTTTTTCCTCCTTCCACCTCATCATGTCATGTGTCTCAACAAATTGAATATTTCAATTTGTTTAATTTGGGCTTTTTCCTCAACAAATTTTGAAACAAACTTGAGACACTTGACTCTCTTCCTCCATTTATTCTCTCTCACACTTGGAAAAGTGTTCTATTAAAGGGAACACTCTCCTTTATTCCCTCTAACTTCTTCATTCTCCACCATTCATCTCTCTAGCTGAAATCCTGACCGTTGGTTGCTGCCACATCATAATACACTTTGGAAAATCTATAAATACAACCTCATTCTACAACATTTCATATCCCAACTTTGAGCAATCTTACTCTACAAAATTTTCATTAGAACATTTGTGAGCATTTAGCAATTAGCATTTTAAAAGCATATTAGTTTATAATCATGGCTTTTCTATTAGCTGCATTTTAGTTATCATAGTAGTTTTCATATAGTATTTGCATCACAACATTTAGCATCATATCCTTATCACAACATCATTATCATAGCAACATTATCATATAGCTCAATCAATCATGTAGGAATATATTCTTTGTATTTTCTAGCATTCCATTCCTCAGGTTGTCATTCTAAAGGTCATAGTGCACAAACAAATTTGAGAGCATTATGATTTAACGAATACCTGAAGATAGGAAACAATGGTACAATTTTAGAGAGTTTATTTCTTTCAATTTGATTACATTGTTATTTGAATTCTCTCTAGTGTAATGTTTCATTGATTGTGTGGTTTTATTACTCATTCACATATTTTACAAACATAGAAACTAAATACACTCTAATTTAGCATGAGAATAATATAGATCTCTGAAATTTTTAAGGGCATTCCAAGCAAGTTTACACCCTTGTATATGTCTAAACACATCCCCATTGATCGAAGCCCTTATCAAAGCCAAGGCCTTTGAATTTTTATACTACCAAACTTCTTTTTCTTTTCTAGTAGTTGGTGTTGTAGGTTGGGCATCACCATCACAAATATTACACCATAAATCATTGAAAATGAGTGTGTTTTCTATTTTCCTATACCATTCTATCCGACTATATTTTCTAGATAATGTTTCCCCAATCATTGATATAACATACTACATTGTGAATTGCAAAAAAATAAACACAACTTGCACAAATTGTAGAAGAAAAATTACTTCTTGAATTTTCTTGCTTAAATATGAAATAAATGTTGTTATGTGGCAACTGATCATGCTATACTTTACACTCTTCATGTATCCTCGCCGGGGTCTAAGGTCCAAGCCTCAGGCAGGAGTTCCAGGGCGACAAACCCCTAAGAAATTTTTTCGTTTTTCCCATTTTTCACTTCGTCACTGACAAAAGAAAAAACCACCTTTGTAGAACCCTAATTTTGGAAGCTTCTAAAAAAGCTTGTTATAAGCAGTTTGGATGGGGGTTGTAGTAGGGAATTATTAGTGAGATTGTAATATGTTTTGCACTGGATAATAAAATCATTGGATGGCTACGGTTTTTTGGATGTAGCTTAGATTGGGTGAACCACATTAAATTCTCTATGTTGCCTTGTTTCTGTTATAATTTTATGTGTTTTATTAATCAAATCTGCATATAAATATTAGATATCTTTCTTCTAACCCTAACAAGTGGTATCAGAGTAGTTGTGTTCTATTATCATCTACAGAAAAGTCTCACGGTTGAGTGGGAGTCTCATTGTTAAGTGGGAGTCTCATGGTTAAGTGGGAGTAATGGCGGATGAGGGTAAATTGAAGGTAGATAAATTCAATGGGTAGAACTATTAGTTATGAAAGATGTAGATGGAGGATTATCTCTATCAGAAGGATTTATGGAGGTCGTTAGAAGGAATAGCCAAGAAACCGACAACAATGAGTGATGAGGATTGGAATCTTCTAGACAAAAAGGCACTAGGAGCTATTTGTTTATGCCTGGCACAATTAGTGGCATTCAATATTACAACAGAGCAAAGACAACTCAAGAGTTCATGGAAACCCTAGTGAAGTTATATGAAAAGCCTTCCACTTTGAATAAGGTATTTCTTATGAAGCGTTTATTTAATATGAAAATGGTAGAAGGTGGGTTAGTTGTTGATGATGTTGTTGGTGTTATTTTGAGCGAGGAAATCCGTAGGAAAAGCTTAGGTGGAACATCCACATCAGGAAGTGTTTTAAATGCAAAAATTAGGGTCAGAAAAAAGGAGAGAGGAAACAATTATGGAAGTCGTGGGAAGTCACAAGGAAAATCAAAGGACAAAAGGTCCCAATCTAGAGACAAGAGGGATTGTTGGTCCTATGGTAAGCCAGGTCATTTAAAGAAAGATTATTGGTCTCGAAAAAATAAAGGAGATAAAAAGGAAGGTAATAAAGAGGAAAATGTGGTAAGTAATAAATCTGATGAGGATGCTTTGATTCTTTCCCTTGACAATGCTGATGATTCTTGGGTGTTAGATTCAGGGGATTCATTTCATGCTATGCCCCATAGAAGTTATTTTCTTGATTATGTCAAAGGGGATTTTGGGTTGGTTTATTTGAGAGATAATGAACCCTATTAGATTGTTGGAAAGGGAAGAATCAATATTAAGTTGCCGAATGGGAATCATTGGCTACTACATTAGGTAAGGAATGTTCCAAAGTTAAAAAAAAAAATTCAGTAGGGCAACTAGATGATGAAGGTTGTGTTGTTATATTTATTGATAGAAATTGGAAGGTTACAAAAGGTGCCTTAGTGGTAGCAAAAGGTGTGAAATTAGGCACCTTATACTTTGTACAGGTCATATTGTTCCTTCTACTTTAAATATTGTAGATAAAAATCAATGTTCAGGAACAATTGTTGCAATTTAGTAGGCTGAAAATCAAACAGTTGCTATGGATTCTAAATCGACACTGTGGCATAATAGACTTGGGCATATGAGTGCAAAAGGTATGAAAGTACGTCATTCAAAGAATGTTTTACCAAGTCTGAAATGTGTTAATATGGATTTCTGTGAAAGTTGTGTGTATGTCAAACAAAAGAGAGTTATTTTTCTCAAGGATGGGAAGCAAAAGAAAGATGAGAAATTGGAGCTTGTGCATACAGATGTATGGGGACCAACTCAATTATCTTCTCTCGATGGCTCTCAATATTATGTCACTTTTATTGATGATGCAACAAGGAAGGTATGGATTTATTTCCTTAGGCATAAATCTGATTTATTTGAAACTTTTAAGAAATGGAGAATCTTGGTTGAGAATGAGATAGGTAAAAAGTTAAAATGTCTCATATTTGATAATGGTGGTGAGTATTGCAGCAAAGAGTTTTAAGATTATTGTTCCTCTAATGGTATTCGTAGGAAGAAAATGGTTCCAAGGACTCCAAAGGAAAATGGAGTGACTGAGCACATGAATAGAACAATAATGGAGTGTGCACGGACTATGAGATTGCATGTTGGGCTGCCTTTAAACATGTGGGAAGAGGCTATAAACACTGTTGTTTATTTAATCAATAGAGGTCCCTCTAATCCTTTAGGTTGTGGTTTCTAGAGGAAGCATGGACAAGTAAGAAGGTGAGTTATTCTTTTCTCAAGACCTTCGATTGTGAAGAATTTACACATGTAGATTCTAAAAATAGAACCAAGCTTGATGCAAAGTCAAAGAAGTGCATTTTTGTTGGATTTGGAATTGATGAATTTGGTTATAGGCTTTGGGATTTTGAAAATAAAAAATTATCAATTGCAAAAAGTGGTTGCTTTATCCACCACGGATGCAGAGTATGTTGTTGCAACAGAGGTTGAAAAGGAGATGATATGGCTGCAACTTTTCATGGAATAGTTGGGAAAACATTAGGCTGACAATCACTTTTTTACAGACAACCGAAGTTTTACACATCTTGCAAATAATTATGCCTTGCACTCTGAAACCAAACACATACAGTTGAGATATCATTTCATTCGGTCAGTGTTGGAGGATGGACAGGTAACGTTGGAAAAGATACATAGAGATTCCAATCTAGTGGATATGTTTACAAAGGCAATGACAAGGGAGAAGGTGAGCTCCTCTTCAAATTTAGTTGGTCTTCATGGTTAAAAGTATAACAGAGTAGTAGGGTCCAAGGTGTTTATTTCCAGTGGGAGCTGTAAGTGCAGTGGTGTTGTCCGGGATTAGTCTCCAAGTGGGAGATTGTTTGATGTGAAGCCTTATCAATCTCCAAGTGGGAGATTTTTGGTATGTGGTGCTTGATCATGCTATACTGTACACTCTTCATGTATCCTTGTTGGGGTCTGGGGCCGAGCTGAGTGCTAGGTAGGGGTTCGAGGGTGGCAGCCCCCGAGAATTTTTTTCCCATTTTTTACTTCATTAAATTTTCTATGTTGCCTTGTTTGGGTGAGCCATGTTAAATTATCTATGTTGCCTTGTTTCTTCTATAATTTTTTGTGTTTTATTTCTCTATTGTATTAATCAAATCTGCATTTAACTGTTAGATATCTTCCTTCTAACCATAACAATAAAAGGCAAGATAAAAGATCTTTGTGACAAGAAATAAACCACAAGAAATAAAATTCACCTTAATATTTTCCTTGTATTCTTCAACAAAGACTTCTTGGACAGTTAGGAGAGAAGACAAATATTTCTTTGAAATTGAAAAATGCATCTTTTAGAATAGACTTGCATTTTCTCCTTGTATGAAAATATAAAATTTTGAATTGAAAATTTGATTGGGTAAAATATGTAGAAGCCCATGCTCTAATACCACTATTAAGCTAGGAATAATTGCAAGAAGGAGAATACTTCCAAAATTGTATTTATCAGAACCAACAAATACTTTCAACAAATACATTAATATTAATAGGCAGACCCATATGGTTAAACTATCTTCCAAACCAAACTAAAACAAAATACTAGAAAACTAAAAACTAACAAAAAAGGAAAAGAAACTGACAAAGTAATACTAACACCCCAATGAGATTAACTGTAATAGAATCTTTGAACCCATTAATATTGATGTAAACTAAGGATTCCACAACATTAGATATTAATATCCTACCAAGTAGGATAAGGATGTTAGTCCCACAAAAGATAGAGTAACTTCTCCCACAATAAAAATGGGCCCCTCTCATCATTCCTCCAAGGAACTTTCTCTCACCAATCCTTTCATCAACCCCATCTCTAACCTTGACCATCCACATCCTTTGATGATCACCTAGAATGAAATCACACATTGCTTAATATCTTACATAATGATGAATCTATCAACATCTTCATGGGACATCAATATAATATTTCCCTAAGGGATCATAAAATGGGATTCAAAATAGATTTGGATACATCAAAATATCCTAAGGAACTCGTCTAAATGCATAAATTCCCCACACCACAAAATTTGAAATCCTAAACATTTAAAAGTCGAAAGGCCCAAAAATATGCATGGATCATAAAATACCATACATCAAATCTTGGTATCCAAAATCCAAAAATCTAAAATCTTAATATACATAATCCTCATATCCAAGAATCCTTAAATCTAAGGTTCATATAGGTTTGAAATCTTCAAAATCCAAGAACTAAATTCCCAAAGGTACCACAATTGGAAATCCAATTGGCCCCCAAATCCACCACTCCTAAATTCAAGAAATATAAATATCCAAACAAGAATCTAATAAGATAGAACATGTAACTCATTTTGATCCCAAAATCTACAAATATGGATACTCACTCAAAATATAAAATCTCACCATTCATGTCTATTCAAAAACATGATTCCCTAAGACAACAAGTCCCTAAATGCCAAAATTAAAGAGCCACAATCACATCCAATAAGAAAAACCATCTTCAAACCTATCATGGTGTGTGAACTCATTCGTCCCACTTACAACTCATCCCATGAAATTTACACATATGTTGATTTTCCCATACTTTCATCCACCCTCTTACTTATCCCAATCCATTATACCAAAAATATCCATCACCATAACCCTTCAATCAAAACTTTCACACAACTATAAATCCTTCATCCAAATTACCTTCAAATCCATTTTCCTTGATAGTAGTCCATGAGAAGCCAACCAAGCAATAATCAAGCTCACAAACAAAATTTATTGAATGTAACACTAGAAATATGATCCATGTGAAGTGGCCATGTAAAATGGAATGTTATTAGCTTAAGATGAAAGCAAATGCATGAATCCAAAAATAGAAAAGTTAAAAGTAAAGAGAAAAAAATATCCAATGATGAAAGTAATTCTTGCAATGCCTTCCTTAGGTTCAAGCTTGTTCCACCCATTATCCCATTCATCAATTATGATCATCATCTTGTTATCTGGATTGCACCATCGTATCATTCTTATCCATTACATCTTCATCATCATACCATCATACCTATCCTCATTCCCACCTTTTAACTAGACAAGGATATGGACAAGATGTTGAAAAATGTTTCAATAATCTATTAATGAGCTCAAGTATAAGCATCATAAAAAGCACAACTCAATGAGCATATAATTCCTATGTGATGTTTTCTTTGGAAACCAAATCCTATATCCCTTCCCTATTTCCATATCACATCCCATACCTCATAGTTTTCCATAATTATATCCTTTCAGCCCTTTGAAAATCCTCATCCTTCGTGTTATAATAGGTTATCTCCTTAAACTATTCGAGCATCTAACACTCATAAATTATAAATCAAAATTTGACACAAGATCCCTAGCCATACATTCCAAATAAAACCTTAGATATTTTGATCCCCTAACTAGTATCTAATTGACATGGCCAATTTCCTTCAAATCCCATCAATACATCTAATACATCAAGCCAAAACTCCTAATTATCCAAACACCACACCAACAACATTGTAGAACAATCTTGCTAAATATAGTAATATAGCCCAATGCATATCCAAAAAGTATTTATAAGCTTCATCCTTGGTCTCTTTGAAATCCAAACCTTTTGAAAACAACCAATCACCATCAAAATTCCTAATTTTCATGTTGTTCTTGGGATTTGTCATTCCCACATTAACAATATTATCATCATTATCAAATCAATCAATTATTAGTTTTCGGCTTGACTAGGGAAAAGTCTTGTTTGTATTATCTTTCTATCTTTTATGCATGCTTGCTTTCTTGTGTCGGTTTCATTTTTTGCTTGCATTTGTGAGTTGATCTTGGGGGTACATCATGACCAATGTCATCACGATCTTTCATATCATGGTGCATTATGTTACTTTCCTACTTTGATAATTTAATTTTATAACACATAACAAATGTTTCATCATGATATTTCATGTCATGACACATACTGTTAGGTGCTATAATAATTCAAGTTACTCAAATATTTAAAATTTATTTCAAGTTTCACAACTTTCATCATTACATCATTCACACTCATCTTCATTTCATTTTAACAAGACTATTCATAAATACCATTCATCCTTTGATTTTAACCCATCTATTTTTATTAAATGCTTTCATTTTATTTCAGGTGTTCGTTAATCTCTTTCATCACCACATGCCTTCTTGAGGGATATCTATCTAATCATCATGTTTCTTGGTACATCCTTTTACATCCCATTCTTTAAATTCTTCTACTTTATTTGAAAATCCACTACTTCTTTTAGGTGAAACACCCTTTAAAAAAGGGGAAATATAGACACATAGATTTTACCACATTAACTTTATCGTAATCTCATATTGTCGACTAATTCAATCATTCCAAATGATTAATTTTTTATCATTATTCTTTTGTCAACCAACTAACTTTGCTATCTTCATTATCTCATGATGTCACTAATTAACCAACTTCAACTTGTTAATTAATTTATTAGATTATATTAATTAATTAATATTATTTAATCTTATATCACCCTATGAATAATTAATTGATCAATCATTATTCATTAACTAGTTTTTTCCTAATTAATTATCCATGCACATATATCCAATTAAAATAAATAACATTACTAATTATATTCACCAATGTTTCACTTATGTCAATTTAGTCAATTCCAACTTTCATTCATCAATGAAATTAGTTAACTAATTAGTTGATCTAGTTAACTCTTAATCAAATTAGCGACTAAACAATATAGTTAGTTGAGTGATCAATCAAGCTAGTTAATTGTTTAGTTGGGTTAGTTGAATAATTAAATTCATTTGAATATTCAATAAAATTAGTTAAATTTAAATCAAATCTTTAGTCCTCAAGATTGATTAAATCAATCTTCACCATTTATTTTTCACTAAAAATAATTTAAATTCACCATTCCTTTAAGGACATGAGAACTCTCAACAATAGTCTTTGATATATTTCTAAGTATCTTAATCATGTTTTTATTATATTATTAAAACAAATTCATAATATTGAGCACCTACAATCATATGTAAATGCAAGAAAATCCAGTTCATGCTCCATTTGATGTTTGCATGGTTTTAAAATATAAATTTTTATTTTATTTATTTTTCTAAATTCAATGCATTCAGCATATATTACAAGAAATTAGCCAAACACAAAAGAAAATATTACAAAATATATATATTCATGTAAATACAAATGAAATAGTCATTCTATTCGCTAATGAAATAAACTAATAACTATAATTCTAACTGTGCAATGTATTCCAAAAGTAATTAATGACTCTTACCCATCAGGGCAAGTTGAAATAAAAATAAAACTAAAATAATGGGTTCCCATTATTGCCTTAGTAAGGCATGATGACCCCACCTTCCATTTATAACCACATGGAAGAGTGAAATGAAGAAATGCCTTCTTAGACACTAAATATCAAATAAATAGTTGCCAAAATGCATGACAAAGAAAAATAAGGCATCATGGCATGTAAAAGACCATGCCTACCCCAAAATTTAGGGTATACCATCATTATTCCCCCAAAGCCCCAAACCCTCAAATAAATAAGGCACATAGAGAAGAAACAAGCAAAAAACTAAAATTTTAGAGGTCATTGATTTAGTGAGGTATGACAATGTCACTTCCAATTTACATTTAGATAAAGGAATGAAATGAATAAATTCGTTCTCAAACATTAAACAAATAATAAATAATGGCTAAAAAATATAATACAAAGAAAAAATGAGTAATAAAATAAAAACCTAGTGGCTTGCAGCCTTAGTGAGGTATGATGACTTCACCTTCCATTTATGTAACTAGACAAAGGAGTGAAATCAAGGAATGCCTTCTCAAATGGTAAAACAAAAACATTGGTGTAAAAAATACATGTCAAAGAAGAAATGAGAAAAAAACTAGGTGGGTTTCGGCCTTAGTCAAGTATGATGACTTTACCTTCTATATACAAGTAGACAAAGGAGTGAAATGAAGAAATGCCTTCTCAAACAATAAGTAACTAATAATCAATGTTGAAATGAACACATAATAGAAAATAAATGTATAACACAAAAAAAAACCAAGTGGCCATTGTCTAATTGAGGTATGATGATCTCACCTTCCATTTACATGCCTTATCAAAAAATATGTTGGGACTCAATTCTGTAATGTTATTTTTTTCTTGAGTCCTTTCCTTTTTGTGTGTTTGACCTATTGTTAACAACCAATTTGAGAAATCCTAAATGGGCCATCTTGTTTAAAATTGTGCCTTTAGATGTTTTATTAATCCCTCTTTCATATTTTAGTCAAATATTCAAGTTAAAAAACCAAAATTTGGCTAAGTGCTGAGTTTTTCAAGATTTTGGAGTTCTGGGGGTATCCATCCCTACATGCCTTTCCTATTGATCTTGACACCAACCTTGAAACCTTGTGAAAATGGATAAGTGTTAAAATTTTCAATGCCTCGAACTATCAAGGTTTCCTTTACTCATACAACTTCGATGCATCCTTGAAACCCAAAGTTTGAAACCTAAAAATTGCCTAAGTGTTGAATTTTTTAATATTTTGAATTGTCGATATTTCCCTTTCCCTCATCATTATTTTTTCTTCTTGAGCCCCAAAGTTTGAAAGTATTCAAAATTCTAATATGTCCTTTGCATTTTCTAGACTTATGGACTTCCTCTTTCATCCCTCCATCCCTATTAAACTTGTCTTCTTGATTATGCCCCCCCCAATAGTTTGATACTCCACTAAATCCTTCAAAAAAAAATCTCTAATGTTTATCAATTTTGGAGTTTCAATCTTTCTCTTACCTTCATGTTATCCCTTCCTTTCCCAATTCCTTGAAACTTGCTCATTATCAAACTTTCATACTTCTTCATCCATCCATCCCAATTGGACTTGTCATCCTAATCGTGCTTTCACTAAACATCCAATTCCTTGACATTTCCCTCTTTCCACTTGAGAGCTCTTCTAATTATTTGCGACAAGGGAATGGTGGAGAAAAAACAACACTTTGTAATGGAATTCTCAACACATAAAGATATTTGGGTCAATTTTGAAGACACCTTACAAGTTGATGAATTAAGTACCTTATTTGAGGAGTCAAGGTTGGACAAAACGACAAACTACATCATCAAAATCCACTACTGAAGAGCTAATCTCGAATGAAGATCACAAACTATGTAGGGTATTTATCTTCGCTGACCTAGTCTCATGTTGTTCCTAGGTCCCATAGGCTTATGTGGCCTCATGGATGTTATTAAAATATTTCATTTCATTTCCCTGATCCCATTAGCAAGTTATTCAATTAAGGCTCAATGTTCAATGATAAAGTGCTTTGTCAGGATGTTAGAGGTGAGTGTCTGCATCCTTTTTCTGATAGGTAAGTGATTCAAAAAGAGCTTGAAGGCTTGATTATCTGACAATGATTGATTGTTAAATGTGTTTTTGGGATATCAAAGGATTTCATACTTCTCTCCCAGTTCCAATGCTATGATGGGTAACTGATGACTCGATACTTTGATGGTTTTGCTATGTTTTTATCAACGGTCCAAGAAATTTAATTCTTGATCACCTACAGGTCTAAAAAAGTACATAGTGATTATTTTAAAGGCTCAATGGTGCACTTCTCCTCCATATGCTCCATCAAATCACATTAATGGTGACCCACCTAGCTACCAAAATTAAATGTAGATATCCTCCATTGATCTAAAGTACCCATTTTGTGTGAGATTCATCCCTAGCTATGGATTTAAATGATACTACAATATAATGATTGAGGTTTGACACCTTATAGGTGTTAAAGCATAATTTTAAGTCATTTTAAAAAGGGGTTGGTTCAACAACGATCTCTAGATGCCAAAAAATTGATGCTAGCTTAGTTTGTTTGGGTCAAGTACAAAACCATGGAATGAAGGGATATTAGTATTGTAAATGATATTTATAATAGAATGTCTTTATGATGGTATGTATACATCCAATAGGATTTCTTAGTCATAGCAAGGGATTTTTCTTTTCCATATTTGCTAGCATGAATGTAATCTTGAGAGATGATTATGACAATATCTTGAAAATATCACAAGCTTTGTGGCGATCTTTCTCTTGTTACATATGGATTGATGTAGCACTATTATGGATTACTAAGCATATTTTATTATAAGTTCCATGATACTTTTGTATGTAAATGCATAGCTCATTATTCCTCTTTGATTTCAATTCTTTCTTTTCCTAGTGAATTGTGACTTTGTTGCCCAATAGATAGACACCAGTCTAAAACCATGCACAAATCTCACGCCATCAAATCAAAAACATAAAATTAGTAGTTTAGTAGTACATAAGTACTTCCTATGCACCTGTGACTGTCAATATAACTAGGGAATTATTATTAAGTGAACATTCAATAGATATATTTCATGTGGGTTATACTTGCACAATTGTATCAGCTATACATGGGTTATATGCAACTAGTCTGTTTTTCCCTACTGGCAATATTTGGGATTAAGATTGTAGTTGGGTTTGGTTGTAGCTATTTTTTATTGTCTATTTAGTTTGATTTAAATATCTATTAAGTTATACCCCCAATAATACCCTCTTGAGTCTAAGTTGAGCTCAAAGTGTAGAAGAGATAACCCACTCTCGTAGAGTTGACTTTTAACCCTCCATATTTTATTGATGAGCCAATTTCAATCACATATTGACAACCCTAGCCTTGTGAGTGAAATTCTATTCTAGGAAATGGAGTAGTGGTTTTGGAACCCACCACAGTTAACAATAAATGTACATTGACCTAAAAAATATACAATAGAGAAAAAATGACTAACAAATAAAATAAAAACCAGTTGATTCATTGCCTTAGTGAGGTTTGAAGGCCTCACCTTCCATTTCAAGCTATACAAATGAGGGAATTGAACATGACCCTTGGACATACCTCCACATCTTCTTGAAATTATCTTCACATAGACATTCAAATTCTCTCCGTCAAATCCCTTCAAGCTATGAGAAAATAAGAGCTAAAGTGAATAGCTACATGGGGAAAATACAAGTAGTTTTGAGGAAGAAGATAGTCAATAATGAAGTGATGTGTATTATCTAATATTGTGTGTTGTAGCATTCAAGATGACTTTGATTTATATCTGCATGCCATCCCATAAATGGATACGTAGAAGCACAATTATTAAGTGTGGAGGGATGGGAGTCAAGTGTGGAGTGACACTAGATAAACTTGTTGGTGTTTAATTGAAACATCTAATTTTGCATGGTGTGAACACGTAGGTGGGTAAGCATCATTAGTTGATGATCTACCATCACGAGTCAATGTGCCCCAACTTTAGTCAAGAATATTTTTTGAGAAAAAAATAGGGGTGTCTACTTATTAGCCTCCTCCATGTGTATGCTGATTCATACACCCTTCAAAAAAAAAACTATCCATCTCACTGCACGTGTGGCTAATTTTTTGGCCTCCATAATATGTAGAAGTTCATGTCAACTTTGAAAATTAGGGTGCACCACTATCAAACTCTCTCTCCTAAATATCATGTTATATATACTTGATTTCCAATTGATTGATTAATTCAAAATTTTGCTTTCAAATCAAATGTGTAGCTTTTTAAAATTATGTTTCAAATCCTACTTAATGATCCATCATCAAGAAGAGGAGAGTCAAGAATTGTAGACATACTCTTAAAAGAATGCATGATTAGATGTGACTTGAGAATTAGAGAATGGGATAAAATTATGAGTAGGAGGGGTTGAGAAAAGATAAATAAATTAAATAAAATGAATAAAAAAGAAACAATACCAAACATAATTAGAAATAAGATTTATATGTGAATTTATATACATGTATGAAAATAAAAGGATGATTAAATGCAAATATATCTCTACTCAAATTTGTGCACATGTACAGAGATATGTTATTCTAATTCTAATTGAATGTATCTATATATCAAATTTAATAGGGGAGAGGGGCCAGTAGTCGTGTGGGGTCCAATAGTCGTGTAGTTAATTGTGATTATTTATATCGATACTAAAATGAATTAATATTATATCTTGTATATATTCATTTCACATACTAATCAAAATATTACCAAATATGTGACATTATTGAACCAATAGTTTTTGATAAAGGAAAAAAGGGGTTTTACAAGGACCCGAAACCACAAAGTTTATAGAGAGTAAGAATAAGCATTAAAGTCACCAAAGAAAAAAAGGTTGCATCAAAATAAATCCCAAGAGACACAGTAGCCACCAACCCAAGGCCAACAAGGGCCACCAAAAGACCCAAACAAAATAACCAGCAAGAAACCCCCAACTAACCTAAGAACTTAAGAGCTTCAACAACCTTAGCTTTGAGATTGTGCATATCCTAAGTGCCCTTCTTCAAGACCTGAGCCATCTAGGGCGTAGGAGGATTCTTCCTCTTCATACTGGCTCTTGTCTGCTTGGAAATACCAACATCCTCAGTACTGTTCTTGTCCTTATCCACAACCAAATACACAACTAGAGAACCTTGTTGGGAGTTCTCCAGTTTCTCAGACATTGCACTAATGATGATGGCATTATGTTTCACCATTTTGTGATTATGCTCCATAATAGTTCTCATAGTATTTTTCCTTTTACCTATTTCATCTTCCAGACATTTAAATTTTCCTTCATTTTCCTTAGCCTCCGTTCTCATTCTATCCTCCTTCCTCGAGACCAATTTGTTAACAGGGGACACTTTTTGGGTTAGCTTGACATTTTGACCAAAGTGGCTAGGGTTTTTAGCTTTCAAAATAGAGTAGCTGGGATTTTTGGCAACACTAGGATTCATGGGTAGGGGATTACCCTGTCGGGTTTTCTGACCAAAATTGGGGGTCAGGGGACTTTCAACATTCCTCATAGGGTCAAGCTCCTTACCATCATTTGAAAAACAATCCTCAGTATCCTCATCATCTAAGAGTGAAGCCAGGATAGAGTTGGATAAGGCTGACATATTTTGAAAGTGTTCATAAATGAGCCTAATAAGGCCAGAATGCAGAATAGGGTATTTCTTAGGATTCTTCCTATGATCCTCTAGGCTATTACTCAAGGAATAGTAGAAATAATAAGGTAAAGAAACCCTTACCTTGTGACGTCCAAATGGTTGAGCAAGGCGAAGTGGTAGCCATAAACCCTAGTGAATCTACCATCCAAAGTAATGTATTCCATTATGACTCTGAGTACCTTCCTCCATAGCAATTTAATAGTATTCAATTCAAACGAGCTATTGGAGACTTTTATCAGCTTGGTCTTTTCTTTCTCTTTCCTAGGGAATCTAATAACCTCTTCATCAGAGAACCTTTTGTCACGAAATAATTTCATTCCCTCGATAGACATGCTAGTCACCTCTCCAATAAGGTTCTCATCCACCTTGACCTGCCTACCAAACATAAATATTTCCCCATTGTTCCAATTTTTCTCAAAGTACTTGGTCACCTTCAAATTAGGCCCATGAAACTTCTCAATGAACGAAAGCAGCCCACCATGTTCAATTTTTTCCCAGACCTTCGGATTCCTCTTATGCATTTTGTAAGTTTTCGGCTCCAACCTTTTCCTGTCTCCTCCCATTGTCACAAAGACCTCACAACTAGAGCAAAAAGTCTGAGATGAAATGTCGTAGCCAAACTAGAGAACCCACAAAACGTGTCGCCTCTTACTGCCAGTTAAGAAATTAAAAGTGGTCCCATCAAATCTAATGATGTTGAGGTACTTGGCCCTACTTACTTTTATCATCAAAATAAATCATTGTTTTCCCATGCATGATATCATAATTAATTAAAGCCTTGACATCGACACCAAGATCATTGATGTTCTACCACATGACCAACTCAGATTGTTTAACCCCTTCATTAGCAAAGAAATCAGCCACACTATTGGCTTCCCTAAACACATGAGTAATTTTAACTTTGTCAAAATTAGCTAGGAGGGACTTAGCCTCTTCTATCCAACTCTTGATAGAACATGAAGTAGGGGACTTCCCTAGGAGGCAATCAATAACTTTTTTAGAGTCTCCTTCGAGCCATTAATATTTAATATTTCTTCTAACAGCCAAGTTAATCACATGAAAGGCTCCAATAGCTTCAATCACGTGATTAGTTTGAGATCCAATGGGAATAGCCACTGCCACTAGAAAACTACCATTAGAATCCCTAATCACACCTCCACTTCCAACCAATCCTAGGTTTCCCTTAGCTGCATCATCGAAACTAGCTTTAAACCAGTCACATAGAGGAAAACTCTAGCTCACCCCTGTTCGGTCTTTTTTTGTAGGTTTAGAATCCCTTGACACATCATTTTTAATCTTCCACTCCTTGGCTATCTTTAAATCATATGGAGTGCACACCACAACCTCTTTTTTATTCTCTTGTTGAGGAATGATATTATAGTTTTCCACAATTAACTTGAAGGTTTTTTCAAATACCTTGTTCTCCGACATTTCCTTGTCTCTAAATATTCTATTATACCATTCTTTCCACACACCCCAAACTATATAGGGGAAAGTGAAAGCCCATAATCTTCAAATAGAAGGATTTAAAGAGGGAACTTTCCATTGACATAAGAAGTCTTCAATAGTATAAGGAAAAACCCATGAGGTATTCCAGAGAGTGAAAAACTTACTCCATATGGTGGCAGTAAACATACAGTGGAGAAACAAGTGAGTTGTAGACTTCACTTCATTCTTGCATAGATAGAACCTATTAGGTATTTGGAATCCTCGCTTGCACAAATTCTCAACTATGAGCACTTTATTTTGAAGGAGGATCCAGAAGAAGATATTAACTTTGGGAGTCAAATGTTTAATCCAAGCTCTAGCTCAGAAGGGAACGGGGGATTAAGAAAAGGACAACAGAGAAACAATCGAAGAAATAGAGAAATTACCCGAAGGGTTATCTTTCCAGACTAAGACGTCATCCTACTGACTTGAACCCATCCTAACAACCAACAAAGATGAGTGGATCGGAGCAAGCTCTGGGCTGAGCTGGCATAAGTCCACCTAGCTCCCATCATGCCAATAGTCCTTAACTTGAGTTTCAAAATTCCTTTTGCAGGTATCAACCCACCTATTAAATCTTTTGTTATTAATAAGGGGATCTCTTAGTAGCCATCTATCCTCCCAGAACTTAGCTTGATTTCTACTTCTTATATTCCATCCAATACCTAAATCCACAATATTTCTCCTAGTAATCATGCCATTCCAGCATGTTGATCCATAGGGCAAAGATGGAGAGTCTAGAAGAGCCTTAAGAGATCCACAATTAGCCATATATTTACTTTTTAAAATGTCTTTCCATTCCCCGTTAGACGAGAATGATCTCCAGATTTGCTTAGCAAGAAGTGTTTTATTCACCATTCTAATCTTTCTTAGATCCAAACCACCCATCTTCTTTGGCCTACAGACAAGATCCCATCCAATAAGAGGCATTCTCTTTCTTTTGTCAACCCTTGACCAAAGAAATATTTTTTGGATTTTTGCAATAGCATCAGCAAATTTAGCAGGAATTTTGAAAAGACTTAGGGCATAAATCAGAAGACTCTGAAGAGAGGCTCTAAGAAGTTGGATTTTTCCTACTTGACTAAGAAGGGCTCCTTTCCATCCAACTAGATTTTTGCTAAACCTATCCACCAACGAGCACAAGAAAGACTTGAGAGGTTTAAGGCCTAAAGGCAGACCAAGATAAATGGATGGTAAGGAGTCCACTCTACAACCCATAATTCTTGCTATCTTGACCTATCTATGATCATGAGTATTGAAGAAGAAAAGAGAACTCTTCAATCTATTAACTGACTGACTAGAATCTCTCTCATACTCATCTAAAATTCTTTTCAGATTCTTAGCTTTAGTCACCATGGACCTCCCCATCAACATAGTATCATCAACAAATTGTTGGTGAGAGCATATCAGATTACTAGAAGAGGGCCTTAGACCCACCAAAGAACCCTGGTCAATCAATCTTTTTAGATTATGCCCAAGACACTCAAACATAATAGTGAACAGAATAGGGGATATAGGATCTCCTTGTCTTAAACCTCTCAAATTCTAGAAAAAATGAGAGGGGGATCCATTCACCATAATAGAGATGGACACAGTAGAAACAAGTTGCTCAACCATCTGAAGAACTCTGATGCTGAAACCAAAATTTCTCATGATCTTAAGTAGGAATTTCCATTCCACACGGTCATAGGATTTTTTAATATCCAGCTTTAAAAGAAAACCTTCAATTTTGGATTCCACAAGGGACTGGATGTTCTCATGGAGGGTAACAATAGAGTCGAGAATCTACCAACTAGGGACAAAACCATTTTGCTGGGGAGAGATCAGAGAGGGCAGGAGTAAGAGAATTCTCGATGTCAGAACCTTAGAGATGATCTTATAGAAAGAATTACAGAGACTTATGGGCCTAAAGGCTTCAAATTCCACTGCTCCAGGTTTCTTGGGGATAAGGACTAGGAAAGTAACATTTAGTTCCTTTAGGAGACTTCGTGATCCAAAAACTCTTTGACTGCATTTACAACCTCCTCTTCAACAATCTCCCAAAACCATTGAAAGAAGAACATGGGAAAACCATCAACGCAAGGGGCCTTGTTACCCTCAAAGGAAAAAATAGCTTTTTTAATTTCTTCACTCGAAGGGATAGCAACTAACCTTATATTGTCTTCCTCGATTAAATTAGGGATGGCTTCTAAGAGGTAATCTTGCTCTTCAATGTAAATTCCTTCATTAGCTGAGAGGAGATTACTAAAGAAAAGGACAACTTGTCTTCTAATATCATCCTCCTCAAATCGAATTCCATCGCTTTCAATGTGAGAGATTCTAGTGGAAGCCCTATGTTTTGACGCAGAAAAATGAAAATATTTGGTGTTTTTATTCCCAGCTGATAGCCAAAGATCTCTAGATCTTTGTCTCCAAAATTCCTCCTCTCTAGCAATGATTTCATGCATTTTGACAAGCACCTCATTTTCTTTTTCCTTGTAATCATCAATATACCCTTCCCTCTGGATTTTATCCTAAATCTCCTCCATCTCCATTTCTAAGCTTGGATTTGATTCCAAAGATGTTGCCAAAGGTCTCTTTTTTCCATTTTCTAATTTTACATTTAACTTCTATTAATTTCTTAGCCACTCTGAACATGGCTGTCCTAGAAACATCAATATTCCACCAGTTCCTTATTTCCTCAAAAATATGAGGATGGGAGAGCCACATTCTTTCAAATCTAAAGGGAAAGTTCCTCTTCCCCTTAATCGGATCTGCCACAAAACTTATAGGAAAGTGATATGAACCCACCCTAGATAGAGCTTTTAGGGAACAAAAATAAATTAAGAACCATTGATCATAAATAAACATTCTATCTAACCTTACTTGGATCAAGTTCATACCAGTTCTTCGATTCAACCAAGTAAAGGCGACTCCCTGTAGATCTAAATGAATCAGTGCCTGGTTATTGATGAAATCTAGAAGATCCATTTTGCTTTCCAAGTTAGCCTAAGAATCTCTGAACTTCTCATCATCCTGAAGAGGAGTGTTACAGTCTCCCATAACCACCCAAGAATCATTATTAAAAATCATGGTAAAGGCCACAAGCTCCTTCCAAAACAACCTTCTATCACCTATCCCATTAGGGGCGTAGATGTTAGACTGAATCCAACAAAAAATGTCCCTTAGATGGGTAAATCTTGTGGCCACATGATTAGAGATTTCCAATAAGGGTTCCCCTTTAATGAGATTTTGGTTCCAAAATGTTACGATACCTCTAGAGGCACCAGCTGAACTATTTCCATGGACACCAAAAAATTGAAATATCTTGATCTTTTCCACCTTCTCCTTAGGCATTTTAAATTCTTGAACAAGTAATATGTCTAGTATGTGGTCCTTGACAAAGTTGTGCAACATGTCCTACTTATGGGGGCTATTTAGTCCCCTTATATTCGAAGAGATTATCTTCATGTCTTACCAGGGGATTGGAGAATCTCCAAGATGGTATTACGAACACCATCCACAATATCCTGAAAAACTACCATGCTCCCTCAACCACTTTTCTGATCTTCTTCCTTGGTTGCTCTTAGAAACTCCACAATCTGCCTTAGCTCTAGTTCTGGTGGACACTCCACTCAGAGTATTTAGCTATTTGTTTTTCTTCTTTTTCTTCTTAGACAAAGAGTTGGATTCCTATCTATTTGTTTCTTCTTGGCTTTCCACTTCTCTAATCGAGTCCCAAATCTTGTCTGACATCCTCCATTGATCCAAGGGGAGGGTATCCATTAATCTATTGTTGCACTAGGATGAGTTTTCACTTGAAGGATCTTGAGTCAGACTCAAATTCTCAAAGGTATCCTTGAAAAAATCTGGGGAAGTAGCATTCCCCAAATTCATAAAAGAGTCCAAACAAGAGGGGAGAATTCCTCCAAAGGAAAAAGGAGGGGGAGGAAGCCCAAAATCCAGTGTTAAATCCTGGATAGGAATATCATCCAAGCCTGGTCCCCCCAAATCCTTAATTTTTGGCTTTGAAACAAGGTTGCTAGAAAAATCCAAATTCAACGAGCCATTTCCAGTTCCATCCAAAACATGCTCACCATCCTCCTTTATTCCAGATATATTCTCATGCTTGTTTCACTGCGGCTCTTGGACAACTAGATTTTATTTGAGACCCACCACTTCATTAGGTTATGGGACATTCCCATGATCATCATGCTTCAAACCCCCATACTCACAATAATGGGAGTTCTCCTTATTCAATTTACCCTCCTCTTCAGGCTTCTTTCTCCAGATAGGCTTCAGAATCGGTATAGATTTGTCTTTCTCCTTGCTAGCATTAAGAGGTCATTTCTTAGCCCAATGCCTAGATTTTTTGCATTTGAAGCAAGCAAAAGGAACCGACTCAAACTCAATAGTTTGTGTACAAATCCCCAACTTTGATTGGATTTCAATAGAGGCAGGAAGATTGGCATTTTGGGATACTCCCACACAAATTCTGGCGAACACAAGCCTTTTTGTAGCCACTGCCATAGGATCTATAGACAAAAGCTCTCAAAAAGAGTTAGCAATGCCCTTGAAGACATCCTCGTTCCTGTATTCCAGTGGAAGACCTGGAAGTCTAGCCCATACAGGAACATTCTCAAAGATGGAGTCATAAAGGTCCAGATTCGAAGTCCATTTCTTAAGGGCTAGAGAGGATTTCCCTATAACCCAGGGACCACCACTCCTGACAACCATCAAATCCTCCTTGCATGTAAATTCAAAAGCAAAGAAAACTTTAGGAAGCACAACAAAATTAACTTTGTTATTTGTTCTCCATTTATTCTTGACAAACTCCCTAATCACTTCAATGTTTGGTCTAGGACCCATAAATTTTCCAACTAGCACACTGTCCATTAAGGCTAGGTTATGATCAATAATCAGATCAGGCACAGAGATGGTGTACTTACCTTTACCTGGGTCAGATAAAATGTTCATTGGAGGGAAAATCGATTTCCCATTAGGTTTAACTCCAAATAGAGAAGACCATGGTTTATGTTTAACCCCTTCACCTCCATCGGCCCCCACCACATCAACAGTTTTATCACCTTTTTGTCCCTCCACCAAATCCCTAGGGCACGTAGGTTGGGTAACCTTCCCCCCCAAGTCCACCAAATTATTATTTCTGGCATCCTTCTCGTATGAGTCATCCTTACCTTTGTTTCCACTTGAGACTTGCACCGATTCCACTTGGGATTCCTCAAATCTTGCTCCACGACTTGCTCCATTGTTCAAAGATTCAAAATCCTGCTTTTCCCACCCACGCTCATTCAACATTGTTTTGAATCATATAAACCCATTACATCACCATTATGTTAAAATATGACTTCCCCAATGTTGCCATTAATGAAAAAAAAAAAATCTTCTTATGGGACCAATATTTCAAGTAAAAAAAACATAAATGCATTCATGAACAAGTGAAATAAATTATCTATACTATCCACTATAAGTGTGTCATTTATAAAATTAAATGCTCATTTGACAAAATAAGACACTCATTTAGCAAGTATTGTTATTATAGTGAACAAATATTGTTCTTATGTGTACAACTATTGGGGTAGCAATGTACAAGCATTGGAGTATTTAATAATAATAGTTTGTCATATCACAAATATAAAAGGTGGGCACAATAAATAGGGGAGAAGACCTAGTATCCGCCAGGGCTAACTTCGAACAACTGTAAAATTCAGATCGTACATCGAATTGAATTTTTTTTTTTATGGGTTTTTTTTGCTCACGAGTTAAGTGCTTATAACTAAGGTTTTGGATTCTGGGCAATTCGATCAAGTGCAGGAGCATTGGATATGCGCGCGAAGGTCAAAAACTCACCGTTTAGAGGTGTCATCCATTTGCTGCCACCTAATGTTCTAGTATCCGCCCGCTATAATTTCAATCAATTATAACTATTTTAGCACTCAAAATTCACTCAAATCATTCACTTTAGCATTTAATGAGCAGCTATTGGTGTTTTTGTAATTGTTTATTCAATAAAATAAAGTTTTTTAATGGATCAAAGTGAAATTTTTTTTGGGGGGTTAAGTGAGCATGGAGGTGGCGGTAATTCAATGGGGGATGGTAACCGGGTCCTTTCCCCTACCATGTATTTTTTGAATAAATGTGAAGGATTTTATAAAAAAATTAGTGTTCAACTATTGGTCCATTTTTATTTGATATAAGTTGTAATTTAAATAATTATGTGTTGTTTTTATAACAACAAATAGTTTTTATGTGTTCAACTATTGGTCCATTTGTGTTGAATATAAAAGCTAGAGATAGTAAAGATTTATAGTTACCAATAGGTATTTGGTCCATTTAAGTTCATATAAATTTTATTTTAAATAAAAATATGATATTCTACAAGCAACAAATGATATTTTTTTGTTCGACTATTAGGGGTACCATGATTAAGATTTGGTTGAATATTTAAAAAGTCAAAATTTGGACACTTCTTAGTAGATGTGATGATGTGGGAAGTTGGATGATGAGTCAGACCTCAAAACCTTAGTTATAGATAGATAAGAGCCTAGTCCACATTTCAAAAAAAAAAAATGGTCCTACGACATTCCAATCAATCGCTACATAGTGATGAAGTTAGCCCGCATGACTAGTGGCCCCTCTCCCCTATATATGAAAAAGATCTCCACTAAAAGTTTATTGAGCAATGTTATCGTACGATCTCATAAATAGCCTAAGTATTCCACTCTTGTCTTTGGCATTTTCTGGTTTCATTGTATCTCCAGGTAGATACCCAACTCCAAGCTTTCATTTCCCAAAACTTTCACTAAGAATATCATGCAATGTCATACACATTTCCCAAGTGAAAGCAGCAGGAGTGGAGGCTAAAAGAGAGTGCCGCCACAGTGCCATGAAGCTATTCTTACTTGATGAATGTGGGCTTTCTCCCCCAGAGTTGCCAATAGTAATGAGCAAGAGCCCCCAACTCTTCAAATGCAAATCCACGGACAGGGCTTAATAGGCACTTCAGCTATTTAGAGACTCTGAATTCACTCCTGACCAGGTTAGGAAAACCATTCTCAGAGACCCGTGTGTTCTTGTACACAGTGTGGATTGAGCAGTTGAAAACATTAGGCATGGCAGAACAAGATTTGGGTTATGTCATATCCCACCAAGCCAAAATTCTGGGTGGGAATTTAGACAAAAACTTGAATCCAAAAATCTCATTTCTTCTCAAAAGTATTGGGTCTAAGGATCTTCTGTTTAAAGCTATCAGGAGGAGACCTAGGATTCTGACATATGGTTTGCAAACATTGCAAGATAAAATAAAGATTATGGAAGACATAGGGTTGCTGTAACACCAGATAAATGAACTTCTTGGAAATGATCCTCTGTTCCTTTGTTTGTCTGCAGGTAGGATAGAGAAGATCATGGAGTTCTTGACAGGTACCCTGGGGTTACGCCCAAGCATTGTGGTTAAGTATCCTAAGTTGCTAGGCTTCACCTTGGAGAAGAGATTGAAAGCATGCTATAAGGTGGTTGAATATCTAAATGCATTGACACCTCCCAAGTACCATAATGCCAGTCTTGTTTATCTGTTTACTTGGAGCGAGCTGAATTTCATCATGAAGTTTCTCAAGGGTAGTAATGAGCTCATAAATTTATACAAAGGTTATGAGAACTCTTTGGATGTTTAAAATGAAAATTTCTTTTCTTCCAACACACAAATACTTTGTCCTAATTTGAAAGAATTTTGTTATTTTATATCATTTTCTTCTGTATTTAAAGGGAAAAATATAACTAGCACTTGTATCTAAAGGAGATTCAAGGATTACGCTGTTAGAAAACTTAATGTATGTTAATATATATTGACTTCAAGAGTCTTTTGAAGAGCCTTCTAACCAAGAGAAGGTTTTGTCTATCTAACCTCAATGTAAATTAAAGTAAGGTATTTTAAAGCATGGATTTTCCACTTGTAATAAACACAATTTTGTTTTACATGAAATAAATAGATTGAGTTGGTTGTATGCACAATTTCATTGTGATGCTAAGTGAATAA
This sequence comes from Sequoia sempervirens, assembly GCA_007258455.2. Taxonomy (NCBI): domain Eukaryota; kingdom Viridiplantae; phylum Streptophyta; class Pinopsida; order Cupressales; family Cupressaceae; genus Sequoia; species Sequoia sempervirens. Next base: position 126,750 of record VDFB02251448.1, on the reverse strand, counting down.
TTATGAGCTTAAGGTTGAGTTGTTACCCTAAATCAGATAATTGTGTTGCAACCAATAAATTTGATAAAGATTCCTTAACTTATTGTGTCAAGGAAAGAAAAGGAAACAATTGCCTTAGGATAAATCTAAGAGATGCATGGCTAATATGAGCTCAATTTCCATTTTCAATCTTTCAAAATGCTTATATTCATGTGCAAGCTTAGTTGATAGGAGATTGTAAGTGCCCAAAATTGGAAAATAATAATATCACAAAATCTAAAGATGATGTAGTGGCACAACACACAACTCTATGCAGCATGAAATAAATCTAATGCTCAATTTGCACAATTAAACAAGCAAATTATCAAATTGAAAGCAACTTTTTCACTCAAACAACAACATTGAAATTGACAAAGAATATATTATATTATGAACAAAAAACAATGTTTTAATTTAGAAGCAAAAAGGGAAAGTTGGTTTATTCACATATTGCTTGCATGCATGTGATTTTGCCTTTACGTTTTTACATTATTATACTTAAATTGTTAAAAGGAAATGAATTATTCCTTGGTGATATTTGTATTGATTTTTCACAATATATTTGCATGCATGCATACCTAAACACAAAATGCACAAAAATAGTAGTTTCTTAGCTTATTTTCTATGCATGTTAATTTAAATAGAACTTTATTTCAGCATCATATATCCAAAAACCATAAAACTTTCAAAAGAACAAAAAAAAACTAAAAAATGAATACAAATAAATATGACTTTTTCTTTTTGAGTTGAGAGTTCCCAACTTAGTTCCAAATTAACAAGTACTCAAACTAGCAAATCCAAACACAATGACTCAAAGAAATAATTAAACATTTAAACAAACTTGAAAATTACACAAGAATTACGAACAACACAAGAAATCCATTTATGATAACTACACACATATACTAAGGCATTTGAGAAACCTTTGCTTACATTTCCCCACTCAATCACATCTTTACATTTCACATCTATATGTACATCCAAGGGTAATGATAGATTGGGTAGAAGTTACTTTTAGTGAGCTATGGGATTTGTCACCACCTCCTATAGTTGTTGAGGTTATTGAATAAGAATAAGCATTAGAAATAATCTAACAAGAGAATAATTGCTTGTTAGCCATTGAACTAGAGTATCTTGCAATACTCTTTGAGCTAGAAACCATTTGTATAAACACCACCCTTGAGAATGTTTTGTGAGAACTCCACACTTTATGAGAAAAAAATACTACACACAACACTACCACCATATTTCAACTTACAAACACTCTCACTCATTAAGAACTATTTCCTCACAAAGAGAGTAATACTAGGTGGAATGCTTTGTGGGTTTCATAAGAAGTAGATGGAGGAGGAATTGACCCTTCCTTACCGTTAGAGTTATCTTGCATTAGTTAATAATTTATTAATCTTTAATTGATTATTAGTCTAATTTATTCTCACACACTTTAGCTAAATTTAGGAATGCTTTATTAGTTGAGTTAATATTAGATCATTATGTCACAACTCATGTGATGTCGACACTTGTCATGATCTGATCTCTTTCTCATATAGGGCTTTGCTCTTATAAGCATTCAACCCTCTTTGTAAATATCTCTTAGATATTATCTCGAGCTTTCATATCTTCTTGAAAGTCTCTTCTGTAGCTTTTTCTTGTTGAAGAATATTGCACATATTTGTTTGCAGATCTGTTGCATGGAAGGTGTACTTGTTTGTTGTTTGATCTTGTGGCTCATGGTTTTGTGCTTGTTTCACAATTCTAACATGGTATCATAGCATGGATTCAACAAACCCCTTCTTGATTTATGAGATTCTTTTTCTTCAACAAGGGTTGCAGGCTTCAAATCTGAATCTCCTTTGCTCTTTTTTGCAAATTTTGGAGGTGGGTGAATTTTTTATGCATTTTGGTGTGAAAAGGACCTCGTCGTTGGATCCAGAGCTGTTAAGAAAGTCAAATTTGGCTTTTGTTTCACTTGACTTCGATTCTTGACACTAGATCTATGAGGTTTTGAAACAATTGCTTTGTTTCCAGATCTAGAGGGTAGCTACAATTTTGGTGAATTTTGAGTCAAAACGAACATCACCATTGTGCTCAGAAGGCCCAAAAACCTTAAGATTGTCTGTCAAATTTGGCGAAGTTGATAATTGAGGCAAAACAAATTTTCCGAGGAAGCCATAGCACACAAATCGAGGTAAAATTAAAAAAAAATCATTTGATTTTTTTTATTCTGCAATTTTTTTTTCAAAAAAATATCACATCAAAAAAAAAATCCCCTTTGGGGCTTCAGGTTTTTTTTATAAAAGTTTGGTTTAAAAATTTTTTCTTGGAGGGGGATGTACTCGAGGTACCTGCCACCCCTTGCCATGGTAGAGGTGGCAGGCCTTGGGCCCCACCCCTATGTGGGGAGGGGTATTGAGGCCCGAGGGTACTGCCCTAGTGGCGACCCTCAGGCCCAACCCCATAGTGGTAATGGTGGGCTTCGCCCCGCCAATCCTTTTTTTTTTTTCATAAAATAGTTTTTTATATGTTTTTTTTTAAATACATAAAGTTTTTTTTTCCTACTTTTTTTAACTTCTAAAAATAAAAATAAAAGCAAAAATAGTGCAATTTTTTTAAAAAAAATAAATGTCTCATCACTATACTGGAGAGGGAGATATTTTTTTCCTAGCACACTAAATTTGGTGGACCTCCACATTTGGAGGTATTTTTGCTAAATTTGGCGGAGATCACTTTTTCATCTACTCAGCCCCTCTCCATTGGGCTTTTAGTTTTGCACCTCAACTTTTAGAGGCCATATCTCGGCCGTACAGTGGTCTTTTTTAGTGCAATTTTTTTTGAAATGGGGTGGAATTTTGTGCTCTTTGCAGTGGTGTAGGTATTTTCTAGTTTTTAATTTTTTTTCCAGAATTATGTTTTCTCAGTGTTGTAGTTTCTCAGTTCTCGTTTTGAAAATTTTGACTAGCCATATCTTTTGCATTCAGACATATTTTTGGGTGTCATTTTTTTTAAAGTGCATGTTTTTTCATGTAATTCATCACGATGCTACCCGTTTCCTCTTTTTCTATTAGATAATTTTATTTTTAGCATGTTGTCCTTTTTGGACCTTATGTGCTCACATTACATGTACTTATGATTTTGTAAATGCACTAAGATAAAGTGTCTCTACATGGCACATGTATTATGGGATCTTTCACATCACTTTGTGCCTTATTTTACTCACACTATGATATAAAGTGTCATGGGGGTTGATGTTTTCCTTTGTTTTTCCTTCATACCTTTCTCATGCGTATGTGACTTTTGTTTTCGCATCCTTTATATTTGATTGTACTTTCATGATTGCACCTTCAAATGTTCTTGGTTCCTCTTCATGCACTACTTTCAGGCATTCAATTTAAGTGTACCTTTCACACCTCTCCCTTTTCAACATTATGGGGGGTTTTCTACTATTGGTGCTACTGCTTCTTTGGTTTCATGTTGGAGTAAACTATGTATAAAATATTTGTTCCTATGTACTAGACGGATGTAGTAGCTGGTTACCCATGCATTTCGGTGAGATGGAGCACTTACCATATGGACACTCTTGTATTCTTATTTCTGGAGGCGACCTTCCATTTTCACTTGATCAGTTCTTTAGACTATTGGTACTTGTGCCATCTGTATCTTTGAGTTCTTGATATTTACCTTGGTTTGCCATCGGATTCGAGTAGGGTCATTGGGGGCACTCATACAAATTCTCATCTTCTTGATCCTGATCATCAAATGTTTTAGCGGAGGTTCTTCTTTCAACATTTTTACAGTCATTCTATGACAGTGTTTGCAACTTCTTCATGCTTCAGTGGTGTTCTACATGTTCCTCTTTTTTGGTACTTTGCCTTGTTTGGAGGCTTCTTTAGTCCTTCACCTCATTTTGGAGTGGAGTTTTTCCCATGAGGTTTTCTCTATTTCTCCACATTATAGAGATCTTTTGTTTGTACATGGGTACCTTATTTGACCTTGTTTGCCTGGACCCATCATGCATTCTTTCTAGGGTTTTTAGCTACTCTCTAAGTTCCTCTTAAGGGGGGGTGTTAGAGTTATCTTCCATTAGCTAATAATTAATTAATCTTTAATTGATTATTAGTCTAATTTATTCTCATGCACACTTTAACTAAACTTAGGAATGATTTATTAGTTGAGTTAATATTAGATTATTATGTCACATCTCATGTGGTGTTAACACTTGTCATGATATGATCCCTTTCTCATATAGGGATTTGCTCTTATAAGCATTCAAACCTCTTTGAAAATATCTCTTGGATATTATTTGGAGTTTTCATATCTTCTTGAAAGTCTCTTCTGTAGTTTTGTCTTGTTGAAGAATATTGCACATATTTGTTTGTAGATATGTTGTATGGAAGGTGTACTTGTTTGTTGTTTGATCCTGTGGCTCGTGGTTTTGTGCTTGTTTCACAATTCTAACACTTACAAGGAGAAATATGTAATCCACAAAAGAACCACCCATAGAGGCACTAAATAATGGAGGAGGGGATGTAAATGAGGATAACACTAGTAACCCAAACTTGCAATAGAAAGTTGTAGTGTATGTTCTATGGAACCTTAACTTCCCATTCCATGTGCTCAAGACCATTTCTATTACATTCATGTTTAGAAAAAAATTTCTAGGCCCATAACACGTTTCCATTTTAAAAAGAGGAGCATCTACATCACTAGCCTTGTCAAAATGATATATGTAACTACATGTTGGATTAGTATTAGTATAAATGACATAACATGAATAAGGGTTCCACCATAAGAATGTGGATCCGGGTTCCATAGAGGAATGAAAATGAATAAGGTCAATCTTATATTCAACAATGTAATAAAAGGTGAAATAAAAGGAGTCCCAATGATTACAAAGGCATGTGTTAGAAGGGGATGAATCATGAAGAGGCACAACATCATCAATAGAGGGTGACAATGGTGTGTGTATTTTAAGTGAAGAAGAAGGTATGATATTATGACAAGTATAAGATTTAAAAAATATATTTTCATGAACCAATTCAACCTGTTGACAGTATTGTAGGGGAGAAGGATCATCTCTTTTATTATTAAAGTTTTACCATGATGCACAAATTTGATAGATTGGTTTAGAGTAGATGGAACTGCACCCATGACATGAAACATGGCCTACCCAAAAGAAGGTTATAAGAAATACTCCCTAACATGACATGAACCATGGTAGGTAACATAATAGGTCCTAACTCAATAGGCAATGTGATAGTGGCTAGAGTCTAGTGACTAATATTATCAAAACATGTAATGAAAATATTTAATAGAAAAATATAAGAGCTATCAACATTGATAATATTAAGAAGATCTAAACTAAAAATATTTAGCTAATAGTTCCATTGTCAACAAGGGTTTTCTTAATCCCAATAAATTTAACACAAATAGTGGTCATAAGAGGGTCATTTTGCTTTTGAACTTTAAGAGAAAGAAGTTCATATTGAAGAAAATTAATATTATGTATTTGTATAAATGCACTCAAGAAAATTAGTCCAATGAGTAGATGAGGAATTTCTTGCAAATGCACCATAAGATAAAATCAATTATACTATTTCCTATTAAGGAATTCACTTAGCTTCACATACATGTGTGCAAGAAAGATAACACACTTTATGATCCCCAAAATATTTACTAGAACAACAAAGGATATAGTATGAACTACATTGCTAAATTATGCAAGCATGATGGGACAAAGCTCCAATCATAGTCTAATTAGAACCAAATAATGTATGATGGAAATATGCTTGGTATTTAACATCCTATACTTGTGCTTTCTCCAATAAGAAACAAATTCATAGATGGAGCCAGATTTGCATACACACACAAATCATTGATAAAATATTTTTACAACTAAACATGCTTAGTAATCCATCTAAAAGTTGCAATAACCCATATGAAATAATATAATACCATTGAAAAGGTCTATAATGCATTATAATGATGTCACAAATTCATCTAATTCCTATTACAATCATGCAAGAAAATGTGGGAGGAGGAAACCCACATATAGGTTGAAATATTCCCCTAAGTTTTTACAATCTACCATAAAGGGGCATTCAATTATAGGCATAGATTTCAACTACCTTTTCTATGATTTATAAAGAATATTATTTCCCCTTACAAATTTGAATTGCAAGACTTGATTTCATAAAATAGCCTTAGACATAACTATAATTTTCACTTAAAATAACAACCCCAATGCATATTATATTTTTTTATATAGAGAAATTCATTATAATACATTTAGTTCCTTGGACACAATCATGGGGATCATTTCAAATTAATACATGAAATCTGACAATACAATCATCTTCACAATAAATCTCCTTTTGATATGTTAATGGGTACCCTGGGGTAGATAAAACATTCTCTTTGTGCTAGATAGGTCACCAAGTACCAAATTGTAGGTCTAAAAATGTAGTTGTTCATTAATCACATTGAAATAATCCATGTGATTATTTCAAATTAGTAGTGTGTGAGGAGGAAATCTATGAGTGTAAATAAGATGAAAACAAAGAATAGAAGCTAATCTAATCCAAAATAATGATCAAGATTCATTCCTTGATTCACGAAATGAACAATTAAGAACACTAAATTCAAGAAATGTAAATGAAATAAAGCAAGAACAAATGAATTCACTTAAACGAAATTGTTACCCATCACGTGTTGGAGTGTGTTCGTGAAGATGTGGTTGCTCGTGTCAATATGAATCGTCCATTGTTACATGCAAGAGCTTTGAAGAGTGTGCGTGCGTTCAAGATCGAAGATGTTGATTGAAGTTTTGTCAATGTTAATTTGGCATTACTTCATTGCATGAGGTATGTTGATTCTTCGATCCTTTTTTGTGAGGAAAGAGGTTTGTTATATATAGAAATTATGATTTGAATTGGACGATTGGGATTGTGTAGTAGAATATCTTAATCAATTGTTGAAAGATGCTGAGAGGATTTAGATGGGCATAATATGTGCAAATAGATTGTGTAATTAGTGTGATTGACGAATAGATTGATGTGTTAGGAATATAGATTAATTAGTTAGGAAATTGATTCATCTATCAGGAAATAGATCAATCAGTCAAAAAATAGATTGAGTAATTAGCGATTCATAATTTACTCAATCAAGAAAGTAGGCGAGGATAATTAATTAATTCTTTTTGGAGTTGAACGTGCAAATCAAGTTTGAATTTTGTAAACAAAGTTGCATTAGTTTGATTTGATTTTTGATGATGCTTTGAATAGTTTATTCAAATTTGAAGGGAAAGTGAGTTAATTAAATGATTATTATTTAATAATTTAATTGACTTAGGGAATAAAGTGAATTAGCGACATAATTAAATAATTGGTATTATTTAATTAATCAAGAGGAATGAAATTAGATTAGGACTTTATTAAATAAATGAAATTTATTTAATTGGTTGAAATTGATGAAAATGTGAATTAATTAAATAATGTTGTATTATTCAATTAATAGAGGAATTTAGGGTTTTTGATGCTTTTGATGTTAAATGTGGTGATATTTGATGATAATGATGCCAATGACATGAAAATGTCATTTAGGGTGTGTGATAGGTGTTAGGTCAATTTTATATGTCTACAAGTAGTACATGGACTTGCATATAAATTCATGCCTATAAGGAGTCCAAAAATATTTGGGATTGATTTCAAATTGGTAAGTATTTGTGTATTCATTTTTTTTATTTAAGGGCATGCTAGCACATATAGGGGGTAGATTTTAAAACACTATTCAAATAGTAGAATCTTGAAGTAAACTTCCAATTAGGGTTTGTAAATTGCATGAGAGGCTCAAAAATCCATAATGTAAAACTAGTAAGGATTAGATCATAGCATGCAATTTGCAACTTGAAAGGAGGGATCAAAATTACAATAGGAACATGTATAGAGGAATGGTAGAAAAGTGGAGCCAAGAACTTGGGATGCAATTTGTAGGAAGGGGTGAAAAGTTTGTAAAGCAAACCTATAAAAACTTAGAACTTTGGGTGCAATTTTAAGAGATGAAAAGTTGCATAGAGACTAAAATTCCACAAGGAGCAAAGGAAGCAAGAAGTGAAATGAAAATGGTAGAGTAGGAAAGTGAGGATGCAAAAATTGAAATAAATCCTCATAGCCATAAATCCTTCATCCAACTTATCTTCAACTCCATTTTACTTGACACTAGCCCAAGAGAGGACAACCTGGCCATCATCAAAGGATCATAGATGACATCTATTAAGTGTAACACAAGCAACATGATCCACTTGAAGTGGCTATGTGTAAAAATTAATATTATCAACCTACCATAAAATAAAATGCATGAATCTAAACATTGAAAAAAATAAAAAAATCAAAAACTAAATAGAAAAAAAATTCAATGATGAAAAATAGTCTTTTAATTCCTCAGGAAAGTACTATTATGAAAACCTTTTTGCATGAATCATGCATAAATTTGACACCCACATGTACCCTAAACTTGGGGGCAATCTTATTCCACCCACTATCTTATTCGTCATTAACAACTATCATCTTGCCATCCATATCATATCACCATATTATTCCTATCCATTATATCTACATCATCATACCATCATACCTATTCTCATTCCCACCTTTAACTTGAAAATTATGTGGACAAGATCTAATTGTTGAAAACAAGGTGAATAAAAGCTATAATATGAACATATGCAGGTGAATTCAGATTTGAAAATAAGATTTAAACATCTGATTGCAACATACATCACAATATCAAAAAATAAAATAAAATGTGACATCAAATTTATGTGAGGAATTCATTTCAACAAAATACTCCACATGAGAAAAGACGCCAAGAATATTATTAATCTTCAAATGAGAGTTCACAATAATACACTCCACTATAGATCTTTGATCAACCTAGCAACACATTGTTACCTACAAGAACTCAACATAAAACTACCATCTCATGGCTCCAATTTATAGAAATTGTGGTAGGTAAAACCATGAATGGTAAACCAAAACAAGAGGTACAAAACCACTTGAAAAAACCATGTCCCCTTCTTGGACTACCAAGAGACATAATAAAATACTAAATGAAAATTACAAAGCTGCAACATGGGTGCCTAGACCATAGCCTATCCAACTCCTAACTTTTTGGATGCTCTAATGACCTTTCTGCTCTCCGATGGAACACCAACAAACTCCTTTTCTTCTCTAATATTGGGAGCCCCATCCAAGACCTTTCAAATCCCATAATGGATGCCTATGAAAGATGCCTTATCTATTTTTGAAGTGTAATCTCCACCAAAATTAAATCCTCTCTTTAAAATATAATTAAACAACATGCCAAAATTTAATGAATTCCTCTCATATCCCCTAGAACACATTCCAAGGAATGTGGATACATATGAATTGTTGGAGAATTCCAAGATCAAAGAGCTCGAATTTATAACCTTCCACAAGTGAAAATATGAGAACGATAGTATGTCTATCAATATAAAATGAAGAGTGTATAATACAATGAGAAACCTTGCATACGTAGGCAAGGTAGATGATGTAGAAAGATATGACTGGACAATTGAGCAACCCTCCAAATATGCAACACTTGTGAGCTCACTTGATAAGTGTGTGAGCAAGTGGAAAGTATGCATGTAATAGGTGTATCAAATGATGAGCACACACATATCAATGTGCCACTCTCATTTTTTCTTGCATAAACTCAATTATTGAATAAACAAAATTGTTTGAGGCTATTGGTTGATTATCTTATGATTGTTTGGTTATGGATAAATATGTTTTTAAATTAGATGCTATGTTTGAATGTTTGAAACTAAATTGGTAATGGAGATAAGATGTTAATTGACTTGTTAATTAAATTTAATTAATCTTATTTAATCTTATATCACCCTATGACTAGTTAATTGATCAATCAATATTAATTAATTATCTCCTAATTAAATATCCACACACATATATTCAATTAAAATAAATAAATAAACTAATTATGCTCACCCATGTTTCACTTATGTCAATCTAGTCAATTCCACTTTTCACTTATCAATCAAATTAGTTGATCTAGATAACTCTTAATCAAAATAGTTAGTTGAATAATCAAATTAGTTGACTAAACAACCTAGTGAGTTTATTGATCAATCAAGCAAGTTAACTGGATAGTTAGGTTATTCGACTAATTAAATTGATTTAACTAGTTAATCAAATTAGTAAAAATCAAATCAATTCTCTAGTCCTCAAGATTTATTAAATCAATATTCCTCCATTTATTTTTCTCTCTGAAATCTTTAAATTCACCATTTATTTGAGGAATTGAGAACTCTAAAAAATAGTCTATGATCTATTTCTAAATATCTTAATCATGTTGCCATTGTACCATCAAGAATAGTGCATAACATTGAGCATCCACAATCATATCTAAGTGCAAGAAAATCCACTTCATGCTCCATTTAAGGTTTGCATGGTTTTACAATAGAAATTTTAATTATTGTTTATTCTTAATTTCATTTAGAATTTTAATTACTACATTCAAGATATACTACAATAAATTAGCCAAACGCAAAAGAAAGCATTAAAAAATAGGCATATACTCACATAAATACAAATGAAATAGTCATTTTATTCAAGTAAAGGTAACGAAGCAAATTAATAAGTATCATTAACTTCACAATGTATTTCAAAAATATTTAACTATCATTACCCATTAGTGATTTGAAATCAAAATAAAACAAAAAATAGGTGCCCTTGATGCCTCAGTGAGGTATAATGACATCACCTTCCATTTATAGCCACATAGAAGAGTGCAACGTTGAAGAAATGCCTTCTCAAACACTAAACAACAAATAAAATAATTGCCAACAAAATACATGACAAAGCAAGTATGAGGCACCATGGCATGTCGAAGGAATTACCAACCCTATAAGTTAGGGTGCACCATCATTAGACCCTCTAAACCCTAAACCCCCAAATAAATAATACACAATAGAGAAGAGACAAACAAAAAAAGAAAATCCTAGGTTGTGTTGCTTCAGTGAGGTATGATAACTTCACTTTGCATTTATAGCCAAAAAAAGGAGTGAATGAAGAAATAATCAAACACTAAATAAAAAATAAACAACGATTGAAAAAAAATAGGCCAAAGAAGAAATGAGTATTAAAATATAAATCTAGTGGGTCATTGCCTTAGTGAGGTATGATGACTTCACCTTCCATATACAACTAGATGAAGGAGTGACATGAAGAAACACCTCGTCAAATAGTAAACAAATAAACATTGGCCTAAATAAAACATTCTAGAGAAGAAATGAGCAACAAAAAAGCTAGGTGGGTTATTGCCCTAGTGAGGTAAAATGACTTCACCTTCTATTTACAAGTAGATGGAGGAGCGAAATGAAGAAATGCCTTCTCAAAAACCGAATAACTAATAATCAGTATCATAATGAACACATAATAGAGAAGAAATTAGTATACCATTAGAAAACCAAGTGGGGTCATTGTCTTAGTTAGGTATGATGACTTCGCCTTCCATTTACATGTCTTCTCAAATAGTAAAAAAATTAAATGACCTAAACATTATAATTGAGAAAAAATGACTATTTTTTAAAAATAAACTAGTTGATTCATTGCCTTAATGATGTTTGAAGACCTCACCTTCCAATTCAAGCTAGACAAGTGATGGCTTTAAACATGACCCTCAAACATATATCCACATCCTCTTGACATTCTCTTCACATGAAAGTCCAAATTATCTCCATTGAATCCCTTCAAAGGTATGAGAAAATGAGATGTGAAGTTAATAGCTACATGTGGAAAATGCAACATGTTTAGGAAGAAGGCAATTAGTAGTAAATTGAAGTGTATTATTTAATGTTGCATGTTGCAACATTGAAGATGACATTAGTTTGTATATGTATCTCAATGACATTAGGTATACATACATGCATAGAAGTATAGTAAATAAATACAAAGGGATGAGAGTTAAGTGTGGAATGGCATTGGATAAATGTGATAATTTTCCATGATGTGAACACATTGATGAGAAAAAATCATTGATTGATGATGATCTAGCATCACATATCCATGTGCACCTCACCACCTTCACTCAACCAAAATTTTGAAATTTTGAGAAAAAATAAGGGTGTTTACTTGTCAAACTCCATGTGTATTACGAGTTTGACACCACTCAAAACAATTTTTTTGAAGAATACCGTCGCACCCCTACAATAAGTTCCTCACCGTACGCACCCCCACTAAACTTTTATCGAACAATGTTACCGTCGCACCCCTACAATAAGTTCCTCGCCGTACGCATCCCCAAATAGGCCTTATCTTGAACCCTGAATGGTCTTAGAAATAGCCAAAGTGACGGTAGGGTTCTCTATTTTTTCAAACCCTAAGGTTTCTGTTCGTGTTTTGATTCTCATCTCATTCCATTCTACAACATACAATGGCCTTGACATTTTCTGGTTTCGTTGTATCTCCAGGCAGATACCCAACTCCATGCTTCCATTTCCCAAAACTTTCACTAAGAATATCATGTAATGTCATACCCATTTCACAGGTGAAAGCAGCAGGAGTGGAGGCTGAAAGAGAACGACGCCACAGTGCCATGAAGCTATTCTTACTTGATGAATGTGGGCTTTCTCCCTCGGAGCTGCCAACAGTAATGAACAAGTACCCCCGACTCTTCAGATGCAAATCCACGGACAGGGCTCAACAGGCACTTCAGCTATTCAGAGACTCTGGACTTACTCCTGAACAGGTTAGGAAAACCATTCTCAGAGACCCATATGTTCTTGTACGCAATGTAGATGAGCAGTTGAAGCCTAAGATTAACCTGTTGAAAACATTAGGCATGGCTAAACAAGATTTGGGTTATATCATATCCCAGCAACCTAGAGTTCTGGGTGGAAATTTAGAGAAAAACTTGAATCTGAAAATCTCATTTCTTCTCAAAATTTTTGGGTCTAAGGATAATCTGTGTAAAGCTATCAGGAGGAGACCTGGGATTCTGAACTATGGTTTTCAGATTTTGCAAGATAAAATAAAGATTATGAAAGACATAGGGTTGCTGGAACACCAGATCAATGAACTTCTTGGAAAGGATCCTCTGTTCCTTTGTTCGTCTGCAGGTAAGATAGAGAAGAACATGGAGTTCTTGACAGGTACCCTGGGGTTACATCCAAGCATTGTGGTTAGGTATCCTATGTTGCTACGCTTCAGCTTGGAGAAGAGATTGAAACCACGCTATAAGGTGATTAAATATCTAAATGCATTGACAAATCCCAAGTACGAGAATGCCAGTCTTGTTTCTTTGTTTAAATGGAGCGAGCAAGATTTCACCATGAAGTTTCTGGAGGGCAGTAATGAGCTCATAAATTTATATGAAGATTACAAGAAGTCTTTGGATTTTTAAATTACTAAGGCCTGGCAACTCAAAACAAATTTTGCAATTCTCTTTCTCTTTCTTCCCTATTTAAATACGGCAAAATATAATTAATACCACAATATTGATTTAAAAGAGTCCTTGAATCAAGAGGTCTTAATCTTCATGTAAATCATACTAAGATATTTTCTTTTAATAAATATAATTACTTTTACAGGAAATAGGTTAGGTTGGTTGTATGGGCAATTTCATATGTGATGCAAAGTGAATGATTGTGAATTTAAGGTTAAGTTGTTACTTTAAATCAACCCAATAAACTTGATAAAGATTCCATAATTTATTTGGTACTCTTTGTTAAGGAAAGAGAAGGAAGGAACCACCTTAAAACAAATTTAAGAGGTGCCTACCTAATATGGATTCAATTGTCATTTACAATATTTCAAAATGCTTATATTCATTTGGCTTGACAACTCAAGCTAAATATGGTTTTGTACAATTGTAAGTGCCCAAAATTGGTCAATGATATATTATAAATCTGAAGATGATTTAGTGACCCAAAACACAACTCTACATGTTGTGAAATAATAAAACTCTCTTTCGTAACCAATCTTGAAGTGGTGGAAGTGTTTAGCCAATCTCGAAGACCCACCCTTTTATTTTCATTTTATGCTTCTTTGATTATTAACTAGTATTTGTCCTTTCTCATCTTTCCATTTTTTAAAGTTTTTGGCCTTTAAATAATGTGTTTGCCTCTTTTATATCAACTCTCCCTTTCATCAATCATAGGAATGCCTTGGTGAATGTATATTTGCCACAATAAACTTATTGCTATTAAAAGCGCAAACACACTAGTTTATGCCGAAGGCGTATCCACTATGAACATGCCCAACTTAAAATATGCGATCAACGACTCATTGCTTTCCGGAGACGATCACTTTGATCGTAGCCATTCATTTTTTAGGTTGCTCTTTTATCTCTATTGTTCCAAGCGTATCTTATCTCCTGCTCACCGACGCATAGTTAAAGTTCCTGCGCTGTAGAAGTTAGCTATTGCAGGATTAGAAACGTGGGCTTCCTCTGAGCGTGTCACACTATTTCGCTATATGCAAAAAAATAGAAAATGCACAAAATGGGTTTGTTGAAAAGGTTTTAGAATCTTTCAACCAAATGCAATTAGTAGTTGTAAAGCCAGAGTCCTCAACCATTGCCAATATCCTCCCTGCCTGTTTCGAAATGGGGAGCTATGGAACAGGCTATGCACACCATTCACAGGATAGGGATTTCGTAAGATGTTGTATTCGCAACTGCCCTGCTAGACATGTATGCAAAATGAGGATGCACAGACAAGGCACGTGAACTGTTTGACTTAATGCCTCAAAGAAATGAGTTCGCATGGAATGCCTTGATTGCAGGATATTCACAAAATGGATTTGTTGAAAAGGCTTTAGAAACTTTCAGGCATATACAGCTGACGAGCTTAAAGCCACATTCTACAACCTTTGCTAGAATCCTTGTAGCTTGTGCTGAATGGGAACTTTGGAATAGGGTATGGACATCCATCAAAGCATCTAAAGGATAGAGAATTTGGTCAGATGTAGTTACAACCAGAGTGGTAAACATGTATGCAAAATGTGGAAGCATAGACAAGGCACGCGAACTGTTTGACAATGTGCCTCAAAAGAAAACTAGTCACATTGAATGCTATGATAACAGGACATGAACAAAATGGATTCATTGACAAAGATTAAGAAACTTTCAAGAAAATCAAATCGGTAGTTGTAAAGCCAACATTCTCCCCACCTGTCCCAAAATGGGAGTTTTAGAATGTAGGTATATATTCGATGGAAGGGGGAATTTTGTCAAATATTATAGTTGGAAATGCTTTGATAGACATGTATGGAAAATGTAGAAGCATAGACGAGGCTTGTGAACTGTTTAAAAAAGTGCATCAAAGAAATGTGGTCTCATTTGCAGGATATGCACAAAATGGATTTTGCAAGGATGCTCTCATAATATTTGAATTAATGAAGCACTCTTGGAACATATTCTAACAATATAAGCTTTGCTTCTATTCTATGTGTATGTAGCCATTCAGGTTTAGTGGATGAGGATTTATATATTTCAATAAGATGAGTAACCCCTATTGCATTACACTTAAAATTGATCATTGTGTGTATGGTTGAGGTTCTTGCTTATGCTGAGTACATCAAGAACACCCTAAACTTTATGATTAAGATGTCCATTAAACATGTGATGGTTGTGTGGATGTGTTTTATGTAAACAAGAGAAGTGAAAAAAAAAATATAGTGGGTCAATCACAATGGATTCAAACCAACAACCATGTTATAACTTACTACATATTCAATGAAAAATGACATGTCCTATGAAATTTCCAAGTGTTCTCCTTCCCTGGCCCTCTCTCTTATAGAAATTCCACCTTCCCAATTAGTACAATTGTGAATGACATCAAATGTTGTAGTTGCAAATGTTGGTATAGGAGCTCTATAATAGGGTATGGCATCTATCACAACATAATATAAGGAGATTTTTTTAGACGTTATAGATGCAATTTTAACTATTAATCTCTCTTCTCTCGATATCTATTTCATTTTATCTCTCCTCTCTCTCTCTCTACCTCTCCCCTCTTTGTATATCCCTCTCTTTCTCAAGTCCTCTCTCTTTGTTCTTTTAGTCTCACTCTATTTTTTCCTCTATCTCCTTACCTCCCCTCTCTCTCACTCTTCCCCCCTCTATCTCTCCCTCTTTCTATCTATATCTTTCCCTCTCTCTCTATTGCAACATAACATGAGCCTGTTGGTAATGGAGCTTAATTATCTTCCTCATTTAGAAGTTTTGTTTCAGTCATATTTGGATCCCTACAAAAGGATGCATAGTTGATTTGAAGCTATCACTTCTCCATTGAGACCTTTGTTGCACAAACATCATTTTATAAATGGCTTGCCAATTGACCTCATGTATCGCAAAATGTTTGCAAAAAATAGACCCAAATTTTTCCTAATTGACCTTCCACAACTCTTCGGCATACCCATTGCACACCAAGGTGCGATTGCTAGTTTATTTATTTTTGCATCTATTCTTTATGTGTTAACTTTGTTGGTTGGAAGTGCCCAACATTGTTTGAAAGTGTTTTTTCTATGTTTAATTAGTTGGTGGATTGTATACAGGTTGATAAGAGCTTATTCTAGCGATCCCAGTCTATTTGATTTTTACCTCTTTTTCATCCTATAATCATCTTCTTAGATTTTCAATCAATTTTTAGCATAGAAATAAGCTTTAGAGAAGAAGAGGATCACACCAACAAGCTTATACAACGTACACACATTCAAACAATGTACTTGTAGTGCCTAGACTCTCTTTCATACAATTTTCGACAACTTCTAAGCTTCATTTTCTATAGTTTGGTAACTATGACTTTCTACATATCTTTGGAGTCAATCTTTTTCCTTGTTTTTCTTCCATGTGAAAGGAGAATCCGTGGTAGAGAGAGAATACAGATAGAATAGCTAGGTCTCTAAAGACAACATTAATCTTGCATGCCTTGCATCTTCTATGTCCAAGAGTGAGAACTTGTTTCATTTACAATTTACTTAAATTAATTTGTTGATAGACTAGATATTATTTAATTTATGATAGATTAGAATTTTTCATTGCTCTAAACTTAAAGCACTCTACTTCTAGCTTAGGTAAGGGATATTGTTGGATTGATTTTGTTTGTTAAATTTAGTTTCATTCATTAAGAACTATTTCCTCACAAAGAGAGTAATCCCTCAAGAACTATTACGCCTCAATTCAATATATTTTCCTCGCATCAAGAACTTCTCCCATATGAGAAGGATAGTCCTACAAATTCTCAATTACTTTACTTTCCTTTGCCACATGAGTGGGTGTAATGGAACAGCAATTTAATCCAATGTGTATGACACGTGTATTCACATTTATAATTTACACACAATAGTTGTGAGTCAAAATTTGGATATATATTTAGAAAACCCATGAAGAACACATTTAAAAATTATGCTCCACATTTAATAAATGTCATTTCATCCATAACAAGCCCTTCAAGTTTTGTGGATGCTTGAGTAAGTCTAGAAATTATCCTCTAAAATCTCACACAAACAATATCTAGCATTGGTTCTCTGTCGAAGTACATAAGTATCTCTATGATTAAAAGTAGTCTATAAATGTTCCAATTGTGATGGATTCTTTGGAGTAATAGCCTGGATGTTGTGACTTGGTTGAAATGTCATAGTTATTATAATTATTTAGGGGTTATTTACTCATATCTTTCCTTCATTTCCATCAGTTTAATGGTTTCATTTGTAACATTGATATAAAGTGCACTTGGTGTCTCATTATATTTTTCAAACACTAGGGCCCAAAAAGGGTCACTAGCACACTTATTAGACATTGACATGCCTAAAGGCTCATTAGAGTTCCTATTGGACATTGGTATTTTTGGTGGGTCATTATCAACCAATACAATTATTTGTACCTTTTATGCACATTCAAAACCCCTTTCGAATGAATTTTTCAGCACTTTCCAACCTTGTACCACTACCACATCAACTTCAAATGCTAACATAGACATGCAGTTCTATCCTTCATTTCCTTTGTAGTTTCTTTTTAATCTTAAATCTTGCAATTATTTTACTTATTTTAGATATGATTTTTCTACTTTGATATATATTTTTATTGGTAAAGCTTGTTTACTTTATTGTCATTTTAAAGGGCAAATCATATTAGCAAAGTACAATCAAACACAATAGTTAGGATAAAATACCTAAGCACTATAGTGGTGCTTATTTTAATTTATATATTTTGGTGAACCTAACATCTTCAAACAAAACATCCTTCTTCCAATTAAAACACTACATTAGAATCAAGTTTGTTTAATTTACTATTATTATAAAGGAGAATTCATATTCTAAAATTAGAATAACACATACTACTTACAATAACACACCTAAACACTATAGTAGCACTTATTTTAATCTTCACTTTGGTGAGCTTGTAATATTCAAACAACACAAACTACTAGTACTCAAACACAAACACCTTCAAAAATAAACATACACAACATAAATCATTCCCTACCTTTAAAATAAACTAGTTGATTCATTGCCTTAATGATGTTTGAAGACCTCACCTTCCTATTCAAGCTAGACAAGTGATGGCTTTAAACATGGCCCTCAAACATACCTCCAGATCCACTTGACATTCTCTTCACATGAAAGTCCAAATTCTCTCCACTGAATCCCTTCAAAGGTATGAGAAAATGAGATGTGAAGTTAATAGCTACATGTGGAAAATGCAACATGTTTAGGAAGAAGGCAATTAGTAGTAAATTGATGTGTATTTTTTAATGTTGCATGTTGCAACACTGAAGATGACATTAGTTTGTATCTGCATGCCATCAAGTATACATACATGCATATAAGCATAGCTACTAAATGTAGAGGAATGGGAGTTAAGTGTGGAGTGGCATTAGATAAATGTGGTGGTGTTTGATTGAAATATGCAATTTTGCATGGTGTGAACACATTAATGGGAAAAAAACATTAATTGATGATGATCTAACATCATGGGTCCATATGCACCACACCACCTTCAGTCAACCATGATTTTGAGAAAAAGCAGGGATGTTTATTTGTCGACCTCCTCCATGTGTATTATGAGTTTAACACCCCTCAACACATTTTTTTTGAATTGTCCATGTCACTACACATGTGGCTATTTTTTTTGCCTCCACAATATGTAGAAATTCATGCCAACTTTGAAAACTAGGGTGTGCCACCATCAAACCCTCTCCACTATAATTGATTTCTAATTGCTTCATAAGTTCAAAAGGTAGCTTTTGGAATCAACTATACATTTTTTTGAATTGATGTTTCAGATCACACTCATTCATCCATCATCAAGAAGATGAGAGTGAAAAATTGCAAACAATCTTAAAAAAAGGTAGGGGTAGAAATGACTAGAGAACTAAAGAATGAGGGATACTTATGAATAAGAGGGGTTGAGGAAAGAGAAGAAAATTGAAGAAATTGAATAAAAAAACAAGAAGAATAAACATAGTAAGAAATAAAATTTATATGTGAATTTATATACATATATAAAAGTAAAAAGACGGTTAAATGTGAATATATCTCTACTTAAATGTATGTGCATATATAAAAATATATAAATATATGCTATTCTAATTAAATGTCTCTATATATTTATATAAAATAGATATAAGATAAATAAACAAAATAAATGAATATATATATGGGGATGCTATCAAGATTATATCTCCACTAAACCCTCATCCCCAAATAGGTAGGCCTTATCTTGAACCCTCGGTAAGCTTAAGCTCGCTGAATGATCTTAGAAATAGCCAAAGTGACGGTAGGGTTCTCCATTTTTTCAAACCCTAAGGATTCTGCTCGTGTTTTGATTCTGATCTCATTCCATTTTACAACATACAATGGCCTTGACATTCTCTGGTTTCGCTGAATGATCTTAGAAATAGCCAAACTGATGTTAGGGTTCTCCATTTTTCCAACCCTAAAGCTTTCTACTCTTGTCTTGATTCTTATCTCAATCCGTTTTACAACATATAATGGCCTTGACATTTTCTGGTTTCGCTGTATCTCCAGGCAGATACCCAACTCCATACTTCCATTTCCCAAAACTTTCACTAAGAATATCATGTAATGTCATACCCATTTCCCAGTCGAAAGCAGCAGGAGTGGAGGCTAAAAGAGAGCGCCGCCACAGGGCCATGAAGCTATTCTTACTTGATGAATGTGGGCTTTCTCCCTCGGAGCTGCCAACAGTAATGAACAAGTACCCCCGACTCTTCAGATGCAAATCCACGGACAAGGCTCAACAGGCACTTAAGCTATTCAGAGACTCTGGACTTACTCCTGAACAGGTTAGGAAAACCATTCTCAGAGACCCATATGTTCTTGTACGCAATGTAGATGAGCAGTTGAAGCCTAAGATTGACCTGTTGAAAACATTAGGCATGGCTAAACAAGATTTGGGTTATATCATATCCCAACAACCTAGAGTTCTGGGTGGGAATTTAGAGAAAAACTTGAATCTAAAAATCCCATTTCTTCTCAAAATTTTTGGGTCTAAGGATAATCTGTGTAAAGCTATCAGGAGGAGACCTGGGATTCTGAACTATGGTTTTCAGACTTTGCAAGATAAAATAAAGATTATGAAAGACATAGGTTTGGTGGAACACCAGATCCATGAACTTCTTGGAAAGGAGCCTATGTTCCTTTGTTTATCTAGAGGTAAGATAGAGAAGAACATGGAGTTCTTGACAGGTACCCTGGGGTTACACCCAAGCATTGTGGTTAGGTATCCTATGTTGCTAAGCTTTAGTGTGCAGAAGAGGTTGAAACCACGCTATAAGGTGATTAAATATCTAAATGCATTGACAAATCCCAATTACCAGAATGCCAGTCTTGTTTCTTTGTTTAAATGGAGCGAGCAAGATTTCACCATGAAGTTTCTGGAGGGCAGTAATGAGCTCATAAATTTATATGAAGATTATAAGAAGTCTTTGGATTTTTAAATTACTAAGGCCTGTCAACTCAAAATAAATTTTGCAATTCTCTTTCTCTTTCTTTCCTATTTAAATACGGCAAAATATAATTAATACCACAATATTGATTAAAAGAGTCCTTGAATCAAGAGGTCTTTATCTTCATGTAAATCATACTAAGATATTTTCTTTTAATAAATATAATTATTTTTACATGAAATAGGTTAGGTTGGTTGTATGGGCAATTTCATATGTGATGCAAAGTGAATGATTGTGAATTTAAAGTTAAGTTGTTACTTTAAATCAAATAGTTGTGTTGCATCCAATAGACTTGATAAAGATTCCATAATTTATTTGGTATTCTTTGTTAAGGAAAGAGAAGGAAAGAACCACCTTAAAACAAATCTAAGAGGTGCCTAGCTAATATGGACTCAATTGCCATTTCCAATCTTTCAAAATGCTTATATTCATTTGGCTTGACAACTCAAGCTAAATATGGTTTTGTACAATTGTTAAGTGCCCAAAATTGGTCAATGATATATAACAAAATCCAAAGATGATTTAGTGACCCAACACACAACTCTACATGGTGTGAAATAATAAAACTCTCTTTCCCAACCAATCTTGAAATTGTGGAAGTGTTTAGCCAATCTCGAAGACCCACCCTTTTATTTTCATTTTACGCTTCTTTGATTATTAACTAGTATTTGTCCTTTCTCATCTTTCATTTTTTAAGTTTTTGGCCTTTAAATAATGTGTTTGCCCCTTTTATATGAATTCTCCCCTTCATCAATCATAGGAATGCCTTAGTGAATGTATATTTGCCACAATAAACTTATTGCTAGGAAAAGGGCAAACACACTAGTTTATTTATTTTTGCGTCTATTCTTTATGTGTTAACTTTGTTGGTTGGAAGCACCCAACATTGTTTGAAAGTGTTTTGTCTATGTTTAATTAGTTGGTGGATTGTATATAGGTTGATAAGAGCTTATTCTAGCGATCTCATTCTATTTAATTTTTACCTGTTTTTCATCCTATAATCATCTTCCTAGATTTTCAATCAATTTTTAGCATACAAATAAGCTTTAGAGAAGAAGAGGATCACACCAACAAGCTTATACAACGTACACACATTCAAACAATATACTTGTAGCGCCTAGACTCTTTCATACAATTTTTGACAACTTCTAAGCTTCATTTTCAATAGTTTGGTAACTATGACTTTCTACATATCTTTGGAGTCAATCTTTTTCCTTGTTTTTCTTCCATGTGAAAGGAGAATCTGTGGTAGAGAGAGAATAAGGATAGAATAGCTAGGTCTCTAAAGACAACATTAATCTTGCATGCCTTGGATCTTCTATGTCCAAGTGTGAGAACTTGTTTCATTTACAATTTACTTAAATTAATTTGTTGATAGACTAGATAGTATTTGGTTTATGATGGATTAGAATTTTTCATTGCTCTAAACTTAAAGCACTCTACTTCTAGCTTAGGTAAGGGATAGTGTTGAATTGTTTTTGTGGTGTGGGAGCACCTTGACAACCTTATGTTTCCATGAAGAAATTTTGAAATTTGGCTCAATTTTATTGTCTCCACATTTTCAGGAGGTCTTATAAGTCATTTTGCCTATGCTTAGGTCATAAGAAGGTTTAAGGTTTAAGTCCTATGTCCATTTTGAAAGGTTGTCATTATTTGAAATTGTCACAAATATGTAAAAATTGAAAAGTTGCACATGGAATATATGAAAGGTCACTTTAGTTGTTGGCATTGATAGGTGGTTAGGAATTGGTTAGAAACTCAAAAGTTAGTCTGAATGCCTTTATAAAGGCTTTGTTCACCATTTTTAAGGCGTGGGTGATTGAATATCTTATTATGAATGAATAAAGACACTAATTTTTGCATATTTTCTTTAGAAATTCACTATTTCCTTGATGTGTATAGCCTTGTTCGGGCAGGAATCTATTCCAAATTGATTGTAAGTGAACGAGTGGTCAATCACCTTCCATTTAACTCTTGTTTCATGCAATTTGATTCATTTTTGAGATAGTTATGGCAATTTTTGTAAAAATTGTTTAAACCCTCTGTTAGGGTAATTAGTGTGCAATCAAAATTGAGTTTCTCTTGTTTTGGCCAATGAAATATGCCAATTTTTGGCGAGGAGGTAGTTTGATAGATGCTTTAAGATATCACAAGGTTGTAGAGTTTTTGGTTGTGATCTGGGGAAAATTCTACAAGGCTCTAAGTCTATAATCTCTGTAAAAATCAAGGAAAATATAGTGCACAGTGATATGGGAAGGGTTTGTTTATGGTTTTTTTGTAGTGCTCTTGAATGATATTGATTTTAAAAGGTGTTTATGTGTATTATGAATCCATTTCATGTTTTGAGTTGATGAATTTATAAGTTGAACCCAATATAAGTGATTGTCCAGCTAAAACAAAGCATTTGCAAACAGTTTGGAGGAATAAAGCCTAGGGTTTATGTAAATAACCTTGCAAAAGGACTTTTGGTGTTCTCAAAGCATGTGCGGGTTTGAAATTACATAATCCAAGTATTGGTTGAGGGTGTTTAAGTCTGGAGTCATTATATTCAATAAGCTTTAGGTCTGAGAAAAGGTGAATGTGATTGGTAAACTACATACAATGAAGCTTTTATGCATTTTATTTATGAATTTGGTATTCTTCATTGATATTGGAGTTTGAATAAGTTGCATTAGTGCATTAGAAACTCATTCCTTTAAGGGTTTGGTGGATTTAAAGGTTCTGTAATCATTTTTTATGTTGATCTTTATCTAGTAGTCGACAATAGTCATATTTTGGAATCAGAATTGAATGGTTTAGAACAAGTATTTGTGGAAATACCATGTACAAAGGTTGGGAAATGATTCCTTCATGTTTCACAGATATATTTATACACGATTAAGAGCATTAAGAATTGAAATAGGCTTGAAAGAGAAGTTGTATATTGAGGAGGTCTATTTAGGCCTAAATGTTGATTTAGGACAGTATACTTGGAAAATTCACTTGTTGGAGTTGTTTATGTTGGTGAAGAGTTTGGGCCAGCCTATTTAATGTTGTTTAAAGGTTATGTGGAATCAATAAGTGATTTGGTGCCTTGTTTTAGTTTGAGTGCTTGAAAGCATGAATTTTATGAATGGCAAAGAGTCCTAATTGAATGGACATGAATAATTGGTTAAGTTTTTGTGAATGAGATTGTTTGAGTGAGTTTATCTTCCTCTACCACTGCATCAAAGTGGTATCAGAGCTCAGAAGGTCTAGGTTGGTAAGTTGGTTTATGGTTTGTGGTTTTGTGTTGTGTTGTGGTTGGTTGCAGGTTGAGTAGATAACCTAGTTGCTGCCAAGAGAAGGCAGAGAAAGTTGAGAAATTGTGAAAGAGAATAAGATGGAAGTGATAAGAAGATGTTTGCAGGCAAAGGAAGAGAGGAAAAAGAGAAAGAGGCAAGAAAAGTTTGATAGAGAGGTTGCAAAATTAAGGAAAGAGATGATAAGGATGGATAAAGAGTTCATGGAATCCATGATGGAGATGAAACAGATGATTGGGCAACTATATAGACAAGCCACAAGTTGGCATTTGAAAGTGAAAAAGAAAGTTACATGACCCATTCAAAAGATACCAAAAAGGAGAAGAAGACAAATGAAGATAAAAGAGAAAGAAGAAGATGAAGCATTTGAAGATGCAAATGAAGATGTGATCCTAAGAATTTTATCCTACTCTAATGTGCAAAATAACTTAAAAATGCAAGTGATAAAAGACTAAGGACACTTCAAGATTTGCCAAAAGAGTGATAAGACAAGAAAGAAAATGGATAAAACAAGATGCAACTGATTTCGCCTTCCTTGCTGTTGATGACTCCTTGATTGGCCCTTGCTTGAGATGATTTGTGTGCTCCTTAGATGACTTCTTGAGTGACTAAATGCAAGATCAACTTATGCAAAATGATTAAAATGGATAGCTAGATGACAATAGATGATTGAGAATGCAAATTGGCAGCATGTAGTTATGAAAATCAAAAGTGTTGAAAATGCCCTTGAGGAGGGGGTATTATAGGAGAATTTGAATTCTCTAGAGAATTCAACGGTCAAGATGCATCCAACAAGGCCAAGATGAAGGGCTATGGTGGGTTGAGAACCCACAAGCCCTCACATCTTGACATGTGGATGGTGAAGTGGCCAAGAGAAGATGAGGTGTAAGTGAGGTGTCAAAAGGTACATGAGGTGGAGGAAGGACAAGCACCTTGGGGAGTGAGGAGATTTCCTCAAAAAGGGATTCCTTGTCCCCAAGTGGGAGTGAAAGGGACATTTGAGGAATTTTGGAATTCCTCAAAAATCTACATGGGAAAAGGAAAGGTGGTTGGGGATATAAATGTGAATTAAAAATTCACATTCTTAGGAAGATCTAAAGGGTAAAAGGTGGGACTTGGTCACATGTGGAGATTGTGACAAGTCCAAGGTTCTAGAAGCCTTGGAAGGATGGAATGTGAATTAAAAATTCACATATAAAAGAGGGGAATCTAGGATATATAAATGTGAATTAAAAATTCACATGGGAAAGGGGGTCAATGCTAAAAGAAGGTAAATGCAAAGGTTGGCTAAAAAGTGGTGCTAAATCTAGCTAATGACCTTGGTTAAGGTTGTGCAAATATTGGATTAGGTTAATTAATGGAAGGTTAGAGACAAGTGGCAAATGTAGGAGGATGGGACATTAATCTTTGATTATCATAATCATGAATTAATTAAATTAATTTAAATTAGGGCAAGATTATGGAGGATGTGACAAGGAGAGAGAAAATGAAGAATTTTAAATTGATTTAAAATCAAAAGGGGAAAAATGACTAAATTAAATAAATTGGCATATTTATTTAATTTAGAGAGGAAGAGGGTGAAAGATAAAGCGTTTAACGATTAAATTAAATACTTTATAGATATGAGATAAAAGGTGCAACATTAATTTAATAAATTAATATTTAATATGATAGACGGAAAGGCGGTAAATTTAATCATATGGGAGTGATTAAATTTAGATGTCTACAGAAGAATTTAAAGATGAAGAAGACAAAGGTGTGCCCAAGCAGGAAGATGAAGGAGAAGCAAAGACTAAGGACTTGATTTCTGAGAAATAAGACTTTGAGTTGGTGACAAGGATGGATGAAGAAATGATAAGGGATGAATTGCTTATGGAAATTTGCAAAGAGACGAGGACTAATGGAGGTATTGTGATCAAGCTAATGTGTCATTTCTTTATTGTGTTGATGTTTTGGACATGAAACAAGTTGAAGGTCAAAGGACAAAGGGAGAAACTAGGTGTTGAGATGCCACAAAGAATAGTGAATTTGATTTCAGTTGGCAAGCATGAAAGAAAACTGATTTGCATGGACAAGATGAAGCAAAAGTGAAGATGAAGGTGATTAGGAGTAGTTTCAAGGTGGATTAGAAGCAAAGCATACAAAGAATGAAGATTTGTTGACAACTACATATCCAAGTGGACTTGGATTTTATTTGGTTGGGAGTATGGTGCAGGAGCACCTTGACAACCTTATGTTTCCAAGAAGAAATTTGGAAATTTGGCTCAATTTTATTGTCTCCACATTGTAAGGAGGTCTTATAAGTCATTTTGCATATGTTTAGGTCATAAGAAGGTTTAAGGTTTAATTCCTATGTCCATTTTGAAAGGTTGTCATTATTTGAAATTGTCACAA
Organism: Sequoia sempervirens; assembly: GCA_007258455.2. Lineage (NCBI taxonomy): Eukaryota > Viridiplantae > Streptophyta > Pinopsida > Cupressales > Cupressaceae > Sequoia > Sequoia sempervirens. The sequence goes on along the minus strand of VDFB02251448.1, from coordinate 100,050 downwards.
ATATGTAAAAAATGAAAAGTTGCATATGGAATATGAAAGGTCACTTTAGTGGTAGGCATTGATAGGTAGTTAGGAATTGGTTAGAAATTAAAAAGTTAGTTTGAATGCCTTTATAAAGGCTTTTTTCACCATTTTTGAGGTGTGGGTGATTGAATATTTGATTATGAATGAACAAAGACACTGATTTTTGCATATTTTCTTTAGAAATTCACTGTTTCCTTGATGTGTACAACCCTGTATGGGTAGGAATCTATGCCAAATGATTGTAAGTGAATGAGTGGTCAATCACCTTCCATTTAACTCTTGTTTCATGCAATTTGATTTACTTTTGAGATAGTTATGACAATTTTTTAAAAATTGTCTAAACCCTCTGTTAGGCTAATCGGTGTGTAATCAAAATTGAGTTTCTCCTGTTTTGGCCAATGAAATATGCTAATTTTTGGTGAGGAGTTAGTTTGATAGATGCTTTAAGATATCACAAGGTTGCAGAGTTTTTTGTTGTGATTTGGGGCAGATTCTACAAGGCTCTAAGTCTGTCATCTCTGTAAAAATTAGGGAAAATACAGTGCATAGTGATATGGGAAGGGTTTGTTTATGGTTTTTTTGGAGTTCTCTTGAATGATATTGATTGTAAAAGGTGTTTATGTGTATTATGAATCCATTTCATGTTTTGAGTTGATGAATTTATAAGTTGAACCCAATATAACTGATTGTCCTACTAAAATAGAGCATTTGCAAACAGTTTGGAGGAATAAATCCTAGGGTTTATGTAAATAACCTTGTGAAAGGACTTTTGGTGTTCTCAAAGCATGTGCAGGTTTGAAATGACATAATCCAAGCTTTGGTTGAAGGTGTTTAAGTTTGGAGTCATTATATTCAATAAGCTCTAGGTTTGAGAAAAGGTGAATGTAACTGGTAAACTACATACAGTGAAGCTTTTATGCATTTTATTTATGAATTTGGTATTCTTCATTGATAGTGGAGTTTGAATAAGTTGTATTAGTGCATTAGAAACTCATTCCTTTAAGGGTTTGGTGGATTTAAAGGTTCTGTAATCATTTTTTATGTCGATCTTTGACTAGTAGTCTACAATGTTAATGTTTAAGCAGCTTCGATGAAACTTCCAGCAATATTCATTGAAGAAATTAGATAATGGTATCTGATTTATAAGATCTCTAAAGGCACGAATAAGAAGGCACTTCGATTTAGAAGACAAACATTAAATAATGATTATTATTATTTGTTATTGTTAAAGAGTCATATTTATTAATAGCCGACTTCATCCTAAGTGGCGCGATTTTTTATTTTAAAAGGAGACATCTATAAGAGGCCGACATTTCATTTTTGGAAGATCACATCCTTTGGGATTTATTCTTTTGTCATCTATATAAGGAGTTCACTATTATTGATTTCAAATAAATTATCAAGCAAGTTCAAATTATTCCTTCATTCAAGTATGAATTCCTTCAAGAGCAGATTGCAAATTTCTCTAAGTGCAGATTTAGATTACAAGGAAGAGCAGAGTATCTTCTATTATTGCATCTAGAGTTGATGCTGGATATTGGCCTTGTATTGGCCTCATTGTAAATAGAATTACTGCCATTACTTATATATATAAAAGAGAGATCTTTGTTGCTGGGTTTTTTTCTCCCTCAAGAGGAGGGTTTTCCCAGGGTATATGCTGTGTTACTATGTTTGATTTTTGAATTAATTTTCTGTGCACTTATCTGATTACTAATTTAACATGGTATTAGAGCGGGTGTAAAAAAAAAAAAAAAAAGATCGTGGTTAGATTTGTGCTTTCATAGCTTATTCTATTCTTTTGAAGGTTCTCATCCATCTTCACAACATTCAAAATGGTGAACAGATTGAAGATCGAGGATAGACTCGATGGAGCTTCAAACTACACCTCATGGAGATTCTGAATCATGCTTACATTGGAGGAGAATGATTTGGTTGAATTTGCGGAGTCCAAGATTCCCGAACCTGAAGAGGAAGAAGAGAAGCTGCAATGGAGGAAGAAAGATATCAAAGCAAAGAAGTTGCTAGTTGATTCCGTTAAAGACCACATCGTTCCTATTGTTTCCAAGTTGAAGACTGCAAGGGAGATGTTCAAAACTTTGGAAGAAATGTATGAAATTAACAACACCAACCGGGCTCTTGCGCTGAAGCAACAACTTCATCATGTGAAGATGTCGAAAGGAGAGACCGTGATCGCCTACTTCATGAGGATTGCAGAATTGAGAGATCAACTCTCCACTATTGGTCATATGGTTGAAGATAAAGATTTGACAATGCTTGCACTCAATGGCTTGCCATTATCTTGGGAGTCCTATATTCAAGGAATTAGTGCAAGGTCTAAACTTCCGAAGTTTGATCGTTTGAGGGCCGACTGCATCCAAGAGGAATCAAGGTTGATGGCTAGAGGTGTTGGCCCAAGTTCTTCTAATCATGAAATCCATGTTCTTGCAGCCCAAGCATCGAAGAAGAAAGGAAAAGGTGGAAAGAAGGGACACTTCAAGAGGAATCGTGATAAAGGAAATGATGATGCTTCCCCTCCCAACAAGAAGCGAGATTTGTCTAAAATTCAATGCTTTAGGTGTGACAAGTTTGGTCATTTTGCTAAACATTGCCCTGACAGACCTAAGCATCAAGCCTCCGTTGCAGATGCAGAGAATGTTTCTCCTCAGAAGGATGAATATCTGTTTTGCTCAGCCTTGTCAAGCAATGTTGCCACCACCAACACATGGTTGATTGATAGTGGTGCTTCTCGCCACATCACCGGGTTCAAGGAGCACTTATCAAGCTTGGTGAAGAAAGACTCATTGGAACAAGTTATCATTGGAGATGATGCTAGCTACACCGTGAAAGGGATTGGGACCTCTACTCTCTATTTGGATTCAGGTATTACACTTTAGTTGAGCAATGTTCTTTATGTTCCAAGGATCAAGTGCAATCTCATCTCTATTTCAGCCCTAGAAGATAAAGGATATCAAATTGCCTTCTCAAAAGGCAAAGTTCTTGTATGGTTGGAGAAATCTAGTTTCAAAGATGCTCAAGTTATTGGAGTGAGACATGAAAGTCTCTACAGGGTTTGCACTCATCCTCTACAAGCCTTGGTTCATGATACTTCTTCTCTATGTGATCTTTGGCATCGAAGATTGGCACATCTACACTTTCGTGCCTTGCCTATTATGGAGAAGATGGTGATAGGTCTACCTAAATTCGACAAGGAGCATGAAGGCACTTGCAAGGGTTGCGCTCTAGGTAAGAATGTAAAAGCCACTTTTCATAGTAGTGAAAGTAGATCCAAGAGTATTTTAGATCTCATCCATTCAGATTTATGTGGTCCTATGTCTATTCCGTCTTCAAGCGGATTTTTGTATTATGTACTCTTTATTGATGATCACTCTAGGAAAACTTGGATTTATTTCTTGAGGTCTAAAGAGTCTGAGGAAGTATTAGATAGATTTAAGGAGTTTAAAGCCTTAGTAGAAAATCTTGCTGGTAAAAGAATTAAGGTCCTTAGATCTGACAATGGTGGTGAATACACCTCGAGTAGTTTTCTAGAATTTTGTACAGATGCAGGGATTAAGAGGGAGTTATGTGTTCCCTATAATCCCCAATAGAATGGTGTTGCAGAAAGAAAGAACAGGACAATCATGGAAGCAACAAAAGCCATGATTCATGATCAAGATTTGTAGACTTTCTTATGGGCAGAAGCCTCCAGGATAGCTGTATATGTGCAGAACAAAAGTCCTCACAAGGTCTTGGAGAATATAACTCCGGAAGAAGCCTTCACAGGGAAGAAGCCTGAAGTTAGTCACTTAAGAATCTTTGGATGTCCTATTTATATCCATGTTCCGAAGGAGAAGAGAACTAAGTTGGAGCCTTTTGGCAAGAAGGGTATCTTTGTGGGCTACAGCGAAACATCTAAAGCCTACAGAATTTACATTCCAGGACAAAAGTTGATTGAGATCAGTAGGGATGTTACCTTTGAGGAAGACATTGCATTTAGAAGATCCAAGGGAACTCACATGGAGATCAGTAATGAAGAGTCTCCTCAAGATATGGAAGTTGACCATACTCCTGAGATTTAGAGGGAGACTATTGAACCAAAAGAAGATGCTGATCCTGTTGAACCCTTGGAGCCTACTAATGGGCCTATTGACATTGTCATTGGAAGAAAGAGACCTCTATGGGCTAGGCGCACTATGCAAGAGGCAAAAAACTTTGCAGCTCCTAGAGGCACATTCAGAGAAAGTAAAATGCCTCATAAGTTCTTCAATTATGTTTCCTTGATGAGTCAGATTATTGATTCAGAGCCTTCATGTGTTGAAGAAGCATTCAGTCATCAGGTTTGGAGAGATGCAATGGCAGAGGAGTATCAATCAATTCTGAAGAATGATGTTTGGGACATTGTTCCTAGACCTAAGAGCAAATCAGTGGTATCTTCGAAATGGCTCTTCAAAATCAAGCATGCTGCAGATGGGAGCATTGAGAAGTACAAGGAAAGATTTGTAGCTCGAGGGTTTTCTCAGAAAGAGGGAGTTGATTATGAAGAAACATTTTCTCCTGTTGCCCGTTACACTTCTGTCCGAACTATCATTGCCATCGCTGCATCGAGAGGATGGAAGATTCATCAGATGGATGTGAAGACAACTTTTCTCAATGGCATAATTGAGGAAGAAGCTTACATTGAGTAACCTGATGGTTTTGAAGTTCATGAGAAGGAGTCACATGTGTGTAAGCTGAAGAAGGCCTTGTATGGTCTTAAGCAGGCTCCTTGTGCTTGGTACGAAAGGATTGATCGGTACCTATCTAGTTTGGGCTTCTTGAAGAATGATGCTGATTCAAATCTCTATTTCAAGGTAATCAATGGTGATGCTCTAATATTGGTTTTATATGTTGATGATTTGATCCTTACTGGAGAAGATCACCTAATTCTCGAATGCAAGGAGTTGACTTCAGAATTTGAGATGAAGGACCTTGGGCTCATGCATTACTTGCTTGGTTTGGAAGTCTGGCAGAAACTAGATGAGATGATTCTAAGTCAAGGAAAATACACCATTGATATACTTAAGAGATTTGGCATGATGGATTGCAAATCCATGTCTACACCAATGGAGACCAATCTACATAAGTTGAAGGAGGCTGCAACTAATTCAAACTTGGTGGATCCTACCTTGTATAGACAGTTGATTGGGTCTCTGATGTATCTGGTTAACACTAGACCTGATATTTGCTATGCAGTGAGTGCACTTAGCCAGTTTATGTGTGATCTGAGACAGATACATCTTGTTGCAGCTAAACATATCTTGAGATACTTGCATGGCACAGTTGGATATGGGTTGAGGTATACTTTAGATGCAGACTTGAAGTTACATGGTTTTACAAATTCTGATTGGGCAGGGTGTGTCACAGATCGGAAGAGCACCTCTGGTTGTTGCTTCAGTTTGGGTTCTGCTATGATTTCCTGGTGTAGCAGGAAGCAACCATCTGTAGCATTGAGTACAGCCGAGGCCGAGTACATTATAGCTTGTATGGCAACTCGAGAAGTAGTGTGGCTTCGTAAGCTCCTTTTAGGATTGTTTGGACAATCAATGGAGCATACCATCATCCATTGTGATAATCAGAGTTGCGTGAAGCTTTTTGTCAATCCTGTGTTTCATGACAGAATGAAGCATGTTGAGATCAAGTACCACTATATCAGAGATATGGTACTACGAAAGGCTATACAGTTGAAGTACATCAGCACTGATGAGCAGACGACAGATATTCTCACCAAGCCTCTCTCCAGGATAAAGTTTGTATACTTTCGAGATAAGCTTGGTATGGTGGAGAATCTAGCCTTGACTGAGAAAGAGTCTCAGTATCAGTGAGCCTTTCTATCTTTTACCATAGTATGGTTGTAGCCATTATGGTAGATATCGTGTTGAGGCGATATCCAATATCACGTTGAGGTGATATATATCTTTTACCATAGTATGGTTGTAGCCATTATGGTAGATATCGTGTTGAGGCGATATCCAATATCACGTAGAGGTGATATTCCTGCATTCACCATAGTATGGTTGTAGCCATTATGGTAGATATCGTGTTGAGGTGATATCCAATATCACGTTGAGGTGATATTCCTTTGTTCACCATAGCATGGTTGTAGCCATTATGGTTGATATCGCATTGAGGCGATATTTGACATCACAATGAGGTGATATGTCTTGAGTTGCTGGAAGTGTGCTCCTTAGCTGAGAGGGAGTGTTAATGTTTAAACAGCTTCGATGAAACTTCCAGCGATATTCACTGAAGAAATTAGATAATGGTATCTGATTTATAAGATCTCTAAAGGCACGAATAAGAAGGCACTTCAATTTAGAAGACACACATTAAATAATGATTATTATTATTTGTTATTGTTAAAGAGTCATATTTATTAATAGCCGACTTCATCCTAAGTGGCACAATTTTTAATTTTAAAAGGAGACGTCTATAAGAGGCCGACATTTCATTTTTGGAAGATCACATCCTTTGGGATTTATTCTTTTGTCATCTATATAAGGAGTTAACTATTATTCGATTTCAAATAAATTATCAAGCAAGTTCAAATTATTCCTTCATTCAGGTACGAATTCCTTCAAGAGCAGATTGCGAATTTCTCTAAGTGCAGATTCAAATTACAAGGAAGAGCAGAGTATCTTTTGTTATTGCATCTATAGTCGATGCTGGATATTGGCCTTGTATTGGCCTCATTATAAAGAGAATTACTGCCATTACTTATATATATAAAAGAGAGATCTTTGTTGCTGGATTTTTTTCTCCCTCAAGAGGAGGGTTTTCCCAGGGTATATGCTGTGTTACTGTGTCTGATTTTTGAATTAATTTTCTGTGCACTTATCTGATTACTAATTTAACATACAACAGCCATATTTTGGAATCATAATTGAATGGTTTAGAACAAGTATTTGTGGAAATACCATGTACAAAGGTTGGGAAATGATTCCTTCATGTTTCACAGATATATTTATACACGATTAAGAGCATTAAGAATTGAAATAGGCTTGAAAGAGAAGTTGTATATTGAGGAGGTCTATTTAGGCCTAAATGTTCATTTATGATAGTATACTTGGAAAATTCACTTGTTGGAGTTGTTTATGTTGGTGAAGAGTTTTGGCCAGTCCATTTAATGTTGTTTAAAGGTTATATGTGGAATCAATAAGTGATTTGGTGCCTTGTTTCAATTTGAGTGCTTGAAAGCATGAGTTTTATGAATGGCAGAGAGTCCTAATTGAATGGACATGAAGAATTGGTTAAGTTTTGTTGAATGAGATTGTTTGAGTGAGTTTATCTTCCTCTAGCATTGCATCATTTTGTTTGTTAAAATTAGTTTATTTCTAGTAAACACATCATAAAACAATAGTGTTATTTGTTCAACAACTTGCACAACACCAAATATAAATATATTGCTCAAATTATACAATTAAAAAAACAACTTCTCAAATTGAAAAGAACCATTTCACTCAAAAAACAACATTGAAATCAACAAATAATACTTTACATTTTGAACTAACAACTAATGTTTCAATTCAAAAGAAAAAAAGGAAAGTTAATAGATTCACATATTGCTTGCAAGAATGTGCTTTTTTCTTTGTTTTTATACATTATCATACTTAAATTGTTAAAAGGAAATAAATTATTGCTTGTTGATTTTTCATAGTATATTTGCATGCATGCACATCTAAAAATAAAATGCAAAAAATAGTAGTTTGTTAGCCTTTATTCCATGCATGTTAGTTTAATTAGAAGAACTTTGTTTTAGCATCATTTATCAAAAAAGCATAAAACATTCAAAAGAACAAAAACAACTAAAAAAAAAAAAAGATTTAAAAAAACAAATAAGTCCTTTGCTTTTTAATATAGAGCTCCAAACTTAGTTCCAAATGAACAAGTACTCAATCTCACAAATCGAAGCACACTAACTCAAAATATATTGTTAACTATTCAAACAGATTTGAAAATTACACAAGAATTAAGAGCATGAGAAATCTGTTTATGATAACTACATGCATACCAAAGCATTAGAGAAACCTTTTCTTACATTTTACTCACGCAATTATATTTTGATAATTCATAGCTATATGTGTCGAAGGGTAAGGATAGATTGGGTAGAAGATATTTTTAGTGAGCTATGACATTTGTTACCACCACCTATAGTCATTGTGGTTATTGAATAAGAAGAAGCATTATCAATAATCTAACAAGAGAATAATTGCTTGTTAGCCATTGAATTGGAGTATCTTGCAATTCTCTTTGAGCTAGAAATAGTGTGTGCAAACGCCACCCTTGAGAATGCTTGGTGAGAACTCTAAAATCTATGAGCAAAAATGATTACACACAACCCTACAACCACACTTCTTTTTAATAACACTCTCACTCATTAAGAACTATCTCCTACATTCTCTTTTAGTTCTTTCTTTACACCCTCTCATCCATCTTCCTTTCCACTTATAGCATCCCTATCTTCCTCATACCTTCTTAAAACCTCATGTAACTATTCTCTTTTATTTCCCTTCTTTTGTCATTCCACCCCACCTATTTTTCTCTTGTAAACTCTATCATATGATATACACAACCTTCTTGGAAAACTAATTTCAACATTTAAATTGACTCTCACATTCCTACTACAACACCCCTCCTTACCCTTGCATTTGATTTCATCAATTTTCATGCATTCCTTGTGATATTATTTGTCACACCCCACTGTGTATTTACCTATTTACTATTATTGTGCTAGGGTAAATTATTGCAAGTAAAAACATACTTTGAATTCTGATTGAGAATAAATGTCTTCCACTTTGTTATTAGTGAATTATGAATGAATGTTTATTTAATTTAATGTTATGTGATGAAATGCATACATGTGAAATGGATGGTTATTGAATTGGATATTCTAACTATGGAAAAATATTATGTAGATGCATATTTTTTTGATCAACTGACTACCATGGGAATGTGTTAAGTTAGATGTAGGTTCATGTTCAATCCTCCAGGTGCGAGGGGAAGTATCACCTAGGAGAAGAACTTGGTCGAGTAACTAGTAATGAAACCTAACTGAGCTTACACACACACTCACAATAGAATAGTTGAGTCAAGTTATTGTGTTGGGAATTGGTAAATCATCCCTTAGTATGATGTGTTTGCATTAGTAAGGGTCTTGATTATTGTTGAGTCCATTCTTAGATGATGTTTATGTGTTTGGAGCTTAGGATTTCTTCCTTATATTACTATGTTTGATTGATGAGGTGAACATACGTTTTATGTATATATGTATGCATGTTCATGTCGATGATAGACCATATGCATGAACACGCACATGAGAGTACATAGGTAGACGTACCTATGCACACTTATGAACAAGTTTCTTACGAGCATGGTGTTATCGAATGGACAATGTGACACATATGTCTATATGTATATATACATCACACGCATATTACCTATCAATAAGATAGTAATTATATATGTGTGTGATTGTGTAATCGAATGTATATATATATATATATATATATATATATATATAGCGATAAGGCTATTTGTCAACATATATATATGTACATGTATACACACACACACACACACACACATATATATATATATGATAATTAATAAAGGGCGATTTGTATATATGTTATGCAAAGTATTAAAGGATGATTAATACATATGTTTGACATAAGATAAAAGTCGATATGGAGTTAAAAGCCATGGTCTATATCATACAAAATGCATTGCTATTTTGTAGTGGTGCATTACTTATATTTTGGAACTCATTTATTTAGTAGATAAAGGGCGATGGAAATAGTTAATATCAAGCTTGCTATGCAAAGTGATTTAAATGCATGTTAAAAGGAAATAACAAACAACAATAAATGTGTTGGTCAGAGCATAGATTGAAAGCTATTTTAAAGGATTCAATTCATCCTTCCTTTGTCGAATAAATAGAATATGACTAAGTCGACCATGAATATGTGTTGCATGTTATTTGAGGACTATTTCTTTGGATAAACCGTGCCAAAGGAATAGGTAAATGGCTGATGCTTGGTGTCATTTTATGAATGCCCTATCTTTGCAAAATTCTATCATGTTTGCAATTTGATTCTAATTCATTAAACATGTGTATACTTGAAATAGTCTTGAGTTGTTGTCAAGCAAAGGAGGTCGATTTGTAGAAACCAAGCTGAGTTTGTACATAAAATTTTTCCACCCTTTTGCTATGAGAGATGAGTTGAACTACATGCTTCAGAGCTATCAACTTAAATACCTTTTTCTCTAGGCTTCAATGTCTCAATATTCTGTATAAATAGATGAGCCAACTCTCTCATTTGGGATGCATAATTCTGAAATTTTATTCTATTGTAAATATTTTGAGAGTTATAATTAGTGAGAGCATTGAGTAATATTGTGAGGGCATTGAGTTATATTTTTGAGAGCATTGAGTTAATTTATGAGCTTAGAGAAAGATGATATTGTGAAGTATTGCTTTGAGTAGTAAAGTGAAGACTAGCTAGCTGCCATTGGAAGGTTATGGATCGAGTTAGTCAATTTGGATCAAGTGTATTACAGGAATAAGGATCTAATCTTGTTTTATTTATCTTTTATTATGAAAGAATGAGTCTTGTTTTATTTGATTGGAATTGCTTGAGAATGCTTGCTTTGGTAAATCATAGCATTTGATTATGGAAAGGAAAAGAAGTTGTTTTATGCTTTTCTATGAAAATTTTTGTATATACTCCATAATAGGAGGGTTTGTTTATCTTTAGTATAAGTATACTAGGAATGATGAAACAAGGATAGCTTAAGAGTTATTCATTGCAAAGTTATTTGATTATTTTAGATAGCTTGTAAGTTACACCTAGGATTTGATTATCCATTGAAGGGAAGGTAATTGCGTTTAGGATTTGTGGATAGAAATTCCATAAGTTTTGGAAAAGGGAATAGGTTGTTTCTAGGGTTAAAGACTACCCATAGAAGGAAATACCTACATGCATAGTTATAATGGCCTAAAGTCAAATTGAGCTTGAGTAGTGTATGTGAGTAGGATGTTTGTCACTCGAAGTACTGAGTGAGAACACTTTGGCCAAAGTAGTGTGATTTCCTTTGGCTCCATTGTCAATTCAGCATGATCCATTTATGCATGCTAGTTCAAGATTGTAGGGTTTACAAGTTCAAGTCATGTAGGACACAACACTAAGCTGAAAATGGTCATTGTTATGATGTTACTCCACCAATCTCTTTGTCAAAGGTTAGGGACATCTATCAAATGATAGATGTGTGGGGGACCACATTTGAGTCTGTGGTTGGTGGAAAAGTTCTTGAGTTATGCTTCTCCTCCTCAACAGGGGACAAAAGACCAAGATTTGAAAGGAGATTCCTAGACCATCTATATCTATTGCTTTGAAGCTTGGTTGAGCTATGTATATACTTTGTACACGATCTTTGGAATATTGTAATGTGTGAAATATTATTTTGGAAACAGAATTAGTGTTGATTATTGTTATGAAATCTAGATGCTCATTGTTCTCTATTAAGAAAAGAAAAATTTCATGGTAATGGTTAAGTTACATAGTTTATTTACTTGAAAGTGAAAACTTAGGAAATTTTACTTGAGTGAATGATTGACATGTTACATTATTACCTCCTCATTTATATCCTCACCTAAATCAAACTTCTACAATGTATCTTACTCCCTTACCCACCCTAGAGGAAGTTAACCATTTCCCTCTTCCTAATGAACAGTTTGACAATGATGCTCATTGTAAACATATGGAACAAAAAATGTATCAAAATTTTACACTTGAACTTCAAACCCTCGAAGGTGACATTGAAACCATAAAGTATTATGACAATAATCTATCTCTTGTAATTCCCTTCTTACCATATTAGTTTCTTACTTTGTGGTCTTGGGCATCCTATGATGCATTGGTCATATTGTTAACGATGTTGCTCCTACTTCTAAACCTTCCTCTTCTATCACTCTTTCCTCTTTGGCTTGATTCATTTATCAACCCTCCTTCTTCAACCTTCACAACCTTCATTGTCTCTCCCCCTTTCCAATGCCTCTATCTATGTTGTTTCCTCCTTCACCCTTTGTTATTTCCTTGTCATTTCCACAATTTTTATGTCATTCCATATTCCACATTTCTTATGTCATTCCCTATCCACTCATCCTTTGGATACCACTCCACCTATCCCTACTTATTATCATCTTCCTCATTATTCATGTTTCATTTGCTCTCCCCCTTATTGTTCACCTATCATACCCTCTCTTCCCAACAACCTTTCACCCCACCTTATATCCCTAGGTCTCTTCATAATACTTCTTTCCCTCCCTTAACCCATGTCACATACATTTTTATATTCTTCTTACCTATAATCCAAAAATACACCACATCTTACTTCACTCAAGGATCATGCAATAAAAACATGGATTTACTTCACAATATATTTATACCACAATCCCTTCACTCCTAACATTCTATTTCACCTGGGTGGTGGGCCTAGCTCAATTGGCTAAAGCATCTTATTATAGGCAAGAGGTCACGAGGTATATTCTCCCAACTATCCCTGTGGTATTGGAGTGTGTGTTCTGCAACATCACCTGTCACATGAAAAAAGTTTACCAGGCACATTGCAGTTTATAGGGGGCGGCTACCTGATTTCGATTCTTGCAGTCTAAAAAAAACATTCTATTTCATCCCTTCCCTCTTGTTTTTATAACCCATCAATTTGATGTGTAAAATGACAAAGGGGATCCTAAAATGCATGTGCAATATTGCAATGTCGCTTATCTTAATTTTCTATCTAATGGTTGTCTTATTGCAAAAAAAATCCCTTATACAATTAAACAATATACTCGAGTGGTTTTACTCTCTTCCCCACAAGTCACTTTACTCATAAAATTAGTCCATGCTTTTTTCCAACACTTTCAAGTCAATTTTAGCATTAATTTTAACCTCATTGACTTGACATAATGTAATCAAGGACCCATTGAGTGTGTTAATGATTTTATTATCTAGTTCAATTCCACACTTACTAAAATGCATTGTAATCTTCCTACTAATGAGATTCAACATCTATTTGCCAATAATTTGATTTCACATATTAAAGATAGTGTATTATTTAACTATTATTATTATTTCGTTGAGCTCTATTCCAATCTATTGAATTGTGAAAATAAACTATTATATGGTAATCCCTTGAATTTTAATTCTTGTTCTCCAATGTATTTCTCATCTTTATTTGCTTATTTCTCCTCATGTATCTCTAGATCTGAAAACACATTTCAATAAAAACACCTCTTCTTCTATATTTAAAAAGATTAACTTTAAACCAATTGTTAACCATGTTAACCCTTCCCCTTCTTCATATAATTCTATTACTCTTAAACCCTAAAAATTCACAAATTCAACCACCTTGTTAATCATATTCTTTTCTTATTACCAACCTCCTCACCTTATCTCCCATTGATCCCTTGGAAACATCACTTTCCCTTCCATATAGGTATGACCCTAAAGATTTCTATAAATTTTGTAGATGGGAATTAAGTAAAAAGTATAGGATCTCATAGATAATATTATTATTCATGTTGAGGTTCATAATCACATTTGTAATAAGTCCATATATTATCTACATAAAAACCTACATATTTATATAAATCTTGTCCCTCAACATAATAAATCTAATCATGTTGATCTTGTTCTTGAAAAATCTTCTCCTATTCTTTCTAATGATCCCACCATCTATTCTCCTCCCATAATCTTATTTTCCTTTGATAAATTTTTGGTGCTCTTGATGCACACCCATATTCTACCTCTCCCCCTCTTCTCATTATATTATCTTCAAATATTCCTACAAATGGTTATCATGGACCTATATATAGGGTATACTCGTTGATCCTACTTATTCCTTTTATATATACATATAGGAATTATTGATAGCAACCATCTTTACTGGATATGACTTCAATGAGCCTCTCCATAGGGTATGCTACCCTAGCTGCATTTTCTAGATGCTCTAGTTCCTCTTCAGAATCATCCAAGTGCAGCCTATTCTCAATAGCCTCTAATATTCTGACCCAATCATCAACCTTATTCCTCTCAAGACCAACATTTCTCCTGCCTCTCCATCCCCAATGCATATGGATACCTCTCTAGTCCATCATAGTTTGATTTGATACCAAAATGATGTAAGAAAATCTTTAGATCCTACAAATAAATAAATTTTCCCTTTGTACAATAGAGGAAATAAGCACAACAAAATAGAGACCAAAGATATGGAGATTCTTACTCCTTTTAAAACTATACTCTATTTTTTATTATTCTAAAATTGATGATTACATTCACCAAAAAACCTCCTTCGTAGATTAACAACTATCTTTTTTATCCACCAAAAGCCCCTAATTCAAATCCAATAAAGACTACAAAGTAATTATAGTCTAAAACCCTTAAATAAACTCCTACAAAGACTACAAAGTAATAGCAATCCGAAATAGAGTAATGAACACCTAATTAACTCATACAAAGACAGGTGCTACCACAATAATGGTTTACACTTTTTGGGACATCTTGATTTTTACTGAAATCACATATTTTAAAAAAATATAATGATTTAAGCTTTTAAAATTTTCATTTAAAGGATTTTAATTGAGAGGGTTTCATCAAATCCCCTTAGATCAAACTCCCTTGGATAGAACCCTGCTAGTTTTAAACCATACCTACAATGGAGTCTCCTCTATGTTGCAAGAATGGAAAGATTGAAGTTGTCATTGATGCCAATTGGTCAATTGGTTATCAACTAGTTGTTGTTGGCTGTATATGTTGAGGATATTGAGAAAATTGTAATGAAGATATGTTGCAAATGTTCAGTGGTTGCTCTGGGTTTTGGTCTGGATTTACTCCAATGTTTGTGCGAGTCAAACATTTTTCATGGTTGTTAGAAGATGCCATAACTAGATTTTTGGTTGTTGGTTCATTGTACAATGCAAGTTGTGTTCACCAGTTGTGAACTATGGTTTTATGCGTTTCTAGTTGAGGTGCGAGAGAAATATTTTTGGTTCGTATTTCTCTTTGATGAAGTATTATGACTTGTGTTTCTAGAGTTGAGTTGCCTTGATTGTATTGAAGATAATTTCAATATTTGGAAAGTTCATGCTTAATGGTTCTATGTGTTTTATACTAGTTTGGCTGACCTTGTGTGAAATACTACTTTTGAATTTGATGAAATGTGTTGGATCTATTTGGGTCCCTATGAAGCGCGTGTTTTGGTAGCCCTCATTCTAATTCCACCCTAGGATGTGTTGGCGACTCGACCTAATTTGAATTTTTATTTGGATGGTTGAATTTGGATATGTTTCAAGTTGAAGATGATATAAATAAAGGATGAGTTAATGATGGAAAATATACAAGAGCAAAGAAGAAGAGTAATAAGTGAAAAGAGAAAGTGTAGATAGATGTGACATTGATTCTATGTAGTGAGTGTGTGTGATGTGAGTGTGGTAGATTAGTGCGAAGCATAATGTTGAGTTTCTGGATGTAGTGAGTAGAAGGTGGACTCTATCATTCATGCATTTTTGTGATCGATTATGGTGAAATCCTTTGTTGCATTAGGATTGTAGTCTCTCAGTAACAAGTCTTATTTGTCTTCTTTGTATCGTTGTGCCAGTGAGCCCTCCAGGTTGTTAGCCCTATTGGATAGTGAGTCCTTATTCAAGACAATGATTCCTTGTTTAGGTAGTGAGCCTTTTCAGGCAACGAGTCTCTTGTAATCAATTTTGATATTCTCTATAGTGTGAGTTAATCTTCATTGTGTTTTTTCCTTCATTGGGTTTTCCACGTAAATCTAGTGTTATTGTGTTTATGTGTTGGATTTAAGTTTTTGTATTAGCATTTGATGATTAATCAGTTAAGCAATATTAAGAATTAGTTTAGGTGAGTGAATTAAAAGTTTAATTTTGTGACAATTGATTCACCTTGCCTCTTAGTTGTCCTATTCAACAATTGGTATCAGAGAAAGGTTCCTTGGTGAAGAGCTTAACTGCTTGAGGAAGGTCTAGGATGATTGGAAAAATGATTTAAATGATTATCCGAGGTTTGATGGAACTAATTATGCTATCTGGAAAATATTGATGCAAGAATATCTAGAATATTGTAGATATGATGTGGAGAAAGCTTAGAAGAATCCTTACACTCCTCCTGCTAATGGTTCGAGTATGCCTGAAGAGATCAAAGCACATGAAGTGAACAATAAAGCGAAGTACATCTTGAAGAATAGTTTGGTACATTTTGAGTTGATTAAGGTTCAAAATTTGAAGACGGCTAAGGAAGTTTGGGATGCTTTGAAAAGAGTGCATGATGGTGATCAAAGAGTTAAAGAGATTATGAAATTCGGAAGACATAGTTTGATCTTCTACATATGTCTGAAGATGAGAATGCTAAAGATTATGTATAGAGATTGGATGAGATAGTGGCTGGAATGCAAGGACTTGGTGCTACTATAGATGAAACCATGATTGTATGGAAGATTCTTAGAACTCTTCCTAATGATTATAATGAGGTGAGTGTTATTGAATAGAGTATAGATTATAAGACCTGCACTAAAGATTTGTTGTTGGGTTTTTTGACATCTTATGGGATTAGGAAGCCTAGTCTGAGGAATGGATGCAAATTAGAGACTGCTTTTAAGGAAACAAAAGCTGAAGATCAAGATCAAGAAGAATTTGATGAAATTGAAGTTAAATTTGTAAGAAGGATGAGGAAAGGCTCCAAAAAGTATGAAGGTAATTTTCCCTTTAAATTCTTTAGTTGTGGAGAAATAGGTCATTATGCTACAAAGTGTCCAGAAAGAGCTAAGAGGAATAAACAAAGATATGAGAAAGAAAAGAAAGGATTGAAGATTAATAGAGCTTACTATGTGAATGAGAATGCTAATATATCTGACGAGGATTCAGAATATGAAGATCCTGATGACAATGAATGCTTGCTCTTGGTGATTGAGGATGAACCTACTTCTAATTCTAAAAAATAGGTAAAGGAAAGCCCTCTAGAGGAGAAAAATGAAGGTACAGTTATATATGCCCTACATGCTAAACAAGAGAAAAACTATTGGGTTATTGATAGTGGTTATTCACATCACATGACTAGTGATAAAAGTAAGTTTTTTAATCTTGAAAAATATGATGGAGGCTTGGTTATGTTTGGAGATGATACTGGTGCTAAAATTTGTGGGATAGGTTCAATAAATTTTGATGGAAATCATCATACTAACGATGTCTACTATGTTAAGGGTTTAGTGTATAATATGTTGAGTGTTGGTTAGATGTGTAGAAAAAGATATGATCTTGTGTTTAAGGATGAGAAATGCGAGATCTAGAAAGGATCCAAAACATTGATTGCTACAAGAAAGAAATCTGAAGGAAATATCTATCAACTTAAAGGTGTTAATGGATGATGATTTATGACTCAGATCAATGACAGTTGGTTATGTCATAGGAGAATGTGTGACATGAATTTTGATAACTTGGAAAGGATTAGTGTTGTTTAGGCCATGCGAGATTTACCAAGAATTAAAAAGCCTGTTAATGCTATGTGCAAAAATTGTCAGTTTGGAAAGCAAGGAAGAAATCATTACAGATCAAAGGAACAGTCTACTATCAGACTATTGGATTTAGTTCATATAGATCTCTGTGGTCCTACAAGAGTGAGAAGTCTACTAGGTGAGAGGTAATTTATGCTTTTAATTGATGATTATTCTAGATATACATGGGTTACATTTCTTAGAGAGAAATCATATGCATTAGATAGATTCAAGTCATTTAAAGCTATGGTTGAAAATGAAGGGCACTTGAAGATACAATGCTTAAGGTTTGATAGAGGTGGATAATTCACCTCCCATGAGTTTAATATGTTTTGTGAAGTACATTGAATAAAGAGAAAGTTATATTATTTGAGAACTCCTTAGCAGAATGTAATTGTTGAAAGGAAAAATAAAATAGTTCAAGAGGCTGCTAAATCAATGATTATTAAGGTTGGTTTATCGGAAGTTTAATGGAAAGAAGCTATTCATACTGCTGTTTATTTATTCAATCAATTTCAAGCAAGAGAAAATAGTACAAAGACTTCCTATGAACTATGGCATGGAATAATTCCTACTGTTAAATATTTCAAGGTATTTAGAAGCAAGAGCTATATCAAAAGAAATGAAGAAACTTTGTGTAAGTTTGATGCAAGAAGTGATGAAGGAATTTTTCTTGGATATTCTACTAATAGCAAGGAATACAAATGTTTCAATAAAAAATTGAGAAAGATTATAGAAATTTCAAATGTCAAGGTTGATGAGACAGTGAAGAATTCTATTGACATGATGGATATGAATTTGATGAACCTGATCGCGTAAGAATTGAAGAGATTGTGGAAGAACAGGAAAAGGACGAGCAATAAGAGAAGACTGAACATAATGAAAGAGAAGAAGGTGCTCTGGTGATGTCCCCTAAGATACCTAGATATGTATAGAAAATTCATTCAAAAAGCCAGATTATTGGAGATAAGACAAAAGGTGTATTAACTAGAAGCAGAGGTGCTGCTAAAGTGAATCTATGTTTACTTTCTAAGATTGAACTGAAGACTGTAAGTAAACCATGTAAAGATCAACATTGGAAGGAAGTAATGAAAAATTAACTTACGTAGATTGAGAAGAATAAAACTTGGGAATTGGCCCCAAGACCAACAAATAAAAACATCATTGGATTGAAGTGGGTATTTAGGAATAAGTTGAATGAGAATGGAGAAGTTGTTTGAAACAAAGCAAGGTTTGTGTGTAAAAGGTTACTCACAAGTAGAAGGCATAGACTTTTAGGAAAAATTTTCTCTAGTAGCAAGAATGGAAGCTATAAGGATGTTCTTGGAATTTGTTTCTCATGAAGACTTTAAGGTATATTAGATGGATGCCAAGTCAACATTTTTGAATGGTGAGCTAGAAGAAGTCTATATGGAACAATTGGAAGGATTTTAGTTGTTAGATCAACCAGATATGCTGTGAAGATTGAAGAAAGATTTATATGGGTTGAAGCAAGCTCCTAGAGCTTGCTATGCTAGGTTAGACAAGTATTTTGATTCAACAAGGTTTTAACAAAGGAACAATAGATAGTAATCTATACTTTAAAATTAAAAATGATAAAATATTGATTATAGTTTTGTATGTTGATGACATTATCTTTGGAGGAAATGAAAATATGTGCAAGATATTTGCAAAAGACATGTTGAAAGAATTTGAAATGTCTATGTTTGGAGAGATGAATTTATTTCTTGGGATACATATTAATCAAACAAAGAAAGGAATTTTCATTTTATAGTCTAAGTATGTGAGAGAGATGTTGAAGATGTTTGGGATGGATGGTTCCAAACTGGTAAGTACTCCTATGGTGTTTGGTTGCAAATTGGGTAAAGATGATGATTCACCTAAGGTTGATCAAAGCAAGTATAGATCTATGATTGGTGGACTATTGTATTTGATTTCTACTAGACCAGATATCATGCATGTTGTCTATCTTGTGGCTAGATTTCAAGAGGATCCTAAGGAAACTCATGTTGCTGCTATTAAACGAATTTTTCAGATATTTGAATGGCATTCCAAATTATGGATTGTGGTATCCTAAAGATATTGAATTTACTCTTAGTGCCTATACAAATGCAAATTGGGTTGAATGTGTAGATGACAAAAAAAGTACAAGTGGTGATGCATTCTTTCTTGGATGCAGATTGGTGGCATGGTTGTGTAAAAAGAAAGATTGAATCTCCTTGTCTACTATTGAAGCTGAGTATATTGTTGCTGCATTTTTCTCTACACAAGTTCTATGGATGAAACAAACATTGAAAGATATCACAAGGGTATATGATGACCCCATTTCTATTTTTTGTGATAATACAAGTGCAATTAACATTTCAAAGAATTTGGTGATGCACTCGAGGATGAAGCATATATCTATTAGATATCATTTCTTAAGAGAGAAGGTCATGGAGAATGAAGTAAAGCTTGTGTATGTTTCGATGAAGGATTAGATTGTTGATATTTTCATGAAGGCTCTTCCTAAAGATACTTTTGAGTATCTCTGGGAGAAGTTAGGGGTCATTTCCCCTCCTTTCTTGAACTAGATGCATATGGCGATGCATCATTCTGGTGGGTCTATGGATCTATCCTTCTTTTGGATTGATGTTTTGGTGGCTACCTCTTAGGGGGAGTTGGTAGTATGAGGTGTTGTCATTGTGAATATTCTATTTTTCATGTCAAAGGATAAATCAATGTAAAATATTATTTTTCCTTTTCAATTGATGTCAAAAGGGGAGAAGAAGCATGCAAAAAAGGAGAGGAAGAATGAGAGAAGAAGGAAGTGAAAAAGGAGAGGAAGAATGGGAGAAGAAGCATGTGAAAAAGGAAAGGAAGCATGTAAGAAATTGTCTACTAAAGGGGAGAAACAAAAAAGTGTATTCAGAGTTAGTATGTTGTCTTTGATGGTTTTTCACATCATGTAATGCCATCAATGACAAGGGGGAGATTGTCGCAAGAATGGAAAGACTGAAGGTGTTTTCATTGTTGTCAACTAGTCAACTAGTTATCAACTAGTTGTTGTTGGTTGTATATGTCGATGATATTAAGAAAATTGTAATGAAGATATGTTGTAGATGTTCAGTGATTGCTCTGGGTTTTGGTCCGGATTTGCTCCAATGTTTGTGTGGTTTAGATATATTTTTCATGATTGTTAGGAGATGCTATATCCATATTTTTGGTTGTTGATTTTTTTTATAGTGCAAGTTGTGTTCACCAATTGTGAACTGTGGTTTTCTATGTTTATAGTTGAGGTGTGGGAGAAATGTTGTTGGTCCAAATTTCCCTTTGATGAAGTCTTATGACTTGTGGTTCTAGAGTTGAGTTTCCTTGATTGTATTGAAGATAATATCGACATTTGGAAAGTTCATGCTTAATGGTTCTATGTGTTTTATACTGGTTTGGCTGACCTTGTGTGAAATACTACTTTTGAAGTTGATGAAGCGTGTTGGATCTATTTGGGTCCCTATGAAGCATGTGTTTGGATCACCCTCATTCTAATTCCACCCTAGGATGTTTTAGCACTGACCTAATTTGAATTTGGATTTGGATGGACAACTTTGGATATGTTTTAAAGCTGAAGATGGTATAAATACAGGATGAGTTAATGATGGAAAATATACAAGAGTGAAGAAGATGAGTAATAAGAGAAAAGAGAAAGTGTAGATATATGCGACATTGATTTTATTTAGTGAGTGTGTGATGTGAGTGTGGTGGATCAATGTGAAGCTTAATGCTAAGTTTCTGGATGTAGTGTGCAGAAGGTGGACTATATCATTCATGCATATCCACGAGTGATTATGGTGGAATCATTTATTGCATTGGAATTGTAGTCTCTTTGTAACAAGTCTTATTTGTCTTCTTTGTATCTTTGTGGCAGTGAGCCCTTTGGGTTGTTAGCCCAGTTGGATAATGAATCCTTGTTCTGAATAGTGAGTCCTTGTTTAGGCAGTGAGCCTTATTTTAGGTAGTGAACCTCTTGTAATTGGTTTTGATATTATCTATAGTGTGAGTTAATCCTCACTGTGGTTTTCCCTCATTGGGTTTTCCACGTAAATCTGGTATTATTGTGTTTATGTGTTGGATTTAAGTTTTTGTATTGGTATTTGATGATTAACAGCTAAGTAGTATTAAGAATTAGTTCATGTGATTGAATTAAAAGTTTAACTCTGTGACAACTGATTCACCCCTCCTCTCAGTTGTCCTATTCAACACTCTACACCTATCAAAATGTTGATCAAAAACCACTTTTGATTTACCTTTTGGAGGATCAAATGAATTAATTTAAAATTTATGTTTTGTAAGTATGTAGTCCTTATTATAAGCTTCCCAAAAAGTATAATTTTAAATATATTTAATTTAATTATTATATTTATTTTTTATTTCTTGTGAATAAAGTGTTCCACTAAAAATCAAGCTCTTTGTTTTGCAAATGTGGAAAAATAGTAAATTACCAAAAAAATCTAAAAAATATCTATTCTATTGGTATTTGATGTTCTTGATCTAACAAAAAAAATTGAATTTCGGTACACAAAAAAAGTTGTGTTATATAGTAAACCTATGTCTAAATTATAATTGGTTTGACTTCAAAACTTAATTAAGAAAACAATATTCAATAAAACACTATCAAACTAAATGAAGGAGCTAGTTATTTTAGTTACAAATATAAATTCAATTTTTATTTATTTTTATCCTTCATAGAAAATGTTATATGTTATACAGTAAACATCACTCTTTAAAAATATTGTTTACTATTAAAAACTAGTTCTCAAAGGAGATGGGAAAAGAAATACAATTTGATTCCATTTTTTTTTCTAAATATATTTAGAATCTACAAAAAGTGTCACAAATCACTAGTTTGCATCATCTTCAAATCCCTCATGGTTTAACAGTTATAGGTGTTTGAAAGTGAAGATTTAGCTAAAAAAATTTAGTTCAATGTCAATTTTGGCTGAAAGGTGTGACCCACTATTGTGGGATCACCCTCCTAAGAAACAGTAGATCAACTCCTAAATGATGATCACCCTTTTGGTTCACTAGACTGGAACAACATTTTTAAGATGAAGAGATTGCTCATATTTGGGATGAATTGGAAACTTGGGAATGGAAGTTGCATTAGATTTTGGGAGGACCCTTGGCTACTTGATTCCCCTCTCTCACACTCTAATTTCAGGAACCTTATGAGACTTGCGCAACTATTCTTTGGTATGTATGTGAGGGACTATTTTCATGGCCAGCTGGGTGCTAGGAAATGGAAAGAAATTATTCTATGCGGCCCTTGTCTCTAGAGTTGAAATTGTTGGCTAAGTCCCTAGAAGAATTCCTCTCCCTAACTAGACTTCCTTTATCCAACTTTGAGGATGAGTTCTTTTGGGTCAAGGATCAGCTAGTCAACATTTCTATTAGAATAACTTACAATTTGTTGTCGGTCTAGGGTGATCATAGCAGACTATGGAGACAGGTTTGGAACAAACACATGATTCCAAAAATTAGTTTCTTCTAGTGGACAACTTGTCAAAACAAGATCCTCACTTAGGATAACCTAAAGAAATGGGGATTTCAGATCTTGAATAGGTGTTTGTTATGTAAAAGCAATGAAGAGTCTATTGATCATTTAGTATTACATTGTTCGTTTGTTGCTGAAGTCTGGGATTTGGATTTTGAAAAGCTAGGGACCCATTGGACTATGTGTGGGGACATCAAATCCTTCACTGAGGGCTGGTTTGGTCCCTTCCAACATCCTATCCCTAGAGATCTGGAACCAAGTCCTCCCCATCATTTTTTGGTGCTTTTGGAAGGAGAGGAATAACCATATTTTCAAAAATCTTGAGATGAGTCCTAAGGAGGTTTTCAGTTTTAGTCTAAGGTTTATCTCTAAAAATGTTTGATCTTACATTGGGAAAATCTTGGAAAAAGCACCTACAAAGTGGGAGATCAAGATAGCTAAAGCCTAAAGCAAGAAGTTGGAGATCAACTCCTTTGATAACTCTAAGGCCCAGGCTAGATGTGATACGGTTTGGAACCATTGGATTGGGGGTGGAACAAAATCAATTTCGATGGGGGTGGCCAAGGGGAACCTTGGCAGGGCTAGCATTGGGGGTATTATCAGAGATTGTAGGGGTAACTTTGTGGATGGCTACTCGGGGGGCATAGGATTTCAAACTTCCATGACTACATAAGCAGGGCACTGTTGAAGGGCGTCTAATTACTTGTTACTCTGGGGATAAAGAAACTCCATATAAAATGGGATTCTATGTTTGTTATTGAATCAATCAAACTTGGTAGGTTATTAGGATGGAATACCAGATATATCCTATTAGAAATAAATCACCTGGTCTCGAAGCTTGATATGAAGATCTTGTCTCATACCTTTAGGGAGGGTAATCAAGTTGTTGACACTCTGGCTAATCTCGATTCCTCTTGGAGAATTTTCAAACGTTGGAGGAGTCTTGGGAATTTACCATCGAAGATACAAGGGGTCATCCTTAAGGAACAAGATACCATTGTCATCCATGATGATAACTAAAAATGCTTCTCTTAAGGCATTCAAGGTTGTCCACATACTTGTACTTTGGGTGATGTGGACGAAGAAGGTTGATGAGGTGTCAAATATGAGGCATAATTTAAGGAGATGGATGAAGAAGGTGGATACAAAGCTAATTATTAGAGGTGATGGGAAGTACCTTAGGTTAATGCTTAAACTTGATTAGGCCATGTGCAACTTTAATGAGCAGTCTTGTCACAAGCTCAACATATCTATACGAATATTCAATTTCAAATCTCAGTTTCGTTGGGCCACTCATTTCAAAGTGACTTCTTCATTTTGTGTGGAGTTCATTTTGAATCCCCTCAACATTGCTAGAAATTTTCCTAAGATAAAGGATTTGTACTTAGGGATTTCTATACTTGGCCTTGCGGCCATTTGGCATTAGTACTTGTGTATATGCAATTTGAATGTCAAACCTATTAATTGTATCATTTTTTCAAACCTAATCCTTTGGTATCTAAGGATTTTTAATTATGGTCCCACAAAGATATTCTCCTTGGAAATGACATATGGTGCATGTAATCTATCGGTTGCATTAATTTTTCATTATCTTGGTTGGCATAAAAATAGTGGTTTATTGGTGATTTTTCACATTGAAGGCCATTTTAATTTCATTCTCTCATAGGGTTGCTGGTATCTTGGAGTGAAGTGTGTTAAAATGGGTGGTAACAAGGTGAGAATTGAGCTGGATAATTGTGAGGAATTAAGAAAGGATCCCTTAGTGGCATATTTGCTCAAAAGGTGGGTTGGCACCATTGATGGAGTGCTTAGTGGGTCATGATGTGAGGATGTCGACTCAATTTGCAAGCTCTTGGAAAGATAAGAGGGTTAAATTGGGGGGTATTTCTTTCAAGTTTAATGAGGAATTCATAGCTCAAGAAACTAGGCTTTCATGCAACAAGAAGAAATACAAAAACCACACCAAGGCCTAGGACAATGAAAGTCTCAACGCTTTCTTCAAACACAATAAAAAACTGGCCAGGACTTAGTTGGGTTTTGAAAGGCAAGAGCTCCCTCATCCTTGGGACCATGTTTGTCTAGCTATTATGAAATATGTGACTTTAGAAGGTAGGAATAGGGTATTTTACTACTACCATTTTCCTCTTCTCAATCATTTTCACCATAAAATGTTGTTATATTTCCCTTTCTTCTTGCTAACTGATTTGGAGAATTTTGTTAAAATGTGTTTGGACATTGCTACTCAAAACCTTGATGAAACGCCCCCTACTACTCCACTAGGGCCTCGTCCTAAGGATTATCACTTCCATTTAGCTCTTTGTCCACCCAAACCTATATCTGATATCTCTCTTGAGGAGGTTGAACCCCCTAGCCATCCCACTATGAATCCCTCCCTGAATGAATATGTGGGTCCTAAAAGTAAAACCCCTCTGGTGGACACTAAAACTCTAAACACCACTAAGCCCAAACCCCCTGCCAAAAAGAAGAAGGGTGGTGCGGGGACTGCTTAGTCGAAAGTGACAACTAGGCTTTGTGAGGTCAAAATTGCTCCCCACAAGAGGGTAAGTAAACCAACTGCAAGAAAAAAAGGTAAGGAAGAGGGTAAATTCCAGGTGGAGTTGCCGACTATGGATAACAAAGGGAAGAACAATGTGGGTAAAGATTCTAAGGGGGAGATCTTTGTGGCTGCTACTATGGATATGAGACTGGAGAATACTAGCATCAGGAGATCCCATAGATTGGAAAAAAACAAAAATGATGTGCTTGTGAATGATATATTAAGTAAGAAGAAGTAATATGACATCAAACACAAGAGTAAGGAAGAAGATCATGTGGAGGAGGAGGAATTTGCAGAGGGACCTAGTCACTTTTATGACTTAACCAGAATGCTCCATGAAGATTCGATGACCCACTCCTTGGATCCCAAGACTATGGAGAAAGATAATGCTAAGACTATGGGAAAGGAGGATGATTATAGCAAGTTGTTGGAGAGTATGGATAAACTTGAAAGAAAATTTTCTAGGTTAACTTGGTTCACCATTAAAATTATCCACCGTTCTATTGGTACCCTTTCTAATGTGCTCAAGGAAGAAGTGGACAAAAATACTATGGATGAGGCTCCCAATTGGGTTGGGGAGGATGTTTTAAACTTCCTCATACAAAAATGGGAGGGTATAGCAAATTAGTCTATTGGATTTTTGTTCTATTTTTTTGTTGGGTCTTTGTGTGTCAGTTGTCGATCTGCTATCTCTATTTCATGTTATTTTGGTGGTTTCTAATTTAATGCTTTAATGTTCTAGACTTGATCCTTTTTGGCCCTTTGGGATCGTGGTGTAAAGGGTAGTACACCATGTAAATGCAACTTAATATATCAAAAATAAGAGGTCAGTTGTAGTCAAGGAATAGTTGTATCATCTTTCACTACCTCCACTTCTACTATGAAACTAAACTTCTAACATACTATTCTTCACCTTCAATGACCCCGTCTTTTATCAAATATTTCATTATTCATAAAGTATTTTTGTTCTAATTTTAGGCATACGCCTCCATTAAGAGCTTCCACAACTCCACAATAAATTTCAAAATTAAAAAGACCAAATTACCTCCTTTGCAAAAATAAAGGTCACATTAATAGCTACCAACTCTTTTGAAACCACCCATACAATATTAGGGAATCCATCACCACTTGCTTCAAATTATGCTCAAAATATTTTAAATAAATTAGAAACCAAGAAATATTAGCCACTATTTAAATAGGCCATAACTCTAGGAAATAATCATTTGAATGCCTCCTCGATATGTTGTTGCATCAGTTAATCATTTGACAGTGCATAGTCATGGATTTGTAAACTACTAAAATGAGGTTGAATACATGAAGGCTACTATAATTGACATATATTTGAGAAAATAACAAAGTACATAGAGCTCTAATGGCATGAGCATATCTACTACATTCTACCATCACATGAGCATAAAGTTCTTATTAATTCAAAATAAGTTTCCAAAAAATGCCAAAAGGCAAGCAAGACCACTGCATAGGAAAACATGAGTGTTAATCATTATTTCCATGCATAACCACCACATTACTATTGTTTGATCAAATTTGAAATGAATAAATTTGTAAAATTTGGATTAGAAATTATTGATTGTTATGCTAGATGTTTGACTTGATACCCCTAACACTATTATTGGTTTAAGTTTTAAACCTTCAAATACGGTGACATCTTAAAATAGTTTGTGGGTGAACAATAAGTCACTATAATTGTAGGATTTGTTTTGCTCTTAGAAAGAAGTGGTTGCTAACTACAAATCTCCTATGGAAGATTAGATGGTGTAGGTGGCAATTGGTGGGTCTACCTTTCATACTTCCACCACCAATGATGCAATGCCATTCTATTGTCATTTATTTTACAATTTTAAGAAGTGAAATCCTTCAGTTTTTTATGAGTATGTCACATAGTTGGTCCTTTTCTTGGCTCATAAAATTTGTAGAGGACAAAAAGGGACCCACCAAAATTTTCAATTGTGAAAATCTCACTCAAAGGTGCACCAATATGAATTTTTCAAAATAACAACAATTTGGAGATGTGCATAGGTGTCATGTGTCCTCCTTATGTGTTGTTCCTACCTTTTAATTATATATGCATTAGGAGGATGGAGGGGACTACCAACATTGTCAAAATTGATGTGGTAGCCAATGGTGTATCAATATTCAATTGTCAATTTGACAACCTCGATAAATTGCATAGCCATATGTATTTATTGTATGGTGTCAAAGAGTGGAGTTGTCCAAGAATGACAACGTATACCTATTGGCTAATGGTGCAGAAATGTTTTGTTGTCAAACTAAAAATATAGTGGTGGTGTAAAATCTTGCCATGTGCTTTACTGATGCATTGATCTAATTGATGGAGAACCAACATTTAATTGTCTGACTGACAACAACAATATGATGTATGGTACATTGATCTTGGAAAAGATCAGATGGTTCTAGAGAATGAAATCTTATGTATTCCTTATTTGAACATCAAATAGATCAAAATATCTACATTTAAAAACAAAAATTTAACCTCTAATGGCTTCCTTACTTGCAAGCATGAATACACATTCCAAAATATTGTGCATGGAGTGTGAGAACAATACCAAAAGTTTAAAAATTGGTGTAAAAAACCAATAAAACTCACAGGTTTTGTAAGGAATCTTGGAGTCTATCTTGGTTGTAATCTCCTTCTTTTAAAGGCCCTATTTAATTAGATTGTTTCTTTGTATATGTTGCACTAGTCTTTGACCATGGCCTCAAATTCTATAATTCTTGGTAATTGGTACTAACTTTGAAAGAAAATTTGGTATTCTGGTCTATTTCCAAGCAATGATTTGAATTCCTCTTCTTGCAATACCTTGCCATTCTCATCAAATGGGGACAAAGGCCCCTAATGTATAAGAGAGACACCCTCTCATCTCCTACATAGCATGTTGTAGGATGGATCGATACACTTTTTATTATTTAGAGGTTTTATCCATAGTTTGTAGACTCATACTAAGAGAGTACTTGGCAAGCCCAAATTTTTTGACTTGGGACAAACTCAAAAACTTAAATATATTATTAAAAAAAACTTTTTTCTTACAAAATATCATCATCAAGTGAAGCTAGATAGTGAATACAATAGCTATTTACTAATTGACAACTATTATGAATTTTTATGATGATTCTTTGAAAATCATCATCATAAATTTCATATTTAGGCAAGTAAAAAATTACAAGTTCTTACAATCTTCTTTTTCCAACCTTGTGTAGAATTGGGGGTAGAGGGTGGTCACGCCCACAAAAGGATATGAATATCATGACAAAACCTATCCTGGGAATTTGATATTCCAATAGGTGACTAGTACCTCTTCGTGGTCATTCATTTACTTGTCAAACCAGGGAACGTAAACTTTAAATGGAGCGGCACAATATGTGCACTAAGAACTGGTTTCAGTCACAATCTATTGAAAAAGAAATTCTATCTATGCTATAGGAAGGTAATGAAAAGTTCCCTTAACTCAATCATAATCTAACCTAAGCAGAAATCGTAATAGCTACAATTGAGAGACAAACTATAAATTGGCCTTATGCTGTAGGAACAAACACAGGGATGGATTCCCGATGTTGCAGGAATAGTATAAGACTGAGTTTGTGCTGAAACTTCTAAAATGAAATCTAACTTGAATTAACAAAGGATAAAAAACTACGCTCCTATAGATACTTACTAAGTGGCCCCCCTTAGCAAGCATCAACTAATTGACACAAAAGATTGTGCTCAGAATTCTATCAACTTTTATTCATAACGTGAAATCATTTACATTGATTGTTCTGCTTCAGAAAACTAACAAAAACTCTAATTCATATTATATCTCTAACTCTTCTCTTGTTCACCCGCGTAGGAGGAACACTTATTTTTAAAATCAGGGGAACAATTAACTAACTAACTCAATAGAGAAAGAGGTGGATATGAAATGTATCCCGAAATCGAGGAATAGACTTCATAAATGAGTTATCCGTTCAACCCAATCCAGAGAGAATCTAACACTCCACTCTTTTCAGATTAAATGTCATTTATAATCCTTCCCAATGGTTTTGATCAAAGAGTCTTCGCTAGAGCTTCCTCGAAGTCATGCAAGAAATGGACTTTTCTGCAAGGCCGAGATTGGCTGTGCTTGACTCGATCAAACTTTCTTCAACAACCTGCGAAACACAAGGTAACAGATATGAAAGAAAATGTGCATGACACATACACAATATCCATTCATTAATCACATATTTAAATCTATTTCATCATTCAAAAACTACATGCATTGTACCAGTCATTTGGGAAGTCAACAGGGTAATAAATATAAACATGTCAACATGATCGGCTACATGAACATGAAAGTGTATTGCTACAGGATATCCCCCAATAAAAGGTTTCAAGAGAGTTAAACAACCATAAACAACAAAAGTAAAGGTATTAAAAGTACACCATGATATCCAGATGATGAGCATATTTTGGGCTCATCATTTTGCCCCCTACTTAAACCAATGCTGGTCCTCCAGCATTAAACTTCCTGGTGGTCTCTCTGAAATCAATGGCTAAGGAATGACCCTGAAATGGAACTCCAAATTTCCTCTTTTTTTCCAAAAATGAACTTTTTAAACAAGCAGTTTTTTTGAATGTGATTTTCAATGAAAAACATGCAATGAAAAAGACATGTGATCATATTTGGAAAGTATCAGAAAAATAATAAAGAAAGATTATTTGAGCAGTTGTGACAGCGACGAAAGGACAAGTTTACAAAGTGGATTATCCCGCCCCCTACTTAGAGTATGACATGTGTCCTCACATGTACTAGGGAATAGGCGAAAATCAGGTAATAATGACTGATACATACAGTGCAGTAAATGAATAGAATGAAATAAATCAAAAATGCGATAATCAAAAGATATTGCATACCTTTCATTAAATGTTTGTACGTGCTGAGAAAGTTGATGGCTTCGGCATGAGATGACAATTGGGAATGAGATCATAATTAGGGGTGGTGGATGGATGAGGTGGATGGATGACGTGGATGGACAAGATGAATGGATGGAATGGATGGATGGTACGGAAGATAAAGAAGTGAAATGTGGTGACAAGTGGAAACAAAGAAAAGGGGTTCCCTTAAAAAGGAAACCTTTATTATGAGCATGCATTAGAAAATCACGGAGAAGCTGCAGGAGAAAGGCTAAAGCCTTCAGCTGCAGGAGAATTAGTGGCAGGATCCTAAATGAACTGCTACATGAATTCTTCTTTTGAGACTAGTTTATGGTACAACCGAAGGTGGTGTCCATTAACTAACAGCTTGAATCTAGCAGAATCAAGTGTAACAAGTTGCACTAAACCATTAGCAAATACATTCTCAATTTCATATGGGCCCAACCATCTGATTTGTAATTTTCCTAGACTGTCCTTATATCGTGAGTCAAAAAGCAGAGCCCAATCTCCTACTTTGAATTTCTTCTCTTTAATGTATTTATCATGCCACCTCATTTTCTGATTTTGTATCATCTCAGTGTGCTGCAGGGCATTCTTTCGAAGCTCATCCAAAGCATTGAGCTGCATGATTCTATCTTTTTGTGCATTTGTTAAATCCATGTCCATCTCCAATGCTGTTCTTAGAGTCTTATATTCAAACTCTATTGGCATCACAACTGTTTTACCATACACCATTTCAAAAGGTGTATATCCTGTAGCAGTCTTCCAGGTAGTACGGTAGGCCCATATAGCCTATGGTAACCTTGTGGCCCAGTCCTTCCTATGCAAATCTACAGTTTTAGTCAAAATGCCCTCTATATCCCTATTTGTGACTTCAACCTGGCCATTGGCCTGGGGGTGATAAGGAGTTGATTTTATGTGTCGTATATTATATTCATTGACTAAAGTTGTGATAAGTGTAGAAGTAAATTGTGTTCCTTGATCTGTCACTATTTCCCTAGGGACACCAAACCTAGTAAATATTTCCTCATAGAGAAATTCAGTCACTTTATTGTCCCCAGCATGTTTCATAGGCTTAGCCTCTACCCATTTTGTGACATAGTCTGTGCATACAAGGATGTAGGACTTACCATCAATTGGAAGGTGGATCAATTGGTCCTACAAAATCTAGTCCCCATTTGTCGAAGGGAGCAACTACAACTTGTGGAAATAGAGGCATCTCATCAGATCAAGTTGGTCTTCCCATCCTCTGGCATCTGTCACACCTCTTGGTATATTTGGCTACATCTCTATGCAAGGTTGGCCAATAGTAACCAATATTTAAAATTTTCATCGTTGTCCTTTTGGCAGCAAAATGTCCACCACATGGCTCATCATGGCTGGCATGCAGTATATCATAAGTGTCCTCCTCTAGTACACATCTCCTCATAACTTGATCTGGCCCTGTATAAAACATGCAATCTGCAATCCAAGAAAAGTTAAAGCTTTTCTTTACCAATAATCTCTTTTCTTTAGGGGAGAATTGAGGAGGAGTTCTTCCTGTGGCCAAATAATTTGCTATATCAACATACCATGGGTGAATAACCTTGATTACAAACAGGTGCTCATCAAGAAAGGAGACTTCAATAATTGCAAAGTCATCTTGCCTTTGGAGTCTAGAAAAGAAATCGACAACCACATTGGCTTTACCTGGCTTTTCCACAATTGTAATGTCAAATTCTTGCATCAGCAATAACCATCTTGCCAGTCTCCTGGATATTGTTGCTTTGTTCATGAGATACCGGATTGTGGAATGATCAGTATGAACAAATATCTGATAACCAATGATATAATTCCTGAATTTATTGAGGGCGTAAATGATTGCCAACATTTCCTTTTTTGTAACAGTGTAGTTCAATTCAGCCCCTTGCAAATTTTTGCTTATGTAATAGAGTGCATGTTCTATTGAACCATCCTTCTGCCCTAACACTGCACCAATGGCATAATTTGATACATTTGTATGAATATGAAATGGAAGTGACCAATCAGGTCCTTTCAGAATAGGTGCCTATTTAAGGATGACTTTTAAGTCAAAGAATTCTTTTTCACATTCCCCTGTCTAGGAAAAATCTGCATCTTTCTTCAGCAGACTGTATAAAGGGCCTGTTGTTTGGC
Source organism: Sequoia sempervirens (assembly GCA_007258455.2). Classification (NCBI taxonomy): domain Eukaryota; kingdom Viridiplantae; phylum Streptophyta; class Pinopsida; order Cupressales; family Cupressaceae; genus Sequoia; species Sequoia sempervirens. The sequence continues at coordinate 67,251 of VDFB02251448.1, read as the reverse complement.
TGAAGTCCTTAATGAATCTTCTGTAGTATCTAGCATAGCCTAGAAAGCTTCGTACCTCTTTTTTCTTGGTAGGAGAGGGTAGTTTAGAGATAACTTCAATCTTAGCAGGATAAACCTGAATTCCAACAGCAAAAATATAGCGACCAAGTACTATTCCCTTCTGCATCTTCATGAAGCACTTTTGACTATTCAGTGATAGGTTGTGATCTTCACATCTCTATAGTACCTTCTCCAAGTTGGCTTGAGCTTCCTCAAATGTTGTACCATAAACAGTAAAGTCATCCATGTATATTTCCGTGCAATCATATGAGATGTCTGAGAAGATACTTATGACTGCCCTCTGGAAAGTTGTAGGAGCATTACAAAGACCAAAAGGAAAAATTGAATAGGAAAATGTTCCCCAAGGGCATGTAAAAGTAGTCTTTTCTTGATCCTCAAGAGCAATCTTGATTTGATTGTACCCACTGAAGCCATCCAAGAATGAGAAGTACTTTTTCCCTGCTAAATTATCTAGAACTTGATCAATGAATGGAAGAGGAAAGTAATCTTTCTTTGTTGCCAAGTTGAGCTCTCTGTAGTCTATACATACCCTCCATTTTCCTCCTTTCTTAGGAACAATGACCAATGGGGAAACCCACTGGCTATCGGAGATTGGGTAGATAAAGCCAGCTGCTAACATTTTCTATAATTCTTCTTTAACAATTTCTCTCAAAGCTAGATTAATTCTTCTTTGAGGCTGCCTAATAGGTTTGAAGTCACTGTCAATATATATGCAATTTGTGCAGAGTTTTGGGTCTAAACCTCTCATATCCCCATAGTCCCATGCAAAAGCTCTTTTGTGGGCTTGCAGCATTGTGGCTAGGGTAGTTTGTTGAGACGGAAGCAACTTATTATTAATATGCAAACAACGGCCTAAAGATACTTCTATCTGTTTGGTGAGATCATTTATTGAGGTTGCTGATAAAGGTGGTGCCTGCTTGTATATCACATAATAGCAAATCATGATGGCTCTCAGGATCCAGTTGCTGCAGGAAACATTGCTGAGAATGGCTGTCCAAAACAGATGGGCTATTCAAACCAGAACTAAACTGCAAAATGTGTAGAAGAAAATTATCTTCACTTTGAAGTTGGGAAAATGGATCAGTTCGTAGCATCATCAACTGAGCTAATGAATTGACTTCTTCAGATTCCTCTCCTAGATCTGGGAAAACTGGTTGAGACAAATCTGGCAAAGGTTGTGCAGGTGAGTATAAAGCCAATTTCTTCCTTGACTGACCATCAGAAATTGTCATGTCTCCTGAATGACATCCTATAAGGGCATCAGCTATAGCTAACCAAGGTCTGCCTAGGATAATAGGATATCCTCCTAAGGTTACTTTAGTGGACAATATGGTGAAATCAGCAAGGTATTCCCAAGATTCAAGGGTGACAATGACATCTTCTATCACTCCATTAGGTGTAACCGTGGAACTATCAGCAAACTGCGAGACAGTTGGTTTAGATTGAATGTTTGGAATATTCAAACACTCCATAGTGTGCTTGGTCATCACATTAATGGCTGCACCAAGGTCAACCAAAACATTTCTTACTACTTGACCATTGATATTTATTTTTACTACAAGACTTCTAGGATCAGTATATTTTGGAATGACAACCTTTCCCAACATAATATCGGCTAACTATCCTAGGACATGGGTAGTTTGGGGCTCCTTTTTCTTTCTTCCTTGTTTCTTTAAACAAGCCTCTTTAATGGATTTTCCATAAACTGGAATATCTTTAATAGCTTGAAAAAGAGGAATTTGGACTTGTACATTTTTTAGCTGCTCCAAAATATCAAAGGTGGGCTCTTTAATGGTCTTGGGTGTAGTAATCTACAATCTTTGAGGAAAAGGTGGTGTAGCCTGAGGCTGCAGGATAGGTTCCTTGGAGGCAGTAGCTGATATAGATATATCTTCTACATGATCAATAGGTTGTTCAGCAGCAGAGTCTAGAATCTCTGTTATTACAGGTGGTTGTGGAGCAAGGAGAGTGGTTCCAGACCTAAGATAAATATCGTTGACATTCAGGGCATAAGCTGGATACTGGTTTACTTCTGTAGAATACGTAGGTTGCTATTGTTGCTGCTGCTTATTATTAGGATTTGACAATGGTTGAGTACACATAGGCATTTGTTTTGGAGGGCCAGTATTTGTTGCAGGTGCTGCAAGAGCTGCAGGAGGTGGCATAAGGGCTGGAGGTTGTGGCTGCAGAGACTGCAAGAATCTAGGGGGTTGGTTCTACCATTGCTGAGGACCTCTCCATTGAGGGTTCTACTACTAGTTACCTGGAGGTGGAGTCCATTGTCCTTGTGGGTGCTGCCAACCTCCTTGAGGGGGTTGCCATTGAGGGCTCTAATAGTTAGGCTAGTATGGTTGAGGAGCATTCCAAGGTGGAGGTGGGCTATACATGGGTTGCCATTGGTTATTATAACTAGAGTAAGGATTACCAAAAGTCAAAGGATCTTGAGGCATACCTTGTCTTGGAGCCCATGGTCTCCTTTGTGCAACAAAGAAGACTTGGTCATCATCACCTTCTATCATCTTAAAATCAGTAGGTAGCTATTTAGCCTCCATATTGGCCACCAACTTGCATCTGCAGTCACATTTCTTCTATCTACAATGTGGACAGAACTCAGCCAGGACTGCCTCAGCCTCCTCATGCTTCTTGCGAGCTTGCATGGTATCCAACTGTGTAGCCATGTTATTTATGATGTCCTGCTTGAAATCAGAAAGCAAGTTTGTGATCTCCATCCGGGAAACTCCGCTGGAAGAAGTCTTTCCCACTGTAGCTTGATGGCCTCTACCCTTCTTCACATTTTCTTGGGAGTAATTGAGACATATCTTCATGATATCATCCCAAGATGCTTGAGTGATATCTCTGCCTCCCATCAGGTCCAAGGCATCTATGCAAGTATCATTGATTCCTCTTAGAAATTTTTTTTTCTGAGATTCTTCATTAAGAGTATGGTCTGAATTCTTTTTCAGAGAAAACAAGAATCTTGATATATAATCCTTTAGACTTTCATCTTCCTTCTGTTGAATTCAGAATATACCATCACCTTTACTGCCACTCTTACAATATTCCTTGTATTTCTTAAGAAATTTTGTTTGCATGGCTGCCCAACTATTGACAACACCCCTTCCCAGACTCATGAACCATCTGAGAGCTCCCTCCTTCAAGGTAGCAAGAAACAATTTCAGTTTGTGAGCATATGAAGTGTAGTCATGACTACGACAAAAGATATCAAACTCGAACAAGAAGGTCTTAGGGTCTTCTATAACTAAGCCATAGAACTTGGGAAGTAATGAAAAAGGAATATTCTTAAGGTTGTCATTGTTTTGTTGAGGAATAATGGGGAATTCAAAAGCAGGAGGTCGATTCGGTGGATTACGTGCCATGTTCACCTGACCAAGTATAGGAGCAAATGGATTTTCTTTAGGTTCTTTGTCAAATGGTCAAAAATCCAAATAGCAAATCAGTACATACAAATGGGTCAATATTTAAGTCACCTTCGTCCTCAAATAGGCTATAAGCTGGTTCAATTTTCTTAGCAATGAATGGCAAGTTGGGGAGAAATCTTCCCTGAGCATCTCTTCTTCTATGCATGCAATGAAAATGAATGGTATTTTAAAAGATTTTGAAAATACTTGCAAAACTACTACAAACAATGACTATAGCAGGTTCTTCGATTGGCACCATCCCCGCAATGGCGCCAAAAATGGTTGCCCCCACAAAAGGATATGAATATCACGACAAAACCTATCCTGGGAAATTGGACATTCAAGCAAGTGACTAATACCTCTTCGTGGTCGTTCATTTACTTGTCAAACCATGGAACGCAAACTTTAAATGGAGGACACAATATGTGCACTAAGAACTGGTTTCAGTCACAATCTATTGAAAAAGAAATTCTATCTATGCTATAGGAAGGTAATGCAAAGTTCCCTTAACTCAATCATAATCTAACCAAAGCATAAATCGTAATAGCTACAATTGAGAGACAAACTATAAATTGGCCTTATGCTGCAGGAACAAACACAGGGATGGATTCCCGATGTTGTAGGAACATTATAAGACCGAGTTTGTGCTGAAACTTCTAAAATGAAATCTAACTTGAATTAACAAAGGATAAACAACTACGCTCCTACATATACTTACTAAGTGGCCCCCCTTAGCAAGCATCAACTAATTGACACAAAGATTGTGCTCAGAATTCCATCAACTTTTATTCATAACGTGAAATCATTTACAATAACTGTTCTGCTTCAGAAAACTAACAAAAACTCTGATTCATATTATATCTCTAACTCTTCTCTTGTTCACCCACGCAGGAGGAACACTTATTTTTAAAATCAGGAGAACAACTAACTAACTAACTCAATAGAGAAAGACGTGGATATGAAATGTATCCCGAAATCGAGGAATAGACTTCATAAATGAGTTATCCGTTCAACCCAATCCAGAGAGAATCTAGCACTCCACTCTTTCCAGATTAAATGTCATTTAAAATCCTTCCCAATGGTTTCGGTCAAAGAGTCTTCACCAGAGCTTCCTCAAAGTCGTGCAGGGAATGGACTTTTCTGCAAGGCCGAGATTGGCTGCGCTTGACTCGATCAAACTTTCTTCAACAACCTGTGAAATACAAGGTAACAGATACGAAAGAAAAGGCGCATGACACATACACAATATCCCTTCATTAATCACATATTTAAATCTATTTCATCATTCAAAAACTACATGCGTTATACCAGTCATTTGGGAAGTCAATAGGGTAATAAATATAAACATGTCAACATGATCGGCTACAGGAACATGAAAGTGTATTGCTATAGGATATCCCCCAATAAAAGGTTTCAAGAGAGTTAAACAACCATAAACAACAAAAGTAAAGGTATTAAAAGTACACCATGATATCCAGATGATGAGCATATTTTGGGCTCATCAGAGGGTATGGTCTTCATACTCAATTGTGGCTCCCTGCTTGGTGTAGAAAATTGGGCCTATGGATCCACCCTGCTAGTAGATGGAAATGACTCCTCCACTATATAACAATTTGAAGTTGTGTTGGTATGTGAGGTTAGTTTTGTTTATAAAACTCAATAAAAAAGAAATTGGGACAATATTTTTGGCAATTTTTGGTCATTCAACATGTTAAACCTATAAAAACTCCCACGAAAAAAAATACACATAAGTTAAAGTTGTAAAAACCCGCCTTGTAGAAAAATCCTAGAGGACTTGAAAAATCGATGAGTACTTGGAGAGTTTGTGAACTATGGTTTTATCTTTGTTATGGATCTTATTCACCTACATAGCTGCGGTCCTATTTTTGATCTCAAAGTGACCAACTTATCAATGGGTATGTTTTAGTGTTTGTTCCATAGTAACGAGATTCAGACTCACCTCAAACTCGGCTAGGGTGACTCGACTTGGGACTCAGGACTTGGCACTTGAACTTGGTGTAGACTCAAGGCAGACTCAACAAAATGAAAAAAACCTCAAAATTTAGATATTTTTAAGGATTTAAAACTTGTTTCAAGCACCCTTTATTGAATAAACCTTAAAGACACAATAACATCATTAAATAGAATCAAATTTGATCACATACACAAGAATACATCAATCGCATAAGTATAAAGTACACAAATTGTAGTTGAGTTGTTGAAGGAAATAATACACTTAGATATATAAAATTATAGTCAAATGTATACAAAACTCATGGAATATGAAATCCATGACATCAAATGTTTCAAAAAAATATGAAATATCAAAACAATAACTACAAGTCTATGGCTCAAAGGAGTTTGCATCCTTCCTACGAAGGCATCTAAGATGGGTCCTAGATGATGTAGCAACTACAACTATAGTCTCTACTTGTGACTCCATACCACCCTCACCAACATTAGTTGTGGATGTGTTTTCTTGTACTTTAGCCTCCTCCTCTGCCATGGCTATAGCCTCAACCTCTCTATCTTCTCTGTCAACCCAATCAAGGTCCTCGTCACTAACACAAGTATACATCGATCATATAAGTATAAACACAAATTGTAGTTGAGCTGCTCAAGGAAATAACACACTTAGATATATAGTCAAAGACTCAAATGTATACAAAACTAATGGAATATGAAATCCATGACATCAAATGTTCCAAACAAATATGACATATCAAAAGATTCAAAACAATAACTAGAAGTCTATGGCTCGAAGGATCCTGCATCCTTCCTATGAATGTGTCTAAGATAGGTCCTAGATGATGTAGTAGCCATAATATCAAGTATCAGGGAAATTTCCCTAATGGGGTTGAGGGGTAGTGCCCTTTGTGGGGGTCTAGGCGTAGTGCCTCTAGTGGGGTCGAGGGGTAGCGCCTCTCATGGGGGTTTGGGAGTAGCGCCCCTTACAAGGGTTTGGGGGAAATTCCCCCAGTGGGGTCAAGGGGCAACACCCATTGCGGGGGTCTAGGGGTAGCGCCCCTTGCGAGGGTCTGGGGGTAGCGCCTATAGTGGGGTCAAGGGATGGGGGCAACACCCCCAGTGGGGTCAAGGGACAACACCCCTTGCAGGGGTCTGGGGACAGTGCCCCTAGTGAGTTCTTGTGAGGGTTTTGGGGGTAGTGCCCCTAACGGGGTCAAGGGGTAGCACCCCTCGCAAGGTCCCTTCAAACCTTCATGGCGTACATCATTTTGCATTACAATAAGTTAAAAAAAAATTAACTTTAAATTTTGTGTAATTTTTTGTAATTTTCAAACCCTACCTGTTGTTGAGTCCTACTAATGAGATTTGACTAGACTTGACAAGTTTGGCGAGTCCACCAAACTGGGTGAGTCTAGCTAGGACTCAATAGGACACGACCGAGTTTGAGTATGAGCCCCCAAGACTCGGCCAGGGTAACTCGACTCACGACTTGTCAAGTCTTGGTGAGTCTGGGTGAGTCTCGTAACCATGGTTTGTGCACAAAACCCTCAGGTTGGATGACATGAGAAAAGAGTGATAAAGGACCTTCTCAACTTTAGAGTGAACATCCACATTGAGAGTTATTGTGGAGTTTATGAATTCCAATTCCTATCTAAGCTCCACAACCATCTAGGATATTTTCATCTAATAGAAGATAAAATTATTGACTAAAGAGATATATTCTACTAGCTGTGTAACAATATATAGGTTTTCTTATAGTATTATATTTCTTACTCATGGGAGGCAACTACCTCCTTTAATGATTTCTTTGAGCCCAACAAATCTCTCACTTTGTTGTGTAGTTGGGTTGATTTAGTAGTTATCTCCTATATTTTTTCTCTTCTACCTTCTCAATCCTTTGTCAATAGCATTCCAAGGTGAGCTTTAGTTTATCTACCTTCATCAAAAGGCTCTTAAACTTCTTCTTGCTACCTTAGTCATCACTCAGATTTGAAGTTCTTTTGGCCAAGCTCTTTAGATACTAGTCAGAGGATCTTACCTAGGCTTGGAGTTGTTTTAGGGTGCTTTTAGTATTTGTGAGTTGTGCTTCCCTCTTTTCTAATTCTTGGTTCACATAGGGGAATTGTGTTCTAACCATTTTCTAGGTTTCCTTGATGAGCTCTGTTGAAACTTGTCATTTTGCATGAGCATGCACATCTTGATAGTGTTGACTAAAATCATATTATGTTTTCATCTAGCCTTGTGACACTTTTATTTTTATGCGATGTCATCTCTTTTCCATTTTTCTTGTTTCTTTGCTACTTTTGATTGGCATACATGAAAAAGCACATTCACTTGAAACTCATAAGTTTTGAAGAATGAGCTTTACCTTATTTTACCTCACCCTTACTAGTCAAGTCTACACCTTAGGGAGGTTTAGTTGTAGCCGTTTACACTATCTAGAGTAAGTCTTTTGTTCATCAAATGTTGAATTTTCACAAGTTATATAAATGAGACATGACCTATGGTAGATCAAAAATATGAAATGGAAATCCCTTTGTAATATAAGAAATTTTGCATTGCATACTTTATTTAGATATTTTTCTTGCATTAAATTATAGATACCCTATAATGAGAGATGTACTTCTGAAAAATAGGGTGCTCAATATTTTATTCTCTATGAATGGTAACACCTTGACCTATTTGTAACCTACATTATATAATTACCCCTCATTATAAATCCAAATCTTTTTGTCAATGGCATGTTCATACTTGGCATGAGGTTCTTGTCCTAAAATTTCCTTTCAAATATATAGAGTAGTGCATAGAGTAGCATTGTTAGTTGTCAAGGAAATTCAAGCAAAGAACTTTAGCCTATATGACAGTATGGCTCACAAAAAATTTAAACATAGTTCCATTGCATAGATTACATGGTAAAAATTTATATATAGTAAGACAAAATTTTGAATACTATAACTTATGTAGGTGTTGTTTGTGTGTAGGCTTCCATTCTTCTACTACTCCTTTTTCTTCAAATATTTTGTACTGGTAAACTTAAATTTGTTTTCTCTCTTATAACAATTGTTTGAGAAATGTCATTATTGCACTGTTAGCCCACAGTATTCAAGGTAGTCAACTCTTGTTACATGGTCCATTTCTTTGAACAAAATTGTGAAAATGGATGTCTATTTACTTAGTCTATCATTTGATAAATTTTAAATACAACTTTGATATGAAATCTAAATATAGAATGATTAATGGTATTTTTATGTATATAGGCTTGATGCCTTTCAACAGAAGAGGCTAATCTCATTAGTTCGCATTTTGATTCAAAAAAAGAATATTAAGCAAGATATGGTTTCTAAGGTATATGATGTTCCTTTTTCTTTCAGATGCAACAAAAGTCTTAACATTGTACTCTTAGTCACTATCAAATGAATAGGGCTGAAAACCATGCTTTGATATATTTCAGAATCTAGTTTGGAATTGAAGACATATCCTTGGAGCTTTATTTTTTTGTTAATTTATAACTATATTGCATTCTTTTATTTCCTTTTAAAATAAATTAATGTGTAAAATGTGCAAGCAATGATGGCTATTGCAAAGCTTATTGCACTAGAAATAGCCAAACATGTTAGAATAAAATGTTGTAATTTATCCCATTGTTCACATGATGAAAACTATAGCTTTGTATGGATTAACTAAAAATAAACAAAATTACATTAGTATACTTCTAGTTACATTGCATGAGATTAATTCTATCTATAGCATATTGTTTTTTTGGTAAACTGATTGAAGTTTACATATTTCTTTATACCTCTATGTATCAAGGTGAGAAGTTGAATAATTTTTTTTAAGGTTGTAGATTTGTTGTTTTGTGTCTATTTTCCCCTTCAAAATAGGATTATAATCAACTAGTTTGTCTTATTGTAGTGGATAGTAAAACATGGATTTTACATTGTCTTTTTCACATCACAGGGGCTCACTGTGAACTCTAAAATGGAGTCAATTTAATACGTGAAAAATTCAAAGGCGTATGAGCATGAATCTTAGAAAAGTTTATTGGATGTCGTGGAGATTGAATTTGATTTCTTTCATGAACATTAAATACCTTTTGTAAACTTCAGAGAAATTTTATTTTACCTCTTAGTATATTTAAAAACAAAAATTCTTCCAAATTTTATACTCTATTTAGATTGATCATAGTAGGTCTATCATACCATTCTAATTGAAATACAAAGTATCTAAACTTTTATTTTTTCAATAGTCAACTAATAGTTCCTTTACATTAATTTCTTCCAATGCATATTTCTATGATTTCTTGAAGCTTTTAGATATACAACACATGTGAATTGTTTCTTAAAATGTCTGGAAGATATGTGACCCTATCAGCTATAATGATTGTAGTATGTGCATGACAGGATGTATACGAACTATAAAAGCACACAAAGAGGGTGCAAAAAGTGAACTTATAGGTGTCAAATGCATTTGATTGAAGGTATTGAAAGCTTTTTCCATGACACTACATTTGTTAATTCAACTGCGAAAAGCTCTTTAAATTGGCCCATTTTGTGCATGCATTGTAGTCATTGCATTCATTGGCACATTTGGAAAAACATGTTAGATATATTGTCTATGATTTTATATGTTGCATATACAATTTTGTGTAGTTTTTCCATAGACTTGAGTAACAATGACAAAGAATAGGAGTTTTGAGCTTTTAGTATTTGGTAGAGATTTCTACTACATCATAGATCTTGTTTCATTAGGTTTCATGTGTATTTTTTTGATGAGGATCTTAAAAAAGAATAAAAAACTGGTGATTTAAAGTTAGGTGGACTAGAAAAGAATGAGAACAAAGTAAGGAAACACCAATTGGTCTCAAAATTGTGAGATGAGGTTTTATGCTAAACCATGTGTCAAATCTTCCTTAAATTAGAATAAACATTTAAAATCTTCTTGATAGCTTAATTTTCTTTGTTCATAAAAAATATGTTTTCTTTGTCTCATTTTTGTACCTGATTAATGCGTAGGCATATTTTATAGTTTCCCTTTTTGACCTTGATGATGTTTAATGCAGAAGCAGGCAGCTGGTGCAATCTTCAAGTCTTTTTTTCACATCATGAAATGCAATATAGAGCCATAAATAGATAGGAAAGAGCATTTTAAGTATTTATTCATTGTTAAATGGAATTCAGAAGAAATTGTTAAATAAGGAATTATATGTCAAAAAAAATAAGATTTACATTTTAATAAACTTAGTTTAGTGAATTTAAATTAATAATTAATTGTATTTTGATAGATTGATTGTTTTTATGTTCATTTTGTAAATAGCAATTATGTTTTCTTTGTCTCATTTTTTCGTACTAGATGGCTTAATATTCTTTGTTCATAACAATTGTATTTTCTTTGTCTCATTTTTCGTACTTGATTAAGGTGTAGGCATATTTTAGAGTTTCCTTTTTTGACCTAGATGGTGTTTAACATAGAAGTAGCTAGTTGGTGCAGTCTTCAAGTCTTGTTTTTGCATCATGAAATATAATATAGAGCCATAAATAGATAGGAAAGAGCATGTTAAGTATGTATTCCTCATTAAATGGAATTCTGAAGAAATTGTTAAATAAGGAATTATATGTCAAAAAAATAAGATTTACATTTTAATAAACTTATTTTGGTGAATTTAAATTAATAATTAATTGCATTATGATAGATTGATTGTTTTTATATTCATTTTAGTGAATTTAAATTAATAATTAATTGCATTCTGATAGATTGATTATTTTTATGTTCATTCTGTACATTCTAATTCTTCCAAAGGTAGTAAATTTTGAACTTTCAAAAATGAGTAAGGTAATGCAAAGACGCGATTAAAAATTGTGCCATAAAATTATTTATATACTAGGAGAGTAGGGTGTGTAGAATATGGGTATATATAGGGTTATAAAGTTAATTTGATAAATAAATTATGAGTTAAGTTAAATGCATCTAATGAATACAAATATATGGGGAAAATAGTGAATGGGAATGAGAAACCAAGTGCAACTTTCATGTTGTTCAAATGCAAATGAGTTATTAGATTAGCATAATAAAGATGATAAAATTAAAATTATTATTGGTCTTTTTATTTTTGACTTGAATTACATCATGTAGATATGGACAAACCATTAGTGAAAATTTAGGATAATTTTTTATGTAAAACTTCAACTATTTTAATAAAAAATGGAAGATAGGATGAGCATGTCAAAATGTGATTTGAGTTCTCTTAATTAGACAATAATGCAAAGGTTATTTTGTTAAACAAATTTCCTTCTAAATACAATAATGTTATTTTTTCTCTTAGTCAAGTAACTTCTCCACTAGTAGAAGATACGATTTCAACTATTTCAGTGGAAGAAGAGAACAAGTGTAGAAAGATATAAAAGTTGATTCTCAACATAATGTAATATACTTGTGAAGAAAAAAATCAGATACAAAGCGAAAAAATGTCTTTATTTCAAGAAAAGAGTTCACACAAGCTAGAACTATACATTTTTAGCCAATGATATTCTCAAGGGAAAACTCAAAGATAAATCAAATGAAACTTAGTCTATGTTGAGGACGAGGATATGCAATTTGTTAAAAATATTCATGATGGTACTTTGTATGAGAAGTATATGTTTTTGTTTTATTTCTTGATGTGATAGTATTGAAGAATGCATATATTTTGAAGTTTTCTTTTTGAAGACAAGAAATGATTTGGTGTAAAATTTCAATATATGCATTTTTCCTAGATAGGTTGGGAGGCTATGGATCTTGTGAATTACACCCTTATGAGGGTGATGAGACAAATTGACGAAGCACTGTGGATGTAGCTTGACATGGATTTATTGTTTAATAATTTGGGAGACTTGTGATTTAGGAGTAAGGGGAGGTGGTAATATGGGAAATCACAAAATTAGTTTAGAACTATGAGGGTTAGAAGACAACTTGATGGAGTTCTATCTAGTCTAGGAGTTGGTTTAAAAAGAATGTTATAAAGAATATGTATTTGTGTTTTTTTGTTCAACGTGTTCTTTTGAATGTAATGTAAACCTTTACATTTTAGCATGAATTAAGTTAATATGTAGTTTCTTTTTCGTATATTAATTATGTGGGAAGTTATCTTGAAAAGTGTAGTGCCCCTTCATTCTCACCATTGATGTGCAGGTAGTTTGGCTTTGGAACTGGGAGATGAAGGTAAAATAATAGGGATATTTAAAGGTATGTGCTAATGATGTTAAGTAGATGGTATTGTATAGTATGAATTTATGGACTATTATGTGGGTATGTTGCAACTGTTCTTATCATTGGTTATTAGGTGTTGTTTTGATTGATGTGTTTCGATGAAAGGGACAGTGCCACATTACTCACTTGTGAGTACCCAGCGATGTTGTGATTCCCTTTTCACGGTGTGCCTGATTATATGTGTATGTTTATGCATGACCATTTTGTGTGCTGCAAATTACAGGTTCTAAGCATTGACTACACCTAAATTGGCAAGTCTGAGCATGCCTGAAACCCAATGGTACAGTTGATTAGAGATAGCATTTAGTCCCCTACCCTAGCCATCATCCTCGAAGAGGATGAGTATCTGGTATGTTGCCTCGTCAGTGTTGTCTGATGTCTGTGGTCAGTTGGTCTTGCTTTTCAACCCTAGTTAGTGGTTAGGTAACTGTTTTGGCTTTTGGTTTTAATTGATTTAATTGTTTGATAATGGCCCTTTGTTAAATTGTGCATTAAAATTGATTGTTAAATGAAAGAGAAGGTATATTTTGATAATTGTATACATAAATATATATGAATAAATAATTTTAACTAATAATAAAATAACCTTACAATATAAAATTAAAAGTAATAAATAATATTATAGGGAAAATAAATTAAGGTTAGGCAATATAATTAATTATAATATGTAAGAGTTATCGGTATAGGATTTTATCGTTGTGTGAAATTGGAAATAAAATTATAAATACTCAAATTATAATTTAACGAGTTGTTTTAAACTACTTGAATTGGTAAATTAATTAAATTTAAAAGTTGGTTGAATTTTTGTGCAACAAATTTGGCTTTGTTACCAATCTAGATTGCTTTGTTTAGCACTATTAATGTGGGAACAAATTTAATTGTTGATTTGAAGTAATCTAAATGGATTTTTCTTAGGGAGTTAGGGTAGGTAGATTGTCATTACTATTTGCAGAAGATTGCTTTTGTGAAGTTTTAATTTTTGTGATATAACCATTTCGTTTTTAAAGAATTAGAATGTTGGCTACTTGATGGGGGGTCATATTTGTTAAGATTACAATGAGCACCTTTTTGGTAATTTTTTTCTACCTATCAATAAAATCTTATGGTGATGCTTTAGGATCACACAAAAAAAAAATCCTTGGTAGCAATAGGCACAAAATATTATTTTTAACATTCTTTAACTGTTTTTTAAGTGGGTTGAGATTATGGAGGGGAGCACATTTTTTAGATCAAGGGTGTAAATCTTCTTTGGTAGCAGTCTTGCTAGAAGATCCTTGGCCTGACATATCTATGGAATTTGAATCTGGCCTCTTTGTCAATTTTAATGTTCTTTGTGATTTTTCTATATTGATAGATGAGAATTTGATTCTAACCTTTGATGCTTGTCATTTGTAAACATAAGTTTGTAAGTATAGCATTAATATTGAATCTGCTTATGATGTTTTTTTCTATAATTGTGCCTTTCCTTGAGTTTGGAAATTCTTCTAATAGCATTTAAATGTACAGCTAGGTCTCATGCCTTACTCTTATTTGGTGAATATTGGTTCCTCATTATCTTGTCTTTGGAGTGGTTGAATTTGGGATTTGCGTGGTATACCTTTATGTTCTTCCTTCTGACCACCGTTGCAATATTAAATCAAGAACTGTTTGGCTATTACATTGGAGCAATTCCATCAGGTTCTCCTCAATGTTAAGTTTTTTCTAATTTTCTGAGTGGAACCCTTGTCATTCACCCCCCTTTATCCTTCAGCAATGTTGATTAGTAGAATTTGAGTTAGGTGTTTCATTTATAGAAAAGATTGTTAATCTCTATTAAGTTGACGCCTTTATATGTTTATTTCCCGTTTGTAGCGATTCAATAGATAAGTGCAATGTGTCATTTCAAAAAAAAATTATATTAATGAATTCAACTACTGATATATAATAAGACCACACTTAATGTATCCAAAACCAAAATATGACAGAATTTATTAATTAGAACTAACCAATTTTGTAGATCAAATTATATAATTCCAACCCTTATGTGCTTGCCCAAATTGTGTGCTTTTAAATTATTTTATACACTTTAATAGTGTTTCCATTAAAATATACCACTGGTGAACATTATGTATCTTGGAGCATTGTAGCATTTATTGCAACATAATTTATATGCATTGCAATTTTTTTTTTTAAAATATCATTGTTTATATACATATAATTGGTTAGGAAGGAAATTAGCATATTTAATAATAGATGTAAAGAAAGGGTCAACAACAGTATTTGGGAATTGAGAAAACAATAATATCAATAGAGGATGGAAATTAATAAATCATAGTTTGTAATTGAATTTGTGAAATAATTATTACCCAAATGGTTTAAAAGTTGCATATGTCCTGAATCAAATAAGGTTTCACTTTAATTACTTAGTAAATAAAAAACTTCTATCTTTTCCTCACATGAGTTGGTTAGAAAAGAGTCATAGAATATGCTATAGATTAAGTGAAAACTTTGTAAAATAAATAATTCTTATTTCCATCTATTTTGTGGTTGTGGAAAATTGATATTCTTGCATAATTGTTGCCTAGATTGGAGATTATATTATTATCACCTATTCAATTGGGTTCTATATTGATAAGGTGATTTCATCAATCAATTATGACAATGTTTAATTTAAAGTCTATGGGGGTCGAAACCCAAAGTGGTGTCTAGGACAACCCATTGGAGAGTTTCTTAATCTAGTGATAACCTAAAAATGAATTAGGGGAATGGGTAGATCTCACATTAAACAAGATAATGGATGCCTCACCCATGCTTGTAGTGCTCGTTTAGGCTAAGGATGGGTTGAGAAGGCCCGGTTGGCAAGATCAACTTCATTGTACTCATGAAAGGAATGTTGGTTTCACATGTGACACGCTATGGGGTTGGAACCTAGTGAGAGGTTTACTATGACAACTATAGATGGGTGTTGGTGTCTAGTGAGATTGTCAAGAAAACTCATGCAAGGACCATGTGATGACACTCTTTGCTTTTGCAGTCTAGCATTCCCTAGTTATTTTTTCTCCTTTTGTTGTGTGAATGCCTCTGGAAACGATGTATGTGTTGTATCTGATGCTAATGTTGTTGCAATGTTGTGTTGGAGCCATGTATAGCCCTTGTTTATGTTAGCCTAGTGTCTTCATGACTGTTGTTTGTTTGTAGTGGGACCTTGTGTTATCTCCTAGCAGTGGGGTGGACCTTAGGGTTCCATATAATCTAGAGGTTGGTGCTTTTCTTCCATTGGGTTTCCTTGCTGCATGTTTGTGCGTGTAGAGGTTGTATCTTGTGTAGCGGATTCTAGTTCATGATCCAGTTCGAGAAGACCATCTTTTATGTATATGTATTGGACTTGTATCTTAGTTGTACCATTTATTTTTATCTGATGTATTCTTCCCTCTTGTACTTAGGGAAGCAATGTTGTAAATAATGTAATGATGTAGCATATTTTGATGCACTCTCGTGTAATGAAATTTGTGTATATATATTTGTTAGAAATGATCTTTCATGTTGTTTAACGAATGACATGTTATGGATATGTATATTGTAGAATCATTTAATGTGGTGTTTTAAAATGTACTATGCTTGTTAGATGAATCATGATATCTTTATAGTTAATGAAATTATTCTAGTTTATTGATTAATATATATGTTATTAGCGTAGTCATGGAACCTTAGAGGACTTAGGGTTAGATATTATGTGATGTTCGTCATGCATTCTATTATTATTTCATTTAAAAAAATAAAAAATAAAATTGTTCCATTATTGTAGCATGGTTTGTTGTCCTCTAGGTTTCCTTGGCAGGGCATTACACTTGGTATCAGAGCTAGGTTCAAACACTAGGGGCTCTAGTTTCATATGAGCCCATTATGTTGTCCTAGTTGTTTGTATTTTGGAGATTATGTTTTCCCCTTTTTGTCATCCTCACTTAGCCACCTGAGATTTTTCCTTTGGTGGTGTCTGTCCAATGGTGTAGAGGACCAGTGGAAAGGATAGATTGATGGTGTAGTGTGCAATGTGCCAATATTCTTTCTATCTAGGATGCATTATGGACCTTTGTGTAGCCTTGTGATGTGACTTCCGGTGATGTGAATTTTTCTGTGTATGTAAAGAATGTATGTTAAATCAAAAATATAGTACTTACGAAATGAAAAATTGTGTTTCTATGCTTATAAAAAGGTGTAAAATCATGATCTTGTGTTGAATATTTTATGAAATTTAGTATTATATAATGAATAAAGTGGAATGTTTTGTTTGTAAAGGATGGATATTTAATGAAAATGTGTGCCTTGCATGTATAATTATGTTGTGTTTTATGGAAGTGTAGCATTCTAATGTAATGAATCAACTTTGATGATGGTACTAATATGTTATGTTTCCACCCTAGTTTGTGACTTCCAAGAGTAAGTCAAGTTTTAGGGGGGGAGGATGTAATGCCCCTACATTCTCACCATGGATGTGCAGGTAGTTTGGCTTTGGAACTGGGAGATGAAGGTAAAATAATAGGGATATTTAAAGGTATGTGCTAATGATGTTAAGCAGTTGACACTATATAGTATGAATTTATGGACTATTATGTAGGTATTTGTAACTGCTCTTATCATTGGTTATTAGGTGTTTTTCTAACTAATGTGTTTGGGTTAAAGGGACAGTGTCACATTACTCGCATGACATGTTATGGATATCTATATTTTAGAATCATTTAATGTGGTGGTTTAAAATGTACTATGCTTGTTAGATGAACCATGATATCTTTATAGTTAGTGAAATGATTATAGTTTATTGATTAATAGATATGTTAGTAGCATAGTCATGGAACCTTAGAGTACTTAGGGTTAGATAATATGTGATATTCATCATGTATTCTATTGTTATTTCCTTAAAAAGGAAAAAATGTTCCATTATTGTAGCATGGTTGTGTTGTCCTCTAAGGTTCCTTGGCGGGGTGTTACAAAAAGACTTTATAAAATCTATATTATAACACAAAGGATACAACTTAATATTTCAAGTATTATTATTTCTATGTTTTTTATTTACTAGCACAATCTAGATTTTACAGAAATCTCTATGCTCTACAGTCCTATTAGAATTAAATGGTGTGCCTTATAAGTTAATGGATTGACAATTTTATTTTGTATTCTCAGGTATTTGAATTTTCCAAGTACCAGACGTTAAGATTTTGGGTATGGCTAACACTCACTTCTAGTGCCTTGCTTGGATGGACTAGGAACATTTTTATCAATAATGATTTGTGGAGGATCTTCTACAATTTCTTCAATTTTTTTGATTTGAATGCACTACCTCTAAAGCAAGTAATGGGGATTGAAATTAATTGATGTTGACAATTCTTCTATGTCTTAGATGTTGAATTGTGGCATTGAAGATAGTTTGAACCAACCTCAAGAAATAAATATAGATATTTGGGACTTTGTTGTACAAGCATAGTGAACAATTTGATTGTAAACCAGAGAGTTTTCCACCTTGACTTTGTTTTTTAGCATTTACTTTTTGGAAAAGTTACTTAGGATCATGATTTTAGATTGGACCAAATTTTGTGATGTAGCATCCATTGCTAGGGACAAACATAAATGGGAAATTTTTGATATTTTAAAAAGACTTGCTATTTAGTTGGTGGTGTAATTAGGTGGTTGGGGAGGTATTTCCCTTCGTAAAGAGTACAAGTCACCATTTAGATGAGGATGTTTTGTAGGGTTTTTAAGCTGATACTAGGTCTTTATTTGTAACTTCATAAATAAAGAACTTCTTGATTTTATTGTTTGATCTATTTTTCATGTGATATTAGAGGGATTGAAAGTGGATTTTTAATTGTTCTTCCCTAAGTCTTTGTAAGAATAAAGCCAAAATAACAAACATTGATTTTTGTTTTTGTATGAGAGAAGTGATTGTTGTATGCTCATTTAGACAAGAACGATGGTATATTTGAGTATTCATTGGAAGGAGAAATGTCAATGTGTGACACATTTTGTTGAGAATTAGATCTTGTTTCTTATCCCTCCTCACCAAGAAAAAAAAACCCTCACTTGTTAAATTAATTTTTATGCCAATATTCACCTTGGGCAATGGGAAGAGCATGTATGAACAATAACAATGGATTCAAGAGGCTCACATTTAATGCTCAAAGAGATAAATTTAACCTATAAAACAAGAAGAGAATTTTTAAATGTGTAAAGCTAAATTTAGTATATTTATTCTTTGTTAGAATTTTTTGATTTGTGCAATTGAAGAATTATGACCATTAAAATCGAATAAGAAAAGATAAGAAGAGGACATTTGCAAATGATTGTTTAGTACAAAGAACATTTTAGAATGCTTTCAATGTGTAGGTGAAAATACATGATTTTACATGGGTAGATAGGAAATATTTTATAATTTGGGTAATTGATAACAAAAGGAAAACATGCATTCATTACCTAAACTCCATTCAAGTACACCAATTAGATGAGCAAGAGAAACTAGATTTTGTGGGAAATATTTGAGAAATATTAAATATAAACTTCAGGTCCTAAAAGCTCAATATTTAAATGCAATTGGTACTCATATAATTATAGTGGATATGTAAGGATCAAGATGATATGCCAACCTAGCATTTTCACTAGGTATAATTCTTTTATTTGTTTTTGTAGTTCCCTAAAATCTTAATAGTCAAATGTATCAGGTATGCATATATTAATGACAATTGCATGCTTTTATATAAATAGGTATCCTTGAATCTATATCAAAAGTTGAAGGTGGGATTTAAGATTAAGAAACATTCAAATATGTTGCATGGCATTTAATGTTCTTGGTAATATTGTAGATGGTGTTAATGAAGAAATAAGCCTAAAGATGTTACATATGATGACTCAAAAGTTGTGGGTGAAAATATTGAAGATTACATTACATATGATATTGTAGATCATGATATTAATTTTTCAATCTAAAATGAAGAATTAACAATTCTTAGTAATTTTACAATTTAAAAATAAGTGTGTAATAGTTCCAACAACATTACAGGTGTGGAATATATAGGGACTAGCATCAACATGATCAAGGATAGTACTCAAAGGAAAGATACATATTTGGTTCAAGCTATCAAATAGAATTTGAATCTAACATAATAGTGAACACACACTCATACTTTATTCATTAGAGAATGCTTATATATAGATACACAAACCTCAACAATCATCATATAATTTTTCTAAATAGTTTGACAACTAATTGTAGTTGATCAACAGTTAATTGAAGGTTATTGAGAACTAATTACAAATCAATGGTACTTCTATAATCCTTATTGACACATACATGTAGAATGAGTTTAATTTTTCTATGACTTATTTAAACAACCCCCCTTAAGGAATAAGAGAATCTTAATGGACTCCTAACATATCTTTATATGATACAAAATTTAACTTGCCTAATGGCTTAGTGAACACATTAGCCATGTCATCATTTGTGTTTCAATATTATAGTTCTATCTCTTTTGATTGAATCTCTTTTCACACAAAATGATGTTGATGTTCAATGTGCTTTGATCTTGTATGATAAAATTAGACTATTTTCCAATTTGATTGAACTTTGATTGTTACACTTGATCTTTTTTTCTTTTGTCCAATATCTTCAAAGTTGCACCTTAGGAAAAGTGCTTCACAAGTAGTACTACACAATGCTTTGTACTCAATGTCATTAGGAGATATAGAAACAGTTGATTGCTTCTTCTTGCTCCTATGTGTGTATGAAATGTGTAAAGTTAGTATCAACACAAACCTTAATGAAACAATATATATTAAAGATTCAAAGAAAACAAGTCATTCTAATTTGCAACAAACTAAATCTTTCAAGAACATCTCATTGTCCTCTATTCTTAATGATTATTTTAACCTTTTGGCCATCATATTTCTATGTGCACAAAGGCTATTAGAATGACACTAAACAAACGAGATTAGTATTCAACATGCAAGCCAACTAAATGCCTACATGAAATTATATGCAAACAATGATGATGAATGCTATGATGAAGAGATGATGGTGAATATGATAAATAAAAAAGTGGAGGTGGATGCTATGGTATTGAACTAGAATGATCTATGCATGATTCTACATATGCTCAAATGCAACTTAAAATGAACTAATCTAAAATGCAACTATGATGCAAGATGGGACATAAAATACAACTATGATGCAAGATTTAAAGCTAAGATGTAAATGCAAAGAAAAACATGATGTAAAAACTAACTATAAGACTCCAAAATGCTCTAAGCTTCCATAATAAAACCTGCATGATAACTTTACTTCAAATGTGGATGCAAATAGAATGCCCAAGGGTTGTATTTATAGCCTTTTTCCAAGCATATAATGAGGTGGCAATAATCAATGATCTAGATTCAAACAAGAAGAATGGATGGTGAAGATGAAGAGAATCAAGATGTTGTCCCCTTCACCAAAGACAACGTGCTATTTGGATGGAAGAATCTCTTGACCAATGGGCAGCATGCCATTTGGATGGAAGATTCAAGTGTGGGAAGAGAAGACCGTGTGCTCCAAAATTGGTGGAAGTTTGTGAGGAATAAGTTATGTGCTCCAAAATTGGTGGAAGTGTGTGATGAATGAGCCATGTGCTTTTTAAAATGAGTTGAAGATAATTCTAATTAAAAATTAGAGTTATTTAATTTCATGTGACCTTGGTGAGGTGGCACAAAAAGTTGTAGACATGTGCTCAAATTCCTAATCGAGATTAGTGAAGATTAATTAAATAAAACAAGTTTATGGAACCTTGTTTATTTAATTAATTTAGAAGAAGATGATTTTAGATTTGGAGAATTAGAGAAGGGTGAACAATATAAATAAATTGAGAATTTATTTATACGTAGTTGAAATATCAATCAAATAGTTAGTATTTAATTAATTAAAGGTGGTGATCGATTTTAGGTGAATACATTTTGCCCCTCTTTGAAGTAGTGTGTTTACATGTTGCTTCAAATAAAATTTTGATAGCGATGCTTAGAAAAAATTTTGATGCCCCAGTCGTTGATTTTCAGGTGATGTCGAATATATGGCCCCTCGAGAGATAAATCGGTAAAATATGGATTTTTGATGTTTTGTCAAGGATTCGACGATTGTGTGATGGTGTTGTAGTGATGTGATGATGATCCAATGTTAAACCAATGATACTTTTATGCCAGACACGATTTATCTCTCAAATTTTGATTCCACACTCGCTCCTTGAACAATTTTGATTACTTAAGTCCCATTTTTGATAATAAATCCCACCATAATTCCCTCCATTGTCCTTTAAAAAGGTAAAAAGTGGGAAAAGTGAATTCATTTGCACATTGTGATTTTGGAGAATTTGAAGATTGGAGAGCTAGAGGAAGATGGGGATCCCTTCTCACAAGCATCGTTCTGAGCGCCTTCGTTGCCATGGTCACCCTGCTACAGCTAGACCTATGGTACACATTATGAGAAACCTCATTTATTCATTTTCTTGCCTTTTTACTGATGTTTTGAACTTGGTAGATAGGTGTTGTAGGCCATTTAAAGTCATTTTTGCACTTTTGGGGGGTATTTTTGTTGTTTTCAAGTCATTTTTGGGAGTTTCTGGGAGTTTTGGAACCTCTTGCTTTTGTTTTGGAACCTTTTTCTTTTTTTTTGGTGCCTTTTGCTTTTGTTTTGGCATATTTGGGGTCCCAAATGGTGCCTTTTGCTGTTTTGCGGGTTTTAGTAGGATTTTCCCTTGAGTGATTCCTGATGAATTGCCCTATTGTTTTTGGTTTTCTGACGATGTTTGATTGATTTAGAGTCCTCCTAGTTATGTCAAATGTTGCATTGTTGATGTTCATTGAGGCTTGTATAATTTTCAAGAATCATGTTAGTCGTTGCATTATTTTGTTCAGTGATGCTTTTGATTGATCTCAGTATGATTGTGTGATGTTCATTGCTTGATTGATGTTTGATATGATAGTTGATGATTTGATCTCATGATAGGTGAGATTCAAATGATAGGATAACTTGATGATGTTTCAACCTCATGATAGGTGAGGATTGAAAATAGGACTAATGATGCATCAACCTCATGATAGGTGAGGATCGATGATAGGATTCACTGATGTATCGACCTCATGATAGGTGAGGATCGATGATGTATCGACCTCATGATAGGTGAGGATTGATGATAGGAAAATTTGATGATTTTTCAACCTCATGATAGGTGAGGATCAATGATAGGATTGATGATGTATCAAACTCACGATAGGTAAGGATAGATGATAGGATTGACTGATGTATCAACCTCATGATAGTTGAGGATCGATGTTAGGATTGCTGATGTATCGACCTCATGATAGGTGAGGATCGATGATAGGATTGATGATGCATCAACCTCATGATAGGTGAGGATCAATGATAGGATTCATTGATGTATCGACCTCATGGTAGGTGAGGATCGATGATAGGATTTATGATGTATCAACTTCATGATAAGTGAGGATTGATGATAGGATTGATTGATGTATCGACCTCATGATAGAGGAGGATCAATGATAAATGCACTGATGATTGTCTTAATTGATTGATTTGATGGTCTCAATTGAACCTGATTTGATTGACTGATAATCTTGATTGAACATGATTTGATTGATTGATGATCTTGATTGAACATTGTGTTAGGGCTAAATTTGATAGATTGATTGATGTAAAGTTGACTTGTTTTCCATAATATGATTAGGAGGACATTGATGCGCTCCAGTCTCAGGAGAATTTCCTGAAGAAGTGGGAGAGGTTTGTGAGTTGATTTAGGTGGATTTAGATATTATTGCACATTGTGGGTTGACATCCTTGTTAGATATACCCCAACATAGGATTAACAGGGGTTTTTTGACTGCTCTAGCGGAGAGGTGGCATAGTGACCATAACACCTTTCATTTGGCTATTGGGTAGATGACAGTTACTCTCGAGGATGTTTATCGTATCTTGCAGATTCCAGTGATGGGCGAGATAGTTGTGTACGACAGAGTAGAGTAGGGCGGGACCGATGCCTTACGTAGAATTTGTTGAGATGATCATGTTTCAAGCCATTGGGTCCCCTGGTAGGAGATGGTTAGGAGATATGATCCTCTACCATGTGTTCTTTCTGGGTTTGTTGGCAGATTCCTTTGTCATAACTGTAGGTCAAAGGGATTTTTAGTGGGTTGGGGTTGAGTATTGGAGCATATGACATTGGAGGGGACCAGATATGCATGGGGTTCATGTATGTTAGCCCATTTGTATCATGATTTGCACTAGGTTATGTATTGTGGGGCAATGAGCCCCTCTTTCATAATTACACTATTGCAGACATGGGCATGGGAGCATATAGCGATCACTCAGCCATTGGGAGATAAACAATGACCAATAGGTAGACCCTATGTGTTCAAATACAATGGTCCATGTGTCCAACATAAGCTGGGAAAATTAGCTTATTGGAGACGTGTCCTAATTGATCTGGAGACCATAACATGGTGCCCTTACTTGGATTGTGAGGTGTGGCCAGAGGATTAGGTGGAGATGCCATACATGCTGCTATTGTGATACTTGATTGGATGGAAACATTTTTTACTTGAGAAATATTTGTATATGCGGGTTTGTTGTCAGTTTGGATGAGTTCAGGCAATGCCCCAGGGGGTTTCACATTATGCATGGTGACAACAAGATGTGATAGAGTGGGGCCCTTGCTTATCTTATGATGTTGCTTGTATTGAGTATTATACATCGGTGCCATGGGTGTGGGACTATGTTCCTTAGATGGTAGATGCAGGGATGAAAAAGGATTATTTTGAGTATTTCTACACACATCCTTTTTCAAGGTTATCTAGTCCTGATGATCCAGTTCTTCCAGTTGATGATGATGATAGGGCACTAAGACAGAGGAGGGATGGAGAGGAGGAGGAGAGTGATATTGGGGATGGAGGGGATGACGAGGGTGCTAAGGGTGGTTGTGGGGGTGGTGACGATGATGGTGGTGGTGGTTCAGGTGTAGGGACATCGAGTGCAAGTGGCAGTCCCTTTCTAGATTTTGCAGTTCCTAGACATAGGAGGAGTATCACCGTACCTTAGTTGGTGATTCCTAGGATTCAGATTGGAGTCCCTTCTCAACAGAAGCAGGCATAGATAGAGGCATTACATGCACAAATTTAGACTTTTCAAGGTAAGGCAGTGCAAGCTCGAGCACAGTTTGAGATACTGACGGTTGAGAGAAATGTAGATAAGCAACATGTACAGGCATAGGTTCAAACTCTTCAAGGTCAGTTAGTGCAGGCTCAGGCATAGGTTTGGAGACTAATGGCTGAGAGAGATGTAGATAGCCAGTAGGTACAACAAGCACATGAACAAGTTGTCATACTTACTGCACAGAGGGATGCTGTGAGACAATGGGCAGAGTAGGCCGAGGTCATTACCGAGAGATTACAACAAGCTACAACACCTACGGGTACAACGAAGTTCCTTAGAGAGATTCGAAACACTGCTCAAGAGGCACAATTTTACAGGGGTAAATATCATGAGCTGGTTCCTCCCGAGGGATGAGAGAGCTTTGTATAGTCTCGCTCTGGTCGGTCTCTGTCTCAGACTGTTAGCATGGGTGTTACACATCCATTGTTTAGAGATAGGAGAGATCTAGTGTAGGTCCATCAGGGGGAGGAGGTACCAGTTCTGTGAGGTCAACATCATCTAGGGGGAGCTCAACATAGCATATTTTGATTTACTTTGGACATGATGTATACACTATTGCGATATTGATGATGTACTTCTTGTGTTCAAACATTACGATACAGTACCATTTTTGATATTGATGTATCTTGTCATACTTTTGGATATCCTTGCACACGTTGACATTATGAATTTTTGAGGTTATATGATATGCAACAATGATTATGATCCATGTGTTGATATGATGATAGATGTTTATGATGCATTTAATTTCTATGTTATGATGATGATATGCAATGTGGTGGATTTTGTTTATGTCTATTGATGATTATGCAGAATTATTGATGGATACATTTTTATTTCTCTATTATGATGCAATGTGATGTTCTATATGATGATGATATGATATGTTATGGATGCAAATAATGATGCAACCTATGTGTTATGATTCTAGCATGTTTTGATGACTAATTCCTATATGATACATGTGATGGATCCTATTATGCCAATGAAATGTAATGCATTTTATGTTTTTGTTCTTTTCTAATGCAAATAAATGATTTAATGAATGTGTATATGATGATGCATATTTTTGTTGATGTTTATGTGATGTTTTATAGTGATGAATGATGATTATGTGATGCAAATTATTATGTAGATGATTGTGTTCTAGGGTCTTAAGCTTAAATGAGTGAATCTATCCAACTTCCAATAGTTGTGGGAAGGTTGCTGTCAATTGATTCTTTGTTAAATTAAGCTTTCACAAAACCTGACATATTTCCCAATTCTTTTGGAAATCTAAAGAGACTCACTCATTTAAGCTTAGTGAACCACTTCCCTAATGCCACTATATGAAATGATTTTTGATTATGTAAATGAGATGGGATGGACGTCATTTTGTGTTTTTCGATGAAAATATTATGATGTGATGGATGAATGGATGAATGATGTTATAATGTTTTCTAATGTATTCCAATGATAATGCAAGTGATATGCAACTAAATGAGAATATTTTCTAATTGATGATAATGCAAGTGATGTGTAACTATATGAAAATGATGTGTTTTTGGTAATTTCAAGTGTACTCAATCCCTTAATGCAAGAGATAACATCATTGTTGCAGTTTTGGAAATCCCATAAATACAAATGAAAACTAACATGTATGCAATCTATTCTAACCATGCAGATCTCGTATGCAAAAGTTGTCATTCATAATAGCCAATTTTTTGTGCTTTTTTATCATCATTGAGCCTTTAAAATGTTGAAAGTGAGTACAAGCATCAATAGTATATTCAAACCATGATGACCTGAGTACTACTTCCATGATGTTTGATAGTGCAAGTTAACACAAGCATCTAAGTATAATTAACCCGAGATGACCTGAGCATTACTTGTGTAAACAGACAAGAGTTAACCGTTTTCCTATGCAAATTCAAAATGTCATTAGTGATACTTTGTAGAGCACGTCCTGCGACAATTTACACTATAATAATGATCAACTCATAGATAGTAGTCAAATAAAAATCACACTCTTTCCTAGCTCCTCTAGTTCGATACATCATCAAGGTGCTCTAGAGATATGATAACAAAAATCAAAGTACAACAATTGAACATTTGTTTTTAACGTGATAAACCCATGATTCAGAAGAGCATCATCCGTTTGATTTGATTTTATTTTTGATTTTCTGATGTTTTTGTATTTTTTGATTTTCCAATTTTTATGTTTTTTTTGAGATTTTGACCAAGAACCTAACCTAAAGACCTATCATAGGGGTCTCGGGGGCTGATCAAAGATTAGGCTTGCCTACATTGTACATGCAAAGACCATGTAGTTCGACAAGATGACTCTATTTTTGACTGAATTTTGACCTATTTTTGGATTTTGATATGATATGGACGTTTGGTGTGCTTCTGATGATGTTTTCAATGTTCAATGTTGGGTTACATTTTAATCATTTTTTTTGTTGTGTTTGTCTTACTGCTATTTTTCTATTGGTTTAAGCCCAAAGTTTATTTCCCCCCAGTGAGTTCAGGATTTTTCCCCAATCCAGGGTGAGACACGACCGTGATGCCAAGATATGTACATGGAACTTTCAAAGGATAGGCAGATGGATAATGAAAGAAAATGGTGAAAGTGAATGGTCGACATGCTCAAATAGATGGAAAAGGAAATCTATCACAAATAGTGCCTGTTGTTAGGTTTTCACTACTTGTTTTTATTGCACTTTTTCAAATTTTATGATTTTTTTTTTATCTTTTTTTTTTTTTCTTTTATTACATTTTTCTCTGTTTCTAATTTTTTTGTTGTTACCAAGACACCTGTTTGCCAGGTTTTCATCAAGGTAACCATTTTTTCAGGACATTTTCTGATGTTTTTGATATATTTTTAGGACCTTTTTTCCCAATGCACTTAGATGATTCAAGTGTAGAACTTCTTGACATGCAGGCTATTGAGGGGTTCATCAAACAAATCCCCTTATGGTGTAGACAACTGATATGCTCTTGATCCAAAGACTGAGATAATGACAAAGGGACCTAGCTAGTTTGTTTCAAATTTCCCCTTCTTTTCTTGATCTTGTTGATTGCGGGGGTTCTCTTTCAAGACAAAATTGCCAACCTGAAATGTTCTAGGTTTGAATTTGTGGTTGTAGCCTCTAGATATCCTTTGTAGATATGCCTTCAGGTGATCCACTACATGCTGGCGATGCTCATCCAAGAGTTCCAATTCTTGTAACCTAGACACCCTGTGATCCTCATATGAAATGATCCCTTTTAGTGACACACAGAGCGATGACAGTTCAACCTCAATAGGTAGAATGGCTTCTGAGTCGTAAACTAGAGCATAGTGTGTAGCTCTTGTCGAGGTACAGACATTGGTTTTGTAAGCCCATAGAGCAGGGTTTAACTACACATGCTAGTCACATCCAACATTATTGTTCACAATTTTCTTTAATGTTTTCATGATAGTCTTGTTTGAGGCCTCTGCTTGCCCATTGCCTTGAGGATAATAGGGTGTACAAAACCGATGTTGGATATGAAATTTCTCACAAAGTTCTTCAACGTCTTGATTTTTGAAAGGTCGTTTGTGGTCAGTAATGATGGACTAAGGAATGCCATATCTACAGATGATATAGTTCAGGATAAAGGATGAGATTTGATTTCCTATGATGGTGGTTAGAGGGACAAATTCAATCCATTTTGTGAAATACTCCATGGTTGTAATAATGAATTTGTGTCCATTGGATGAAGATGGATGAATCTTTCCTAGAAGGTCCAATCCCCACTGACAAAAGGGCCATGTTGATGCAAAAGGGTGAAGTTCTTGCGTTGGTGCATGGATGAGATTGCCATGAATATGGCACTTTTGGCATTTCTTGACAAACTGAAAAGAATCTTTCTCCATAGTCGGCCAATAATATCCCAAATGGAGTTTCTTAGCTAGGGTCAAACCACTCAAATGAGTGCCACAAACACCTTCATGTACTTCCCGTAAAGTCATTTTAGAATTGTCACATTCCATAAATTGAAGGAGAGTTCCATCAAGACCTCATCAATAAAGGACATCCACGATAAGGGTGTGTCAGGCAGTTTGGCGAATGAAGTTTCATTTTTGATTATGAGATAGGTCAAGAGGGAGGGTGTTATGTTTTAGGTACGTATAGATTTTCCTGTAGATGGAAGTATTGGCCTTAGCTAGATGGTAGATAACTTGGGACTTAGGGTTGTCATAAGATGGGTTGAACAGTTGTTCCACCATGAACTCGTAATGGGCTCATTTCTTTAGAATTTGCAAGAGAGAAACAATGGTTTCCATGTCATCAATTACTTTGTTGTTGCTTTGAAGAATTTTTTCAAATCTTATTTCCATAAAGTACTTTTTGAAGTCATCAACCATTATTTTTTAGGGCATCAACTTGTCATCCTTTGTTTGATAGTTACCTGGTTAATGACTAGTTGTGAATCCCCATAGACATGTATCTCTGTGATCTTCCACTAAACTGCTACTTTGATTCCAATGATCAAGGCTTCATATTTGGCTATGTTGTTGGTGCAAGGGAACATCAGTCTATAGGAATTAGGAATGGTGTGTCCTTGTGGCGAGATAAACAAGATTTTGGATCCTAATCCATGTTGTGTATAAGAACCATCAAAGTACAAGACCCATTGTTGTGTGGATATTGTCAGGAAATCAATATCTAGAAACTCAATGTTCATGGGATGATTGTCTTGTAATGGTGCTTCAACTAACTAGTCTAAAATTTATTGTCCTTTGATTTCCTTCCTATCAACATATTGGATGTCAAATTCACTTAGCATCATGAACCACTTGGCTAGTCTTTCAATTAGATTAGCTTTGCTTAGAAGGTATTTTAGTGGATCTATCTTGGCTATCAACTTGATGGTATGAGTGAGCATGCAATGTCGCAATTGTTGGGTAGCAAACACTACTGCCAGGAAAGCCTTTTCAATGAAGGTGTAACTGATTTAATAGCCATTTAAGGTTCTACTGATGTAATATATTTCCCTTTCTTTTCCTGTTGAATCCTCTTGCGCTAACAAGGCCCCCAATGATATTTCAATTGTTGCTATGTATAATAAAAGTGGCTTTCCTTCTGCTGGTGGTATTAAGACAGATTGACTCATTAGATATTGTTTCAATTGATTGAAGGCTCCTTCACATTTTTCATCCCATCAGAAAGATACATTCTTGTGAAGCAAGTGGTTGGAGGGTGAGTTTTTTTAGCCAGTTGTGCAATAAACCTCCTGATAGATTAGAATCTTCCTTGCAAGGATCTAAGTTGGATGATATTTTTAGGAGGAGGCATCTCCATGATAGCTTTGACCTTTGCAGGGTCTACCTGAATGCCTTTAGCTGACACAATGTACCCCAAAATTTTAGCTGATGTTACACCAAATACACATTTCTTGGGATTTAGTCTCACATTGAACTTCTCCAATTTGGTGAAAATATTATCTAAAATTTCTAGGTGTCCTTCTCTGGTGTAGGATTTTTCCAACAGATCGTCTACATAGTCTTCCATAAAAGTGTGCATCATGTCATGAAAGATGGTGGTCATTGCTCTTTGATATGTGGCTCCAATATTTTTCAACCTGAATGGCATGACGTTCCAACAAAAGGTTCCCCATGGACAAGTGAAGGCAATTTTATCTTGATCTTCAGGAGCAATTTTGATTTGATTATACCTTGAAAATCCATCCATGAGTGAGAGAATTTCATGGAAAGCAGTCAAGTCCATAATGATGTCAATATTAGGCAGGGGAAAGTCATCTTTTGGGAAAGCTTTATTGAGATCTCTAAAATTTGTGCAGACTCTGATGCTTTTGTCTGGCTTGGAAACATGTACAATGTTAGAGATCCACTCTACATAGTCGATAGGTTTGATAAATCCCACATATAATAACTTCTTTAGTTCGGCTTTGACCAATATGGTAATGTGGGGATGCATTTTCCTTAATTTTTGTTTGATTGGTTTTACTCATGTTGGTAGAGATAGGTGATGCATGATGAGCTCTGGATCAATCCCTAGCATGTCGGCATAAGACCAAGAAAAGTTGATTTTCCTTTTTGTGAAGAATTTGATGAAGTTTGGTTTTTATTGATCTATCGAGGATTATGCTAGAAGGACAGTCTTCACTATTTCTTCATTGCCAATATTGATAGACTGGGTGGGTTCAACCAATACTTTAGATCGTTCCTAAAAGTGTTTGGGGAGTGTGTCAAATCTTCCATCCTTCAATGCCTCAGAGAGGTTTTCATTGTTGGATACGCTCTTTGTTTCTACTTTTTCTAGATTTGATACTGCCATTGAATGGTTTTCACCATCAGATCTATTCCTTGTATTATTCATTTTGTAGCTATAAAATTTGACACTCTCCTGGTTGGAAGCTTCATTACGATGTTCAACGGTGGAATTTGTTTCGGGATTGGTGGAACAAAGGAATTTGACAATGAATTCATTGTTTTAAAAGAGGGGAATATCAAATGGTTCAATTTGATCCCACTCTATTAATTTGGGATGTATCGGTGGTAAGGATTCATTGGATTGGATAAAGTCATATGCAATAAGAGTCTCGATGGTAATTTCTTTGGATTGTCCAATAGCGATATCGATGTCTATAAGGTAACTCTCCTTTGAATTATTCATTTCACTTTGAGTCTTATTGTCTTTGCTAGAATCATCAATGTGTAGTGATCCTATTTCAAGTGGTATATGACCTAAACTTTGACCCTCCTCACGTATGGGTGTATACTTTTGGACTACATCAATTTCCTTATCATGACAAGACTCTTCAGATAACAAATCCCACTCATACTCATTTGAATCAGTTTCATGAGTGTCACTAGCTTGTAGTTGTAGGATTCCTTCAACAACTTGTTGTCTAGTTTCTTCTCTGGATTCTATTCTATACCCCAATCTTTTTTTATCTTTGGCTTCCATGGTGTTAGGTTGTATTGGTTCTATGATTCCTTCCTTCCTTTTATCGATGGGACCTTTTCCCTTGTATCCCATATTTTCCATGATTGTCTTTCCTTTTCCATATTGTTCTGTCTGTACACTTGAGGTGGATGCTTGTGATGATTCTTCATCTTTGTACAACCGTTTTAAAACATCCCTGTCATCTAACTCATCCACTAATGTGCCTGTGCTTACAAAGGTTTCATCAAACAGTGTGGTGGTTTGTGATGATTGTTGTCTTGATGTCAATGGTTGTCCATATGACTTTGGAGAAGATGAAAGTTGTGATAGACATAAGGATTGCTGAAATGAGTATTCCCCCATGCCTTTGTATTTCAATTGGATTGGTAACTTGTTTTGATAATGATTCAAGTTGACTTTCCTGACTTTGTAGAGTAGGATTTGATGTACTTTCTTTATTTGAGGGATTGGCATCACTGCTATCCTTATCCTTTGATTGGTCCTTTTTCTCAACCCACTTTGACAAGGCATTTAATTATTTCCCATCATTTGATAAACCCTAAGTTGGGGCTTCCCTATTATGTGGTACAAAAGTATCTTGGGTAGTCTTGAGGGTGTTACAATATTAGGGGTTATTTGAGTTAGTTGCAATAGTGATTTCCTGACCATTGAACGAGAACTTCAAACACTGGTGATATGTGGATGGTATTGCTTGCATGTCATGAGTCCAAGGTCTTCCCAAGAGTATGTTGTAGGTTAACTCTTTGTCTAACACCTGGCATACTATATCTCTAACAACAGGTCCCACTTGAATAGGTAGCACTATCAATCCTTGTAAATATCTTTCTTCGTCATCATATGCTTTTAGTGTGATTTTCCTCCTAGGATCAATAACATTTTTTGAATAGGCCAGTGCATGGACAAGTTTCAAAGTACAAATATTCAGGCCAACTCCTCCATCCATTAAGACACATTTAACATGGTGCTTATGGATTAGGACCACAATGTGTAGGGCATCATTGTGAGGATGATTGATAGATACATCATCATGTTCATAAAAGGATAAGCAGTGCAGTGTAGTCAAATGTCCCACCATAGTTTGGAATTGGAAAACCTCTAAATTGTTTAGTACTATGGTGGGAACTAAAGCTTGTTCTAGGATTTCCTTGTGAGTAGGAGAAATTTTGGGAAGTTCTAATATGGATATTTGCGCGGGTATCTTCTACAACTGATCTACTATGTTATGTTGGGTTGCAGGGATAACAATTGATTTGGATGTGGAAGGGGTAGCTCCTTTCAATGTTACCTTGGCTTGTCCTCATGTGATTGCATTGACGGGCGTGTTGTCTTGTTGTTCCCTAATTTTGATAACATTGATTTGATGTAAGGTAGTGTCAAAATTATGGTGATGATTTTCAATGGCAATGATGTTTTGTTCATGTCCAATGGCATCATCATTTGTTAGGTTATCATTGACAAGAGGATCTGATTTGTCATGGGTTGGACCATCGACCACCTCAATATGTAGAATGGTGGTGTCATAGACATATTTTATGTTATTTACCTTGTTTGATGATGAAGACTCTCCTTTCTCATAGTTTGGTAGAGGGTTCTTGAATTCCCCATGGTCATTGTTTATCTAGAGTCCTTCTACAAATATCGTCTTGTTGTTAATTAGATCTTGTATTAAGTGTTTCAACTGCATGAAATCATTGGTTTTATGTCCCTTGTTGCAGTGAAACTCACAAAAATGGGCCTCATTCTACCATGGGGTTTAACTTGTGGTTCCCAATTTCTTGCTTTTGGTAGAGTTATGACCTTAGCTTCGAGAATTTATTTTAATGCTGATTCTAGTGATTTCCCAAAAGGTGTGAACCTCCTTCAATTTGAGGATGCTTGATACGATGGTGTTCTAGATCCAACATTACCTTGATTGTTGCTTTGGTTTTTTCCTTGATTGTTACCTTAGTTGTTGCTTTGGTTGTTGGGCGGATTGTTATTCTGATTAGTTTTCGTAGCAGCTATAGTTAGGTTGAATACAGGTTTTGCATTTTGACCTTCAACTATACCATCGATGTTTCCAATGTTCTTGTTTCATTTCCAAAACTTGGGTTTGTCACCACTATTGTAATTGTTGGAGGATCTTGATGAATCCTCTTTTGACTAAGGCCTCTTCAATTTTAATCCCATTTTTAATCAATTTTTTGAAAGTTGGGGAACATTACAATTCTAATCTAGAACTCATCTCGTCATTGAGGTTGTCAATAAAGATTTCTATCTTTTCCTTTTTAGGTACGGGATGAGAATATCGTGCAAATAACATTCTCCATTTTTGCAAGAATAGAAGGAATGATTCACCTTTCTTTTGTTTCAAGTTACAAATGCCTTTCATGTTGATGTCATGTTCGATGTTGTATGAATATTGAGAGATGAATTTGTTGACTAATTCCTCAAAGGTGTTAATTGGTGGGGTGAGTTTGGAGAACCATTCAAGACCATGTCCACCTAAGCTTCTTGGGAATAATCTCATCAAATATGTTTTCTCGTATGCAAATTCAAGACTCATTGTCCTAAACTCCCTTGCATGGTCTATCAGATTAGTTTTTCCATTGTATTTGTCGTACTTTGGGAATTCACAATGTTTGGGAAAGGGTATCATGTGGATACTTTCATAAAATGGATAAGGAAAAATGTCTTGGATCAAGTATCATTTTGAAGTCCCTCTTTTCATATCAAGGATTTTTTGTTGAAGGTTCTTCATTTGGTGAGTTAAAGCAACTACTTGTTGAGGATCATTTTTGGGCTTTTTGGGTGGAGCCTTCAATTGATTCACATCAAAATCGTTTGGCAATTTGGCACCTTGTTTAGCTAGCATAAGGAGGTATTTTTCCCCATTTATTTCAAAAATATTTTCTAAACACTTGTGGAAATTGGGGTCTTGTTCAACATGTTGGATATCTTCTTCAGTTATTTCTTCCATGTCCATGTTGTTGAGTCCATGAAAAGGATTCTCTTCAACCTCTGCCATGGTGTTTCGTGTTTCACTGTTTTGAGTTTCAGTGTTTTGAATCTCAATGATCAAAGTTTCAATGGTTGGAATTTCAATGTTTGGAGTTTCAATGGTTGGAGTTTTGATGTTTCGATTTTCAATGTTTTGATTCAAGAATCAAGTCATTTTTCCTTGAGCTTTTGTTTTTGCAACCTCGTTTGAACATGCATACAAGTGTTATAGTTTTTACTAAAGTTTGATCTAGGTTATTGGAAAAGTACCAAGGATTACAACTAAGTCAAATAGAATGACAAATTCTAATGAGACTAAGTTTTATTTGTTTATATAGCTTCGTTTCATGATGAGAGGATGATAAATCCTGATGATGAAACTAGGCCTAATAATCAAAGGTGTGATAAATTTGATGATGTTGGTACTTTGTGATGTTAGATATTGGTTTAGGTTGGAAAATTCCACTTGTAGAGGTCAATTTTAACAAGTTTGAATTCTAAGGTATCTAAGGAATGACCTTGGACTTTGAGAAATTTCTGAAATTTTGGTTCAAATTGTGAAATCGGAGGCAAATTTTCTTCCTAAACGAGGTACTAAAATCTTTGGAAAAGTCTTGGATTTTGACAATAGTAAAAGATGTATAATTCGAGATTATTCTTGCAAGCTCTGTTGTAGAAATTGAAGGTCAACCTCTCTCTAAATTCATAGAGTGTTGTGAGACATTTTTGATGTTCTTTTGGACTAAGAGGTTTGGACTTTGGTTTTTGAATTTTCATCTTTCGTGAAATCATTTTGTAATGCACATGTTTAGACTTTGTTTTACCTAAGGACTAGTTGAATACTGCTGAGGATTCTCAAGATGAGACTGACTGTCAGATAGGAGATGGACCTAGGTCACTGTTTTGTGTTTTGCAAAAGGCACCAAAACAAAGACAAAAGGCACCATAGAATGTGAAAAAGGTGCCACAGAATGGGAAAAAGGTGCCAAAACAAAGACAAAAGGTGCTACAGAAAGTGTAGAAGGTGCCAAAACAAGTACAGACTTGGTTTTTCTGAAAGTTTCTTGAAATTTTGCTTGGTTTTTCCTAATTTTAAAATGGGAGACTCAGTTGTTTTAATAAATGCAATTTTGAATCAGGGTTTTCACTTTCGACATGTGACATTTTGTGATTGAAATTGGTTTTGAAAACACTTTGATAAAGACACATCAAGCAATGTACACTCCTAAGGTTGTGAAAGACTATATTCTTTTGGATTCCATGTGGGTTTTACCCCAACCACACTTATTCTTAGCGGATGACTAGATGCTTGACCCTACTGGCTCCCCTCCACAACACTCACTTCTTGGGGCAGCCAAGCATCAATACCCATGAATCTCCCATGGCATATTTTTCATCTCTACTAAAAAATGCGAGAATGTGGATGCCTTCACAACGACCATTGCTACACCAAAGAATAGATAAAGGTTTTTGGCCAAACTATAACAAGGGTTTTAATGTAGGAATTCTATTTGTGGGGGATAATCCATGTGGCAAGAGACCATTGCTACCCTTCTCGTCATAACTATCCTCGTGATATTGGCCTTTGTTCCAGTATCCACATTTATATATTGGTTGGAAGTCACTTGGCTTTAGCGTGTTACCAGTTGGGTCATTCCCTTGGGTGATTACTTTTTTCCCACAAGGCAGGCCCTTTAAAATAAACAAAAGCAAGCAAGTATACCCATAGTTCAATCAATCTTTATTCCACATGAATAAAGAGAGAATGAATGCGATATACCTAACTCACACTTGCACACAAAAGTGAATGGGTCTAGCTTTTTGGTCACCCAGTTAAGGGGAGAGCATATGCCTACCATTCATCAAGCACAAAAGACATGGAGTTCGTTAACCTTTTAATTAAGCTATGTTCCTAACTTAACCAAAAGGAAACAATTAAATCACTTCCAACCCCTGAAATATGTTAGTAGTTTGATAAGAGTGTCTTTGACAATGAATCTGGAAAACTTGCAAAACAACAACACAAAGTATTAGCCTTTAGATTTAGTAAAAAATAGGGAAACTATAAAAGGCGCCAAAACAAAGACAAAAGGTGCCACAGAATGGGAAAAAGGCACCAAAACAGAGACCAAAGGCACCAAAAAGAGACAAGAGGTACCATAATGTGCAAAAGGAACCATAGAATGAGCAAAAGGTGCTAGAGAATGAGCAAAAGGCACCAAAATAGGTGCAGATGGTGCCATAAAATGTGCAAAAAGAGCCAAAACAGGTACAATAGGCGCCAAAATGGGTGCAAGAGGTTCCAAAACGTGTGCAAGAAGCGCCATAAGTCTCATGTCTGAACCTGTGAACATAATTTTTTTTTAAAAGTTAGTAATAAATGAGGCAAGGCCCCACAGTGGGTGCCATTTTGTGTGTGTGTGAAATGTGTAAAGTTAGTATCAACACAAACCTTAATGAAATGATATATATTAAAGATTCAAAGAAAACAAGTCATTCTAATTTGCAACAAACTAAATCTTTCAAGAATGTCTCATTGTCCTCTATTCTTAATGATTCTTTTAACCTTTTGGCCATCATATTTCTATGTACACAAAGGCTATTAGAATGACACTTAAGAAACGAGATTAGTATTCAACATGCAAGCCAACTAAATGCCTACATGAAACTATATGCAAACAATGATGATGAATGTTATGATGAAGGGATGATGGTGATTATGATAAATAAACAAGTGGAGGTGGATGCTATGGTATTGAACTAGAATGATCTATGCATGATTCTACATATGCTCAAATGCAAACTTAAAGTGAACTAATCTAAAATGCAACTATGATGCAAGACTTAAAGCTAAGATGTAAATGCAAAGCAAAACATGATGTAAAGACTAGCTATAAGACTCCAAAATGCTCTAAACTCCAATGATAAAACTTGTATGATAACTTTACTTCAAATGTGGATGAAAAATACAATGCACAAGGGTTATATTTATAGCCTTTTCCAAGCATATAGTGAGGTGGCAATAATCAATGGTCTAGATTCAAACAAGAAGAATGAATGGTGAAGATGAAGAGAATCAAGATGTTGTCCCCTTGACCAAAGACAACATACCATTTGGATGGAAGAATCTTTTGACCAATGGGAAACATGCCATTTGGATGGAAGATTCAAGTGTGGGAAGAGAAGACCATGTGCTCCAAAATTGGTGGAAGTGTGTGAGAAATGAGCCATGTGCTTTTTAAAATGAGTTGAAGATAATTCTAATTAAAAATTAGAGTTATTTAATTTCATGTGACCTTGGTGAGGTGGCACAAAAAGTTGTAGACATGTGCTCAAATTCTTAATCGAGATTAGTGAAGATTAATTAAATAAAACAGGTTTATGGAACCTTGTTTATTTAATTAATTTAGAAGAAGATGATTTTATATTTGGAGAATTAGAGAAGGGTGAAAAATATAAATAAATTGAGAATTTATTTATACGTAGTCGAAATATCAATCAAATAGCTAGTATTTAATTAATTAAAGGTGATGACCGATTTTAGGTGTATACAACTCCCATAAATATTTCTTAAACCTATGTTGAAAGCATAACCAGTTGTAGATTTTTATCGTTTAGATGACCTACCCAATCAAAATCTAAATAACTTGTCAACTCAACATTCACATGGTTAGTATATTCAATACCAAAAGGTATGGTAGCCTGTAGGTATCAAATAACTCTATTTGTTGGTTTCTAATGAGGTTCAATTGGTTTAGACATGAATTTGCTAAATATGATAATTGGATATGCAATATCGAGTCTCGTGGTGGTTAAATAACTCAAAATTTCCACCATCTATCTATACAAAGTCTCATTTACTTCTATAGAACCATTATCAATAGAAAACTTTACATTTTGTTCTAGAATGGAGTAAATATTGCTTTACACTATCGCATAATAAATCTTTGGATCAAATTCTTTGTATTTTTACTTTGAATAATCAAAGTACTACCATCTTGTTTCCATACTTGAATTCCTAAACAATAATACATTTTGCCAATATCCTTCATTTTGAATGTTGATGATAATTTTCATTTGATTTCAACAATCAAGTCTATAACACTTATTAAGTTATGCACATATAATAAAATCAAAACAATATTCCCATCATCTTTTTATGTACAAATTTGGATCATTTTTACACTTGATAAACCCTTGTTGAAAGAAAAAATATTTAATTTTCTCATACCACGATCTTGGTGCCCTCTTGAGACCATACAATGCTTTCTTTAACCTGCATACCAAATGCTTTTTTCCCTTCTTTACAAAACCTTCAAGTTGAACAAGATATATATATTTGTAATCACCATTTAAAAATGCTAATTTAACATCCATTTGATATAGATCCTTATTAAGCTTAGTAGCAAGTGAAATCACAAGTCTAATAGTGTTCATTTTAGCAACATGTGAAAAGGTATCTTCATAATCCTTTCCTTCTTTTTGTAAATAACCTTTTGCAATCATTCTAGCTTTGAATTTATCAATACTACCATCAACTTTAAACTTAGTTTTAAACAACCATTTAAAGCCTATAGGAATTTTAATTATAGGTAATTCATTTAGTTTCAAGTGTCATTATCCATAATTGAGTCACATTCTTCCTGCATAATATTCATCCATTCTTAATTATTTTTAGCTTCAAAATTTTGGGGCACATTACTTGAGCCATTAGAGCATAGTCACTATACTTGGCTGGTGCCTTGATTTGCCTCATTGATCCTCTTAATGTTTCATTATAGTTGGACGGAGTAGTTTCACTTTGTCTTGTTTTATACCCTCTTTGATCATGAGTTATGTGATTTGTAATATATGAACTCTCATTGTATTCTTCAAATAGTTTCCATGAAGTAGTGATTTCTTCATGCTATTCCTCTCTAATATCATCAACATATTCATGAAATATGACATCTTTGCTAGAAAAGACTTTATGATTAATAGGAAATATACATTTTGTGGGCCTTATGATCAACATAATAAGAATATGATGTACATTTGACTAACTTAGCATCAAGTTTGCTCCTATTTTATTTTGGAATATGGTAAAATGTCTTCCAAAAATTCTCAAATGAACTACAATAGATTTAATACCAATGAAGGCCTCATAAAGAGTTTTATTTTCTAGATATTTTGTTGGTTTTTTATTAAAAAGATAAATAGTTGCACTAACTAGTCCAACCCCTAAATTATTATGGAGATTCTTTCATTTGAGAATATTCTTAGCACACTAAGCTATTGTTATGTTTTTCCTCTCAGTCACACCATTTTGTTTTAGACTAAGAAACCATGTATTGCTTGATAATTATACCACTAGATATATGAGGTGTATTGAAAATCATTACATAGATTTCACAAGAGGAGAAAAAATTGACTACATGCTAGAATTTTCAAGCATCCATTACTTATTGGGAAACAAGTAACATGTTTCATCTTTTAATTTTTCTATTTAAATTTGTTGTAATCAACTTAATTTGATGCTATTTTTTTTAAAGAAACACCTCAAGTCCCTACTCAATTATGTGATTATATTATTTTAGACTTTAGTAAATGGTATATTTAATATTTCTCTTGTCCAACACAATATTTGGTTAGTTGTATGGGTGTTTTGTATTTTAGCTATTGTAACATATTTTAATTCTTAAATGACAATTCTAAATGATCTCATGTTCATAGATGTATATAAAGGGGAATTGAATAAAATGATGATTTCTTTTATATGTAGGGGTTTTTAAATTTGATATAGTTTGGCCACTCTCCTTATGGGATGTATGGAGTTTAGGATTGTTTGACTATAGAATTCACATTATTAGTAGGACAAAGTACTATTATATGTTCAATAGTTTGTTGATTGATTCTTGGTAACTTATAAAATTAGCAAGAGGCACACCCAAAACACCCCTAGGAACCAAAGGGGAATTAGAAACAATCAATATACCCTATTACAATCAAGAGTTGACAAGATTCAACAATAATAGGACTTGCTTAGAATCCTTTGAGTCAATGTCATCCTCTACAACCTTCATAGTAAGGTGTTCTTGATGAGCATTCTTCCACCACGAGGAGGAACATGAAACCTTCAGGTGAGGATAATATAATGCCAATTTAATCTATAGGAGAATAGTGTTGTGTTTGAGAGGTTTGTTATAATTTGATATAAAAGTTAATTTAAACTTTATTTATTTTTATTTGTTAATAACATAGTAGATATATTCACATTTTTAATTTTGTTAATTGACATATGAGTATTTGACAGTTTTATTTATTGAATGAGTGGGAGTACAATATGATGATGCTTTTGATTTTTTAATATTAACTCCTATTTTAATTTTTTCTCTGAACTCATTTACATATAGCTAAAAAAATATATACAATTTTTAATTTTGTTAATAACATAAGTAGATATATTCACATTTTTAATTTTGTTAATTGACATATGAGTATTTTACAGTTTTATTTATTGAATGAGTGGGAGTACAATATGACGATGCTTTTGATTTATTTGTTAATAACATAAGTAGATATATTCACATTTTTAATTTTGTTAATTGACATATGAGTATTTGACAGTTTTATTTATTGAATGAGTGGGAGTACAATATGACGATGCTTTTGATTTTTTAATATTAACTCCTATTTTAATTTTTTCTCTGAACTCATTTACATATAGCTAAAAAAATATATACAATTTGTTTGTTACACTTTCCACACATTAATATGTAATTTTCATATTATATGAATTAATATAATTTATACACTATACAAATGAAAAAAATAATTAAATGCTATGTTAAAAATAGTAAGATTATCCATATTATCGAGAAGAAACACAAAATACAACATGACTGATAGTTTTTAGAGGGATTGATAAAGAACAAATATCTTATTCTAATCGTTGAGGTTTTTGCTTTTACAAGGTGGATTTGAAATATCTTATTACCGTTGCTTTTACAAGGTGGATTTGAAATATGTTATTAGTGTTCAAATGGGAGCGGTAACCAGGATGGAGGCGAGGGCAACAGAGTAAGGAAGGATAGGCTGCAAAGTACACTGTTGATTACAATAGATGATTAAAGAGGAGAAGGTTATAGATCTCAATGAATAATCTGAGGAATTCCATTGGTAGAAAGTCTTTTTAATTGCTGCAAATTGACCTTCAATGTTCACTCCAGGAATTGGACGAGTGTTAATTGGCAGGGGAAAGCGAGATTGGCAGGTATGGGGGTGAAATTGGAGAGAATCTCAACCACAATCGGATAGATTCAGCATATCATTACAGTAATGTTCAGCATGACCACGCCTTGGGGCTTGCAGGGTATTGCGACCTGCGATCTGCATTTCAAGAACAAGAACAGAGCATAGGTGAGCAGGGCAAGAACAAAATCGGCTGTTGATTTCAGTTTTACCACCGACTTGATTATGAGGTGAAATTTGTTGTCATATTCTTTTTAAAATTTACATCATACTATCTCCATTATTGCCCCATTCTTCTTCTTTGTTACAGCTTGCCTGGCATCTTGCTGAAAAAACCTTCAAAATTCGACATACATGTCCTTTATTTGTTTTAAATTTACATCCCATTAATTTTTCAACTTAAGATTTAAAGATTTGAACATATTCAAATGCTTGTCCTCTAATTCTTTCTGGAATAACTATAAATGGAATTAACTAAGTACTTTCTCTCATGCTTC
The DNA here is from genome assembly GCA_007258455.2 of Sequoia sempervirens. Classification (NCBI taxonomy): domain Eukaryota; kingdom Viridiplantae; phylum Streptophyta; class Pinopsida; order Cupressales; family Cupressaceae; genus Sequoia; species Sequoia sempervirens. Next base: position 24,701 of record VDFB02251448.1, on the reverse strand, counting down.
GCATAAGCCATAATCTTCATCGATCTTAGTTAGATCACATTTCAATGTTTTTATTCTGTGATATATTGAGACAGACATGCCATATGATTATGATGACCAGATTTCTGTTGTTGCTGTGTCATTAAATTAGAAGAAAATGTTTCTTTGATTTTTGTTGTGTCGCAGCAGCAGAACATTTGTGTGCAGAGCAGTTTTTTTCCTGATGTTTGGTGCTAATATTAGAAGTCAAAGCTGCTTTTGTTAAGAACTAATTTTAGTGCTTTTTGATGGACTATTTTTCTTTTTCTGCTTTATTCTGGGTAGACTGCATACTTTATTTAGGTGCTGCATGCTTTTATTTTTATTCTGTGCAGGTGACTTATTTTAGAAGTGTGTTTTTTATTCTAAATTTAGGGTTGCTTTTTTCTATTTTGGAGTGCCAAGTTCATTGGTTATTTGAATTGAATTTGTTGTTCCTGTGTGTTTTTTATTCTAAATTTAGGGTTGCTTTTTTCTATTTTGGAGTGCCAAGTTCATTGGTTATTTGAATTGAATTTGTTGTTCCTTGTTACAGGAAGTTGTAGGAAGATTTCAGCGCTTTACTTTAGTTATTGAAGTATCCGGGATCTATAAAAGGTTTTAGGGTGTGATGCCCTAGTGACTACTTTTTGTCTTAGAGAGTATAAACGCATAGAGGATTTAACTCCTTGGAAGTGTAAATTGTAGATGTTGGTTAGATAGCTGATCATAACAAGAATATGGCTAAAACAGTCTACATGCGCCGAATGTCTTCTGTTCTTTTCTCACATTTCTAAAAGGTTTTGAGAGATACGGATAGCGTGGGAAAGTGAGATTGGCAGGTACGGCTCTATGACCGAGAGTGTCCAGGGGATGAAAATGAAATTGTACCTGAAGAGTGAAATTGTATGAAATTGGAGAGAATCTCAGCCACAATTGTACCTGAAGAGTGAAATTGTATGAAATTGTATGAAATTGGAGTGAAGAGTGAATTCACGAGCCTGAAAGCGACAGAAACTCGCTCGCCTGGTTTAACCATGACCACGCCTGGAAGAAGACTGCATATCATTACCATGACCACGCCTTGGGGCTTACCAGAATTAGTCTCTTGTCCAGACTTTTTGGCGCTTACAACCCCAAGGTGGAAAAGTATCCCAACCTACCCACTGGTCGTCGATATGACTTTCATCTTGTCGTCTTCGACCAGAGCTTTGCCCAAGATGGATCTCCTTATATGAACAGCACCGACAACAACCCGTTGATCCATCCTCACTGGCAGGTAACTCTCGCCTTTATGCCCTTTTCCATGGCTGGCTAGTACACAGTAATCAGTATGAGAGTCCTCTGTGACTGGCATATTTTTAATTATGGGTATATTTTATTTAATATTTTTTACGCCGAATTTACGCCGAAGGCGTATCCTATTTGAGAAGATCCAACCTATTTTTCCCTATCACCGGCTGAAACTCCTCGGGAGACGAATAAAATCATTTCATCCGTCCAATTTTTCCCAGTACTTTTCTATCGTTTATTTTGGTGTCAGTTTTATTTTTGCCGCTTTTCCGTCAAATTTTTCCCGTTCGTATCACTGCTTTTCCGTGCATGTTTTCCGTGCTTAATCCCACAGATGAAATGGAGTGAAATTTGATTTCCCCGCGCAGTAGTGGAATCGAGAATGGAGACAGAAATCGAATGTCATTCTGTGGGGCTTCATGGAGTTATGCTTACGTCATTCAATTATTTCTATAATGCAGAAGTACAATAAAAAAGTGCTACATAAGGGTAGAAGTTGGCCTAAATAAGAACTGAGTAAGGTTTCGGCAAGGGTTTTAGAGTATGTTTATTAAAATGAAAATTACGACCAAGATCCTAATAAGTAAAATGAAAATTACGGCATGAAAATTACGGCAATAATATTCAAATATATATAAAATTTATACAATTTAAGTTTATATTATATTTTATTTAGATTAAAAGTTATTTTCCTTAATATTTTATATTATAATGCAATTTATACTATTTTAAATTATATTATATTATACTTATATTAAAAAAATTCCAATTTAAAAATAAGTATTTTTTTACATGAAACTAAAAGTAAATAAATTAAGGATATATATTATTTTATTTAAAAAAAATATATTATTTTAAAAATAATAATATAGATCATGTTTATGATTTATGATTTATATTATTTACTATGTTTTTAAAATTGTTCTAAAGTCAAAATAATTACTTTAATATTGATATATATATCAATATTTTTCACATAGATTTACTTATATCTATACCATTTATGTACCTTACCATCATCTCTCTCTATCTAGATATATATCCCTCTCTACCCCTCTCTATATATCACTTCCTATATCTTTATCTCTATCTCTTCATCTCCCTCTCTCTCATTGCCTCCCTCTTTCTATCTATATTAATCCCTCTCCCTCTTCCTCTCTCCTTCCATCTCTCTCTCTCTCTCTCACCCTCTATCTTTTCAAAGTTATATCTATCTCTCTATCTCTCATTTGTATCATTATCTCTCCATCTTTCTATTTCTCTCCCTCCCTCATTTTATCATGTGTCTATTTCTCTCCTTCCCTCTTCCTCCTCTATCTCTCTCTCTAGCTCATATACACACACAATCCCTGTTTTTCCCTCCCTATCTCTATATTTATCTTTATTTTTTCCCCTCTATCTAACTCTCCCTTTCTCTCTATACCTCCCTCTCTATTACTTGTCTATGTCACCTCCTTTCTCTTTTTTCTCTCTCTATCTCTATAGCCATATCTCTCTCCCTCTCTATTTTATATCATTATCTCTACCTCTCTCTCTCTCTCTCTATCTCTCTCTCCCCCCTCTGTCTCTTTCTCTTTATATCCCTATCTCTCCCTCTCTCCCCCTATTGCAAACATAACATGATCCTTTTTGTAATGGAATTTGATTATCTTCATAATTTAAAGGTTTTGTTTTACAAATGTAAGAAAAATTAAACCAATTTTTTCCTTAATTGACCTTCCACAACTCTTCGACGTACCCATTGCACACAAGGTGCAATTGCTAGTATATTTTAAGTACAACATGCCCATTGCAGGAATATGAACAATCCTTTAATGGAAGAGAGAACAAATACTTTTAATGGAAGAGAGTAGAAAGGTTTAATGCATGTGAAATCTGGCAACACATTTCACAATGCAACCGTCAGTTTTCCTTTCAAGTTTGTTGCAATTGCGGGGAATTTTTAATATTTAATGATTTTGGATTTCTTGAATGTATGTAGAAATTGCTTTGAAAGATTTCTTAGCATTTTGATATAATATTCTTGTTAAACAGTTTATTTGTGCTTTAACAGACTCTCACTCTCAAACCTTGAAAACCTTGAAGACTCTCATGGACCAGAAAACTTTCTCCACTGCCTCCAATAGTCAACTAAGATGTCATATTTTGGCAGCAGGTACATTTTCAATCATATTTAATAATTTTCTTTAGTTTTTCTTTTAATTTGTTTAGATTTTGAGAATTTTAAAATTATATAATATTTTGGAAATCAGTTTTTTAAGTCATGTTTATATAGATTCAATTAGTTTTTCAAAACTCTAAAACTATTATATTATTATATATGTTTTATAAGTAATTTAAAAAAAAAACATCTTTATATAAATTTGAAAGTAAATATGATAACATAAATATTTCAAATTTTAAAATAATATCTATAATAGTTTATTAAAAGATTATACAATAATGAGAATTAAATACAATAGGCATTTATGTGTCAGACTCCATGTCTCCTTGCCATGATACTTATCCGTTGTGACCACAAAAGAACAAAGAAAAATGAAATGCTATCCCACAACGAGTGTACATTTGTTGTATTTGGTGTAATGCATGCCAATTCTTTGTGATGGGTATTTTCACATTTCACTCTTTTGAGGACATGTTAATGGGCATACAATGTGCTTGTACACTACAATTGTGGGGACAATCGTTATATTTAACACCAAAATAGCTACTTAGTTTGTGCATAGGGTTTCAATGGGTAACTTAGAAAGACTTTTCTCACACATGAAGAATGTTATAAAATGAAGTTTTTCTTGTTGAACTATACCACTATCCTATTATCAATTTCTTAGTCTACTCGTGTGTCATCCCCAGTGTTATCCAAACAACAAAATTGTTTATACAAGATGTCCAAGAACACAATTTACCCCAATAATTATTAGGGTTCTGAAATGTGAGTAATTTTCTTGGCTCTATTGTAGAGTGTTGAGAGGTCGAGTTCAAATGAGCTCGATCTCTATATAATCAATGTTTTTTATTAGACAAAACATGAGTGTCTTATAATGTGTTCATTTTATGGCTTAGTAGTGATCAAGCCTTGGGCTTGGTCACCACCAAGCCATAATGTGAATGTGATAGTGTTATGTTTTACATGGGCTAAAAAGTGGTTGTGGCCACTATTTCGTCCACAAGCCCAAATAGTGGCCACAACCACTAACTTGGGTTTCCCCATGGAAAAAAATACTAGCTTAATTCTTCATCGACGTAGACAAACTTGTTAAACAATATTTAGGCTCAAGTAATATGTGGCCTTGCACTAGGCATCCTTAGTTAATTTGGGTTGAATCTCCTTAAAACTAATTGCATGCTACATGAAAATAATTTTTAACTTGAGTTGTGACGCCCAACTGCAACATTTGGCTATGGAGACATATTCTATGGGGGCACGAATTGTCCATGGGATGCTAGGAGATCTAGATAATGTGGGGAATGCATCTAATTAGAGAAATCACCCTGGCCTTGTAAATAGTCCCCTCATGCGTGCTTGGAAAGAGGCTTAAGTTAGAAACTTGAAACATGACAACAATGGCAATAGTGACACAAACATAATTTTAAAAAAATATGCAAAGCTATATATAGTTATATTAATTTTATTTACTATTAATATTATAAAATTATATGATTATATTCATTATACCAAAACTAATCGAAAAAATATAATTTTCTTTTAACGACATGCCACAATTGTTAGATAAGAAAAGGGAAGGCAAATACTATTTTCTTTAAGCCTTTGTTATTGCTTTCACACTAAAACAACCAAAAACATAAGTATTTAAGTACTTGAATGTTAACAAGTGATTTCACACTACTAAATTTTTATAAGAGTTACTTTTAAAATTAGTAATTTTATTTTTTTAATTATTTTTATTATTTTAAAATAATTGTGAAATTATTATTTATTAATCATAAAAAAGTTAAAATAATGAATACATAAAAAATAAAGAATAAATACATGAGACCATGTGACATATTTTCTATTTTTATTAAATAATGATTGAATAATTTAAAAAAAATATTTATTTTGAAATTTCAATCTTTAAATTATAATAAATCTTTTTTTAAAAATAATTTTAATACTTAATTAAAATTTTATATAGTTTTAAAAAATAAAATAATCAAATGGGGCCATTCTACAAAGATTTGATTGATAATATAACATGAAATTTAAGGCACCATGGCCCAAACATGTAAAAAATTTTCTTTAAAAGGTTGGATAGAAATTAGTATCTAATTTAAATAGGGGAGGGACCCAAAATTTAACGTTTGAAAAATTTATTAGAAATTGAGCTCTAAAATCATTATGTATGGGCCATGCTATTATGAAGTTTTTATTTTGGTTTATCTTGTGTCCACGGTGCAGAATGTTAGGTAGGCCTACAAAATGTCACAATATTTTCATCCCCTCACCATCACTGAAAAATTCAACGATGGATTAGAAAATTAAAGTTAGGGCATATGCTTTTTTTTGCCTTCAAAAAGAGATTCATTCCTTCCTCATTATAGGCTAGTTTATTAAAGGAAATGATAGAAAGTTTTCTTAGATTAGCGATCAAGACCAAATTTATTGTTGTTTTGGATTATTCTTTGATTTCCACAGTTCTAGCTAAACTCTTAGTTTTGCTATTCTTTTCCTTAGGGACTGAGCGTTGAGTCACTTGATAGTTGGCTTCCTTACACAATTGATGTCGACATGGTTATGGCCTCTATAATGCACATAAAAGAATTTATTTTCTTCAATCTCCAACCTTTCAATCAAATCCTAACGTAGATGAAGATTTACACTCTCTTCTTCAACATACAAAAATCAAAATAACTTCGAATAAGACACAAGTAATGTTTCTCCAATTTCAAACTTATAACTTATTACACATTCGATTGGCAATTAAAATGATTATTGACGATTTCCTTTGTCAATAGAAACAATTTAAAAGATTTGCATCCTGATGATGGATCATGGAATATGATCTGAAACGTTGATTTAAAAATTACAACATAGTTTTAATCTAGAAATCTTATTACAATTTAAAAGCTTGCAATAAAGATGTAAAGAAGCTCATTTTATTTAAATCAAATACAATTATATACAATTTCATTTGATTTCATTGGTCTCTGTTGTTTATACATTCCAACTTTGCACTTATACCTTTCTAAATTGTTCCTTATTACATACCCTACACATAGCATTTGGTTCTTTACATCTGTACTTTATTTTGTTGTAAAAATCCACTTTTCTGCCCCAAATTGTCATAATTCTCTTTCTTACTCATATTGGGAGTCATGTTTCCTCTATGTTGCCTCTTTTCAAATTCTATCTTCTTTCATTTTTGTGCCATTTTGTTTATTCAAACTCTCTATGAAAGCAATTCTTGCAATGAGAGGCACAACCCCTTTTCCTCCTCTTCCACTTAGCATTCTTCACACTTCTTAATCTGTCCTATGCAGTCCCAATCACCCTTGTGTAGACCTTTTTTCAATCTCCCTCCATTTACCACGTTGCCCCCCACCTTCTATCTATTGTTGCAAGTTAAATTACTAATCAAATGGGTACAACCTCTACTTACATGCATTATTTCTTCTTTTCATTTGCAATTTAAAATTTTAAATGCTCTTAACATAGGCACAACCCCTCTTACTAATTTTTTTTCCACAAGCAGCCTCTTCTTCCTGCTCACACCCCCCTTCCTTGGCAATTTTTCAATTTTTCAATTTTTTATTGTCATCCTGCTGCCCCTTCATTCTCAACGCCTCTTCATATGCCTTCCCTTTAACATTTTAATTTCTCTTATATGCAATTATTTTTTAGTTTTAACATTCTAAAATGCCAACTTATAATAGCATGACCCTATGCCTCCTCAAATATGCATTTCACATTTTTTGTTTTTAAATCTCTTTCTTGCAATCATATTCCCCCAATCTAAAATTTATTTTTAAATTTATTGTTTTTACTATTGTTCTTTCTTCTTCTAGCGTTGAATGTCATTCAAAGTCTCCTCTTCTCGATTGTCATTTCATTTCTCTTAAATTATATTCTTCAGAGGTAGCGATTATTTATTTTCCCCAACACATCCATCAGGTGCTAGAATAAATAATATATAGATGAAGACACAATCACCAATTGAATATTCAAACAACAAAGTTGTCGATGAACTCAAAAAAATTAAAGGTGAAACAATTTTGTTGATGCAGATTGCTCATTCCCTAGATGCTCTTGCATCAAATCCCTAGCTGATATGGAAATGGTAATGCAGTTTAGGATTTTGTGGATCAAGGCCACCTTTATGAGGGAATATATGTGAGAATTCTTGTTGATTAGGTCATAGTTGATGGAATATATTGTTCCTACACAAACACCGTTCTTCAATAAAACAATTATTGATCTAGTACTCTAGAATATTATATTGTTGTATTCCACATGTGGAGCATAGTTAGGGAAGCATTAGAGAGGATTGAAGTTTGGAATCCATTCTTGAATGTGAAGGGTGGAATCACCCACTTTCTATGGTGTGTTCTTTAGAACAAAATCCTTATTAGCACTCTTCCAAAATTCACCAACAAAAGCCCTTTGGTAAGAATTTCATTGCACCTCTTGCACCCCAAGAGGTGATGATTGAATCCTCAATTTGGTTTCGTGTCCCTTTCCCACTTATCCATCTTCCAATTAGTGCACATTCTAGTAAGGAATTTTCCATATACATGTCATCCAAGTGAACAATCACTCTTTGTTCATTCGTGCTAGAATTTGTATATTGTCGATTTTGGTACCAAGCCTTTTTTTTAGAATTAAATCAAAAGAAATAGATTATATTGCATTAAGAGATTAAAATTATATGACATATAATGAGGCTCTTTGAGGAAGCAACTTTGTTTGATCACTCTCAATATAATGAAATTCTTTAGAATTGTATTTCTTGTTCTCTCATTTTTTTATTCTATTTCTTTCTATTTTTAATTCCTTAGTTATGTTTACTATTTTTTTCTCATCCTTCACCTCTTTCTCCCACACCTTTTTTTTATGTTCTCTCATTCTTTTTGTCCCTTTCGTTGTCTTTCTTTTCAATTCCTCCTTGCTTTCTCTCAATTTTTTCTTCCTTCTTTATTTTCTTAGTTCGTCTTTTTTCTTTCTCTCACTTCGTACTTTCTTTCTTTGTATTGTTTTTCCCTCTTTCTTTTTATTTTTATGCCTTTCTCCATCTAATTATCTTTCTATTTTTTCATATGTTTTTTTCTTTGATTTCTCTAGTGATTTTAATTTTTCTCTATTTTTTGAATTTCCTTTTTTCTTGGTTCAATTGTCTCTTTCTTTCCTTTTTCTTTTCCTTTTTTCACTCTCAATATCTTTTTAATTTCTTTATATTTTTAATTCATAATCGTTCATTTTTTATCTTATTTTTTGTCTCTTACTTTATGTTTATTATCTTCTTTTTATATCTGTTTATCTCATCCATTGTCTATGCACCTCTGTTCTTCTTTATCACTCTTTTAATACTAGGGGAGAGGGGCTATATTGGAGCACCCTAACTTCGTGTTTCTCAAAATCTGACGTGGAAATTTCAAATCACTCCCAATTCTGTACAATAGTTTATTTGGAAACTCATGTGCTTCTATATTTCATTTTAGGGCCACATCATCAAATATGATGCCACATCAACATGCTTTTTGTTGAGGCATCCAAAAAGGCCCAAAAAAAAGTGAGACCGATAGTGGTGCACTAAGTCATGTTTTATTGGTGTGCTGATGTGGCATCACATGATTTGTCACTTTGCATACTTTATGGATAAAAAGTGTTTTGCAATTGGATATTAAAGTGCTCCACTATGGGGCCCACAGAGGACTACTTCTATCCCCACTATTGGACCCTGCTCCATTATGGGCCCCTCTCCCCCTACCTCTCTTTGTTCTCTATTTATTTTTGCATTTTTCTCTTTCTTTTTTCATTCATTCTTTTTTATGTTAAATTATGTTCTTCTTTTATTTCTCTCAAATTCTTTATTTCTCTCTTTTTCTCTTTATCTATCTCTTTCTATCTATTTATCATTTGCTCTCTAGTTTACTTATTTTCTCATATTATATCTTTTTCTATGCTTATCTCTTTCTTTCTATGTCTTTTTCTTAGTGTTTTTCTATTTGATTTTCTCTTTTTCTCTCGTATTTATTTTCTCCATCTCTTTTTTTAATCTTTCTATGCTTCTTCATCAATATTTGTTTTTTGTTCCTTGCTTTGTCACTTTTCCCCTATTTTATAAAAATCTTTATCTCTATGTTAATGATTCTCTCTCAAACCTTTTTATTTATGTCATTTTTCTATATTTTTCAATCTTTGTTATTTCTCTATCTCCTTATACGTGTCTATCTCTCTTTCTCCATGTTTCATATTTTAATAGTTATGTATTATTTTCACATTATTTATTAATTTATCTTTATTTTTTAATATCTATTTCTATTTCTTAGGCTATCTTTTTCTATATTTTTACATTTTCTCTTTATTTTCTCTTTTTTCAAATTTCTCTCTATATTTACTTTCTTCTCTGTCTGTCTCTCTAATATTTCTTTCGCTAATTTTCTCTTTAACTTTCTTATTCTTTCCCTTGTATCATTCTTTCCATTTTATCTCAATCTCTCTCCCTCTCACCCTTCCTTCTTTCTTTGTATCCAGTTTATCTGGCTCTTTCCTTCCCTTAGTGCTCTCTCTCTCTCTATATATATATATATATTGTTCTCTTGATGATATTTATTCTTTCCTTTTATTTTTACTTTGTCTCTTCTTACTTAATTTCATTATTTCTTTTTTTCCTATTTTTCATATTTGCCATTTTTATTTTTATTTTTTATGTTTATATGGATTTTTCTTTTATTCTTCATATATTTTTTCTTCCCTTTTTCTCTCATAATGTATTTCTCATTCGCATATACCTTTATACCTCTCTTTCTCTTTCAGTATATCTTTTTTCCTTTTAATATTCTTTTATTCTAGTTACCTCTCATTGTCTAAATATCTTTATTTCTTTTTAATGTTTCTCTACATTGCTATTTCTATTTCCTTGTTTCCTTTTTCCATCTATTTTTCTCTTGTTCTATATGATTTGGACCTTGGACCCTAGAATTTAAGTTTTTGACCCATAGACCTTGATCTACTCCCTAGCCTCATGGGTCATGGGCCCTAGATTGATAAACATTTATCCTATAGCATAAACACTTAGATCCTAGACCCTTAATTTTTAAATCCTAAGCCTTAGAGGGTGTGTCTTGTACTTGTGGACCCTAGACTAAGAAATATTACTATTTACTCTTTACCTTAAACTTGTGGATGAACCCTAGTGCTTAGGCTATGCTACTAGATATTTGGCATCAGACAATAGAACATAGGCATTAGATCCCAAGAACCTAGGCCTTAAACCTTAGAGCTTAGAGCTTCAAACTTCAATATTGAACCTTGAAATTTTAGATGATTAAAGCTTGGATCCAAGACCATGTATACTAGACTATGGACCCTAGAATTTGAATTTAAACACTAGATTATAGAAAATAATCATACCCTAAATCTGAGAAATCAAATGTTGTATGCCAGATGTTTAGCCTAAAACTTTGAGCCTAGACCTTGGGCCCTATCCCTAGATTATAGACCATGGACCATTGACCAAGAAACCTATCCATTTATTATGAACTCTTAGAGCTTGGATTTGGGATCACTAGGACCTTAGCATTATGTGCCTTTAACAAGAAACATATATCCTATACCATAAATCCTTGGACCATTGGCATTTGACCCCATCCTTAGAGCCTTAACTTTAAACACTGGGATGTGGACACTATACCCTTTGGGCCTAGGTCATAAGAACTTGACCCTCAAATAGTAGACTATGTTCCCTTACATTGTGTCCCCTAATTCTTCACCTTGGAATCCAAGAATTCTTGAACATTACACATTGAGTACTTGATCTTGGCCCTATAATTTGGATTATAGAATGAAAGCATGGACCCTATAGATCAAATCCTTGAACAAACCTTGTTTTTAGATACATTATCCTAAATCCTATAGCCTTAACTTTGGACCCATGAACACTAAATATTCTAGCTTGGATTCATGGACCATGGAGTTTAGATCAAGGAACTATTATTGAATATTGTGATTCCTTAGACTCTAGACTTTAGACAATTGGACCTCACACCTTAGACCAAGAAACCTTTTCCCTATGTCTTTGACCATGGACATTGGACCATAGGCCCTAGATCTTTGACACAAGACCTCAGATTGTGGATGGTAGACCCATGGAACCTAGGCCTCAAATTTGAGAGCTTGGACCTTGGACCCTATGATCTCTTCCTATCCTTATTATGCCTTTTTTTCATAACCTCTTTTTCTATAGTTTATTTATTTGTCTCTATTATTCTTCCTTTATCTTCAAGTTTAAATCTCTCTATATATTTTTCCCTTTCTCATTATTTTTCATTTTCATGTTTCTCTTTCAATATTTTATTATTTCTTTATTTCTATTATTTGGTGCTCTCTTTCTACTTCAATCTCTCTTTATTTCTTGGAACCTTTCTTTCTTCTATTCTATATTTTTTCCTTCTTAACCAAGTTCTTTTTATCTTTGTCTCTCTTTATAATTGCCTTTTTATTTATCCCTTCTTACTATTTATTTATATCCCTTTTATCTCTATCCCTATTATGCCTTTCTTTCATTCCCTCTATTTTTGTAGTCTATTTCTTTGTTTATCTTATTCTCTCTTTATCTCATAGTTTAGATCTTTTTAGATCTATTTCCATTTTTCATTCTTTTCCTTGTTGATGTTTCTCTATCTCTTTCTTTCTTTTATTATTTCTTTATTTATATTATTTGATGCTCTCTATATGTGCTTCTGTGTCTCTTTATTTCTATTTTTCTTTCAATCTATATTTTCCCCTCTTAACCTTTCTTTTTGTCTTTATCTCTCTTTATAATTGTCTTTTGTTTATCCCTTATTTCTTACTATTTATTTCGTTAGCTTTATCTTTCTATCTCTCCTTTTATTCCTTTGTTGTTTTTTCTCTTTCTTTTATTCTTTCTATCTTTCTTGATTTGTTTATTTCTTTATTTTTCTATCTTTTTGTCACTTTCCTTCTCTCTCTCTCTCTCTTTTTTTTTCCTTTTTACTTTCTTTTTCTTTTTTCTCTCTCCTTCCTTTTCCTTTCTTATTTTCTCATTATTATTTTTTTTTTCCCAAATTTTACTTTCCTTCTTTATATTGGTCATCCATTGTTTTTTTCTTTTATTATTTCTATCTTTCTCGCTTTGTTCCTTTGTTCCTTTTTTCTGACTTTTTGCCACTTTCCTTCTCTCTTTTCTCTTCTTCCTTTCTCTTCTTTATCATTCTTTCTTTTTCTTTCATCCTTTTCCTTTCTTCTTTGTTATTTTTTATTTCTCTCACATTTTTCTTTCCTTCTTTATATTATTCTTTTTGTTTTGTTTTTTATCATTATTTTCAACTTACCTCTCTTCCATCTTTCTATCCCTCTTTTCTCTTCTCCCATTTTTTTTTTTCTATAATTCTTATGTTTCATTCTCTCTCTATTTCTCTTGCTTTGTTTGTTTCTTAGTGTCTATCTCATTCTTTGTTTTACTACATTTTTTTTGTCTCTAACTCTTTTAATATTACCTCTTATTTTTCTTTTTCTCTTTGTTTACTTTTTTCATTCATTCATCTTTATATATATATATATACACACGTAATTCTCTTGGCTCCCTCTATATTGCTCTCTCTCTCTCTCTCTCTCCTGTGTTTTCTCTTTGTTGGTGTTTTGTCTCTTTTTTGTTCTTTCTCTCTTTCTTGATTTATTTTTTTCTTGTTGTCATTTCTTGCTTTCTCATATTTCTTCTTTCTTTCTTTTCTTTTTCTTCCCATTTTTATCTTTCTTTTTTATCCTCTCACTTTTTACCTTCTATCTATTATTTATGTCTATTTACTTCTTTCTTTCTCCATCTATCTATCTTTGTGTTTTTTGTCTCACTTGTTTCTTTTTACCTCTCCCTTAGATTTCTCATCGCTCTCTTTTTACCTCTCCCTTAGATTTCTTATCGCTCTCTCTATTCTTCTATATATTTTTTGGTTATTATATCATTTTTATTGACCTCTATTTATTTCTATTTTTAATTCTCTTCTTTGTAGCTTCCATTTTATCTTTTTTTCCTTATTTTTTATTCCCTTTTACTCTTTTTCTTGCTTTATCTATTTAATCTTTCAATGTAATGTCATTTATTTATTTATTTATCTATCATTATTTATTCAATATTTTTTTGCCACTTATTTGTTTATTCTTTCTTACTTTGAATTATTTTTGGTATTGTATCTATTTATCTCATTATATTACTTTTTTTTTTTATCTTAATTTTTACTATTACCTCTCTTTTTCCCTATGTTACTTTTTTCATTCATATATTTTATATCTTATTTGTTTCTCACTTAATTATTTTCTTTGTTTTCTATTTGTATCATCTCTCTCTCTCTCTCTCTCGCTCTTACCCTAGCCATGGAAATATCACTTTATTTCTTATTACTTTTATTTATGTTTTCTTTCAATCTATATTTTTCTTGATTTACCTTAATTTTTATCTCCCTTTCTCTTTAAAATTGTCCTTTCTTACCACTTTTTTATTTCTCTTCAACTCTTTTTTTGTTACCTTCACCATGCAATTCTTTGTATTTACATGATTCTCTCTCTCTCTCTCTCTCTCTCTCTCATTTGACATTCTATGTTTCTTAAGTTGTGGGTATGCTCCCTATGGTTCTCTCTTATTTGAAATTCTATGTTTCTTAAGTTGTGGGTATGCTTCCTATGGTTTTGGGTTTAACTTTATGTCTAAGTTTACTTGATGCACGTGGCTTGTGGGTTTTTGCATACATACTTGGGGGACTAGTCTCGCCCAAGTGTGACACCTCTTCCCAACGCCAACTTGGCTGAATGTAAGACCAAGGTAAGGTGGGTTGGGTGTTGGGATGGGTTGCGGGGATACCCTTGAGTCAAAAAAAAAGAAAATAAGTCCATATATTTTTATCATCAAAATGTAAGATCTTGTGTGGGTTGTTGCATACATCCCCAGGTGACTAGTCTCACCCCAGCATGACACCTCTTCTCGACCCAAACTTGGCAGAATGTAAGACCAAGGTAAGACAAGTTTGGTGTTGGGCTAGGTTGCAGGAATACTCTTGAGTCAACAAAAAAGAAAGAAAGAGAAGTCCATAGTTTTAATTGTCAAAATGTAGGACCCCTTGCAAGTTGTTGCATACATCACCAAGGGATTTGTCTTGTCCCAACATGACACCCCTTCTCGACCCCAACTTGGAAGAATGTAAGACCAAGGTAAGGTGGGTAGGGCGTTGGGTTGGGTTGAGAGGATACCCCTAAGTCAATGAAAAAGAAGAAAGAGAAGTCCATAACTTATTATCGTCAAAATGTAAGAACTTTTGTGGTCTATTACATACCTCCCTAGGGGACTAGTTTCACCCCAACATGACACCCCTTCCTGACCCTAACTTGAAAAAATGTAAGACCAAAGAAAGGCAGGTTGGGCGTTGCACTGGGTTGTGGGGATACCCCTGAGTCAACAAATAAAAGAATATGAAAGAGAAGTCCATACATTTTTATTGTTAGAACATAAAAGCCCTTATGGGCTATTGCATATATCCTTTGGGACTAGTCTTGCCTCAACATGACACCCCTTCCTAACCCCAACTTGGCAGAATGTAAGACCAAGGTAAGGCAGGTTGGGTGTTGGGTTGGGTCACGAGACACCCTTGAGTCAACAAAAAAATAAAAATAAGTGCATACCTTTTTATTGTTTTTGATAGGGGTTTGGATTGGAAGATTTTGATTAATTGAAGGTCAATTTACAAAAAAATGATCAAAATGTAAGACCCTTTGTGGGTTGTTGCATACATCCCCAGGGGGCTACTCTCACCCCTAAATGAAAGACCTCTTGTGGTCTGTTGCATACCTTAGCAAGGGACTAGTCTCGCCCCAATGTGACACCCCTTCTTGATCCCAACTTAGAAAAATGTAAGACCAAGGTAAGGTGGATTGGGTGTTGGGATGGGTTGTGGGGATACTTTTGAGCAACAAATAAAAGAAGACAAAAGAGAAGTCCATACCCTTTTATTGCTAGAATGTAAAACCCCTTATGGGTTGTTGCATACATCATTTGGGACTAGTCTCACCCTAGCATGACACCCCTTCCTGATCCGCCCTTCGTAGAATGTAAGAAAAATGTACGACGAGTTGGGTGTTGAGTTGGGTCATGACATACCTTTGAGTCAACAAAAAAATGAAGATAAGTGCATACCTTTTTATTGTTTTCGATAAGGGTTTGGATTGGAATATTTTGATTAATTAAAGGTCAATTTATAAAAAAATATCAGAATGTAAGACCCCTTGTGGGTTGTTGCATACATCCTTAGGGGACTAGTCTCGCCCTAGCATGACACCCTTTCTCAACCCCAACTTGGCAGAATGTAAGACCGAGGTAAGGTAGGTTGGGTGTTGGGTTGGGTTGCGGGAATACCCCCGAGTCAACAAAAAAAAGAAGAAAGGGGAGTCCATAGTTTTTAATCGTTAGAATGTAAGACCCCTTGTAGGTTGTTGCATACATCACCAAGTGACTAGTCTTGCCCTAGTATGACACCTTAGACTCGACCCCAACTTGGCATAATGTAAGACCAAGGTAAGGTGGGTAGGGCATTGGGTTGGGTCACGAGGATACCCCTAAGTCAAAAAAAAGAAAAGAAAGAGAAGCCCATAACTTATTATCATTAGAATGTAAGACCCCTTATGGTCTATTGCATACCTCCCCAAGGGACTAGTCACACCCCAACGTGACACCCCTTCTCGACTCCAACTTGGAAAAATGTAAGACCAAGGTAAGGTGGGTTGGGTGTTGGGCTGGGTTGCGGGGATACCCCTGAGTTAACAAATAAAAGAAGACGAAAGAGGAAGTCCATACATTTTTATAGTTAGAATGTAAAACCCCCTATGGGTTGATGCATACATCATTTGGGACTAGTCTCGCCCCAACATGACACCCCTTATTGACCCCAACTTGTCAAAATGTAAAACCAAGGTAAGGTGGGTTGGGTGTTGGGTTGGGTGATGGGATAACCCTAAGTCAACAAAAAAATGAAGAGAAGTGCATACCTTTTAATTTTCTTTGATAGGGGTTTGGATTGAAATATTTTGATTGATTGAAATTCAATTTACAAAAAAAATTTAAAATGTAAGACCCCTTTTCGATTGTTGCATGCATCCCCAGGGGACTAGTCTCGCCCCAACATGACACACCTTCTCGACCCCAACTTGGCAGAATGTAAGACCAACGTAAGGTAGGTTGGGTGTTGGATTGGGTTGTGGGAATACCCCTGAGTCAACAAGAAAAGAAGAAAGGGAAGTACATAGCTTTTAATCATTAGAATGTAAGATCCCTTGCAGGTTGTTGCATACGTTGTCAAGAGACTAGTCTTACCCCAGCATGACACCCCTTCCCAATTCTAACTTGGCAGAATGTAAGAACAAGGGTCAAGCAAGTAGGGTGTTGGGATAGATCGTGAGGATACCCCTAAGTCAACAAAAAAAGAAGAAAGAGAATTTCATAACTTATTATCGTCAGAATGTAAGACCCTTTATAGTCTGTTGCATAGCTCCCCAGGGGACTAGTCTTGCCCCAATGTGACACCCCTTCCTGACCCCAACTTGGAAAAATGTAAGACCAAGGTAAAGCAGGTTGGACATTGGGTTGGGTTGCAAAGATACCCCTAAGTCAATAAATAAAAGAAGATGAAAGAGAAGTCCATACATTTTTATCATTAGAGCGTAAAACCCCTTATGGGTTGTTGCATGCATCCTTTGGGACTAGTCTCGCCCCAGTATGACATCCCTTCTTGACCCTAACTTGGTAGAATGTAAGACCAAGGTAAGGTGGGTTGGGTGTTCGGTTGGGTTACGAGATACCTTGAGTCAACAAAAAAATGAAGAGAACTGCATACTTTTTTATTATCTTTGATATGGGTTTGGATTGGAAGATTTTGATTAATTGGTGGTTAATTTACAAAAAACTATCAGAATGTAAGACCCTTTGTGGGTTGTTGCATACATCCCTAAGGGACTAGTGTTGCCCCAACATGACACCCCTACTTGACCCCAACTTGGTAGAATGTATCACCATGGTAAGGCATATTTGATGTTTCGTTGGTT
Source organism: Sequoia sempervirens (assembly GCA_007258455.2). NCBI lineage: Eukaryota > Viridiplantae > Streptophyta > Pinopsida > Cupressales > Cupressaceae > Sequoia > Sequoia sempervirens. The sequence goes on along the minus strand of VDFB02251448.1, from coordinate 7,153 downwards.
GTGGGAATACCCCTAAGTCAACAAAAAAGGAAGAAAGAGAAGTTTGTAGTTTTTAATCGTTAGAATGTAAGACCCCTTCTAGGTTGTTGCATATGTCACCATGGGACTAGTCTTTCCCCAACATGACACCTCTTCTTGACCCCAACTTGACAAAATGTAAGACAAAGGTAATGCAGGTAGGGTGTTGGGTTTGGTCACGAGGATACCCCTAAGTCAACAAAAAAAGAAAAAAAAGAAGTCCATAACTTATTATCATTAGAATGTAAGACCCCTTGTGTTCTGTTGCATACCTCCCCATGAGACTAGTCTCACCCCAACGTGACACCCCTTCCTGACCCCAACTTAGAAAAATGTAAGACCAAGGTAAGGTAGGTTGGGCGTTGGGTTAGGTTGCAGGGATACCCCTAAGTCAACAAATAAAAGAAGATGAAATAGAATTCCATACTTTTTTATCATTAGAATGTAAAACCCCTTATTGGTTATTGCATACATCCTTTGCGACTAGTCACACCCCAACATGACACCCCTTCTTTACCCCAACTTGGAAGAATGTAAGACCAAGGTAAATCAGGTTGGGTGTTGGGTTGGATAATGGGATACCCCTATGTCAATAGAAAATTGAAGAGAAGTGCATACCTTTTTATTGTCTTCGATAGGGATTTGTATTGGAATATTTTTTATTAATTGGATGTCAATTTACAAAAAATCATTAGAATATAAGACCCCTTGTGGGTTGTTGCATACATCCCCAGGGGACTAGGCTCGCTCCAACATGACACCCCTTCTCAACTGCAACTTGGTCGAATGTAAGACCAATGCAAGGCAGGTTGGGGGTTGGGTTGGGTTGTAGGAATACCTCTGATTCAACAAAAAAAGAAAGAGAAGTCCATATTTTTTAATCATCAGAATATAAGACCCCTTGTAGGTTGTTGTATGCGTCGCCAAGGGACTAGTCTTGCCCCAACATGACACCCCTTCCCGACCCCAACTTGGCAGAATGTAAGAATAAGGTAAGGTGAGTACGGTGTTCGATTGGGTCATGAGGATACCCCTAAGTCAACAAAAAAAAAATCTCATAACTTATTATTGTTAGAATGTAAGACCCTTGTGGTCTATTTCATACCTCCCTAGGGGACTAGTCTTGCCTCAATGTGACACCTCTTCTCGACCCCAACTTGGAAAAATGTAAGACCAAGGTAAGATGGGTTGGGCATTAGGTTGGGTTACGAGGATACCCATGAGTCAACAAATAAAATAATACCAAAGAGAAATCCATACCTTTTTATCGTTAGAACATAAAACCTCTTATGGGTTCTTGAATATATCCTTTGGGACTAGTTTCACCCCAACATGACACCCCTCCTAACTCCAACTTGGCAGAATGTAAGACCAAGGTAAGGTGGGTTGGGTGTTGGGTTGGGTCATGGGATACCCCCGAGTCAACAAAAAAATGAAGAGAAGTGCATACCTTTTTATTGTTTTTGATAAGGGTTTGGATTGGAAGACTTTGATTAATTAAAGGTCAATTTACAAAAAAATCATAAGAATGTAAGACCCATTGTGGGTTGTTGCATACATCCACAAGGGACTAGGCTCGCCCCAACATGACACCCCTTCTCGACCCAAAATGTAGGACCCCTTGCAAGTTGTTGCATACATTTCCAAGGGATTAGTCTTATCCCAGTATGACACCCCTTCTCGACCCCAACTTGGCAAAATGTAAGACCAAGGTAAGGTGGGTAGGGTGTTGGGTTGGGTCACAAAGATATCCCTAATTCAACAAAAAAAAAGAAAGAGAAGTCCATAACTTATTATCGTCAGAATGTAAGACCCCTTGTGGTCTTTTTCATACCTCCGCAGGGGACTAGTCTCACCCCAATGTGACACACCTTTCCGACCCCAACTTGGAAAAATGTAAGCCCAAGGTAAGGTAGGTTGGGTGTTGGGCTAGGTTGTGGGGATACCCCTAAGTCAACAAATAAAAGAAGACAAAAGAGAAGTCCATACCTTTTTATCGTTAGAACATAAAACCCCTTATGGGTTGTTGCATACATCCTTTAGGACTAGTCTCTCCCCAACATGACACTCCTTTTTGACCCCAACTTGGAAAAATGTAGGACCAAGGTAAGGCGGGTTGGTTGTTGGGTTGGGTCATAGGATACCCCTGAGTCAACAAAAAAATGAAGAGTACATACCTTTTTATTTTCTTTGATAGGGGTTTGGATTGGAAGATTTTGATTAATTGGAGGTCAATTTATAAAAAAATCATAATGTGATTTTAGAGTACTTGTTGATTAATACACCAACAATCCATTCATATTAAGTAGCATAGCCTATTTCTTCTCTGGCCTTTGGATCAAAGGTGTCTTAGAAGATTTTTTATCCTCTTTCACAACATTTGCATAACACTATTACAAAGGAGAAGAGATGTGTATTATGTAATCAACCCAAAACTAAAAAGGGATGGAAAAGAATGAACTGAAAAAGGTAAAACCAAGGAATTATTTGTCATAGGATTGAAATATAGAAACCATGGCTTCACCAATCAAAATTATTTCTTTATTTTTACTCTCCATATGCCTTTCTATATTTTATTCATTATCTATTTTTCTCATCCTCAATTATCTCTCTTTGTTTATCTATCTTCTTTGTCCATTTCTATATTTTCACATTTTTATATTTTTCTCAATTTCTCTCTTTATTCTCTTTTGCTTGATTGCTCATTCACTCTTTATTTGTTTTATTATCTCCATTCATCTTTTTATCTTTCTCTTTTTTCATTTATTTGTTTTATTCCCTCATAAATGTGACCCTGATCTACAAAATCCTAAACCAAATCACCATTTCTGAATATCCATTAGGATTTGACTGAAAGGTTGGAGATTGAGGAAAAAAAACTTTTTTATGTGCCTCAATTGTGTAAGGAATCTAATTATCAAGTGATTCAATGCTTAGTCCCTAAGGAAAAGAACATTAAAACTGAGAGTTCAATTAGAATTGAGGAAATCAAAGAATAATCCAAAACAACAATAAATTTGTCTTTCTTTTTTTTTCCTATCTCACTTTCATACTTTGTTTATCTATTATTTTTCTCTTTCTATTTATATATCTCTTTTTTCATCTATATCTCTTATTATATCATTCTTCATCTATCTATCTTTATTTTTCATTTTTTTCTCCTACATATATTTTTCTCTTTTTCAATTTATAAGGAGTTGGGGCACATTGGAAGGAGTTGGAACAAGTTTATAATGCCTCCTTTGGGTCGAGGCATGGCTGTTGTTGAGGTTTGTGAAGATCTAATACAAAGAGCAAAGCTTTGTTTCTTATTTTTTTGTGTTTTTGTTTGATCTTGTGCTTAGTATGGTTAGAAATCTCTCTGTACAGACATATATTTGACATGGAATGATAGAGAGATGAACCAGCTTCCATTTGGTGGTGATTTGGTGTAAATTCATCAAGGAATAAGGAAGTTATCATTTTTCTAAAAGTGGCTAGAAACCCTACAAAACTAGGGTTTGATCTCTAAAATGCTAATAACTCTCCATTGCTTTATGGTCAAAGCCTAATTTTTGGTGGAATGGTAGGGTTTGTAATATATTTCATGATGCAAAAAGTTTCAGGGAGTGACATGGAGTTTACAAGGAGTTCTTTGACACCCTAGGCCTAGCATCTGTATGTGACAGGCCTAGAATTGTTACAAAAGTATAAGTTTTACAAGTTTGTGAGTGTAAATTGCAATAAGGGTGCTTGGGAAAGGTTTAAATGTGTTTGGTTATGTTGTAGGAACATTTTTTATGGCTTAGGGGTGTTGGGGTGTGCCTAGATACTCAGGTTCTTGCATGGAGCAGTTAGATTAGGCCTCCTTGTAGCATTGAATTTTTTCCCATTGTGGTTTACCTTTTTGTTGTCATGTCTTGGGGGTTTGAGGACCTGAAGGGGTCTATGTAAGGTGTCTAAAACTAGTGCCACTTATCTGGTTTCTGCTCTTAAGAAGTTTTTTATTTTGAATGTCCCTATTGGACAGGGCTACAAGGATGCATAGGCCTAATTTGGAGCGATGGATGAATGAGGGTCTCTAAATGGAGAGTCTAGTTGATTTGTCATCTCTTGTCATGATAGAAGTGTTCCAAGCATTCTCAAGTCCCTTGTTTGTGTCTGGTTGTGAGAACCCTTGTTGAGTAGTTGGGTTGTCTCCATGAGGGAATAGTGGAATTGAAGAGTCCACTTAGAGTATTTGAAAGAAGCTTTTGAAAGAGGAGTTTGTTTGCCATTAAAGTATTTTCTTCCCTACACACTTTGCATCATTTTAGTTCTATGTTTTATCAGTCATTCTACTTTTTTATCTATTTCTCCATCTTTCCATCTCTTTTTCCATATAGCTATCTTCCTTCTTTTCCCTCACTTTGGTTCTTTTGTATCTATTTTCCTCTCTTTATCACTTTCATTTTTCTCTCTTTTCTTTTCTTTTCTTTTCTTTTTTCTTCTATATTATTTACTATTTATTTTTATTTTCTTCTCTCTTATTCTTTAAGTGTAATTATTTTCAATCCCTCACCATGACTATCTTTGTTTCTCTATATAATCTTCCCTTATTTTTCTTTATCATTTTTTATTCCTTTCTTATTGGACCATGGATCATAGACACTAGACTTTGGATGTTGGAGTTTGTATCCTTGATCTTTGACATTTGATACAAGATCCCTAGAGACATCAATTGTGAGAATAGATCTTAGTTTATAGAATTTAGATAATAAAATGTAGAATAAGCATGTTACATCATAAATCCTATAACTTGGACCTTATGCTTTGGGAACACAAACCTAGAACCTTAACCCTCAAGATCTTACAACTTAGATCCTAGACCCAAAAATATAAACTTTAGACCCATAGACATTGAAATGGTGGGCTATTGACCTTGACCAACCTTGGAGTTTGGAGTTTTCTCTTCTATGTTTTTTCCTCATATCTCTTTTCCTCTTAGTTTTATTATTTATTATTTTTCATTTTTAGTTTCATGATCTTTCATATCCTTCACTTGGCAACTTGTCTTCAAGAATTCAAATTTTAAGCTTAGATCAGTAATGGTTAAAACTAATATTATTTTTTTCTTAATTCCTAGAACATAAATCACATTTTCAAGTTATTTTACATTTCCATTAGGCAATAGTATATTTATTTCACCATAGCCTTTTATGTCATGAGATGTATTATCCCCTAAAAGATCTCACTACCATCATTTTTCTCATTTTTTTAAAAACCAATCTCTATGACATGACATATGAATTGATGCCCCTAAATATATAAACCAAGCATTACAATCATTTATTTCATCAAGAAGAGTAGCATTTGAAATAAACAACTTTAGATTATGAAGATCATCACTTATCTCATCCTCACCATTCACGAAGTTACCATCATATTTATTATATTTGGACATATTAAATTCTTTTTTATAAGATTCATATGCAAAGTGTCCAAATTTACCACAATAACTATAATTTCCATTTTCCTCATATTAGAATTTGATTTTGGTGATGCTGCATCTCGATACATTTTATCCTATTTATACCTTTTGTTATCGAATTTATGTTTTTTTTGTTCTTTGCCAATTGCTTTCCTTTAGAGTGATTCCTATCTTTGTCCATCAAAGCTCAAATTGTAGTATGATGCCTATTGCCTACATGCTTCTGCTGTCCCTCTTCTTGTATAAAGATACTTGCTAAATTTTCAAAAGAAGGTGCATTTTCCCTTGTAGCGACTTGATAATCACTTACCATCCCATTCAAAGTAGCGGTAACTAAATTGCTACTTGAAACTTTTTCACCAATGACAACTAATATATCCCTTAATTATTTAAATGTAGACAAATAATCACTAATGCTTTCATTTTCTTCTATTTCTATTGAAATTAATTTTCTCTTTAAAAAAAATCTCTTTATTTTTGTAATTTCATTTGAATCATTAGAACAATCCACGTACCAAAAGAGGTAGTTAACTCATAGATATGAGGGAGAATTGAGTCCTTTACAAATATTGTAAGAAAATATTAGCTTTGGATTCTATTTTTTCCCAATCTTGAACAACGACTTGAGGCGTACTAGTTTATCCTTAGTACCATTTACAATGGTCCAAACATTATACCCTTCCATTAGAGTCCATATCTTGAACTTTCAATTTACCTAATTTGTGTCATCTACTTTATTTGATTTAGTTAGATATGAATATGTGATATTTTCGATTTTAGCAACCCCTTTGTATTTTAAGGTTACACTTGATGGTACAATCCTTACCAAAATCAAACTAGAATGTTGATCACCTAAGGCTTATACATGTTACAATTTTTTAGCACAAGTTTTCCCTAATGTGGTAACTTCACAACTTTAGAACACTCCAAATAGAAGTGGCTCCTATATCCAATTGGGGCTCCTTCAAATAGAAGCAACATCACTTTTACTTGGCTCTACAATGTACCTTTTTTTTGCATCATTAAACAAAACAAACCAAATAATTTTGTTTGATGTTGTAGCTCTATATTGAGCCTTATCAACACTTATTGATGTTCAAAACCTCACAAATAGACCAACAACAATAACACATAAATAATACTCATATAATTTTGGATTTAGACTCATTTTCTTTCCTTTGATCTCCTTCACATGTTTTAGAATGAGCAGTGCCACAACATATTCCTCTTAGGCCATAGTGATGACCACAATGCCCTCAATAGAGTGCTCTTTGATAACCCCTTAGGGATTTTTGGCCAGGTCTCTTTTGTAACTCTAATACCAATTTACATAGTTTGAAGAATAGAGCAATAAAAATAAACTCATACTTAAATCATTAGAGAGTACATATATATAGATACAAAAACCTCAATAGTCATAATATAATTCTTCTAAATAGTTTGACAACTAATTGAAAATCAATGACACTTCCACAATCCTTATTGACACATGTTTGTTTCTTTATAACACAAACATAGAATGAGTGAAATTCTATTATGACTAATTCTAACACTATCTAGATTAGACATGTCTTATAATTGATTGTAAATATTTGAAATAAACTATGATATTTTAGATATGGTTAAGCATATCAAAGATTTCTTAAGAACAAAATAATCTTTTTCTAAGTTGTAGCAATATGTAGC
>VDFB02251447.1:240190-316085 GCA_007258455.2 Sequoia sempervirens | reverse complement strand
AAAAATATATTACAACATATAAAAAAATTATAAACATTTATTTAATTGACTAAATAATTGAATATGAAGCATTTAATCTATTGGAATAGTTTTATAATTTATTAAACTAAAAAGTAGATTTAATAAACTAAAAAATGTAATTTTAGTAGACTTAAAAGAGGGGAGAAATCGAAAGGATGGTGGATGTGGTAGCAATGTTGTAGGATTAACTACTATATTTTTAGTACACTTAAAGGAGGGGAGGAATCTAAAGGATGGTGGATGACGTAGGAGTGTTGTATGATTGACTATTAATAAAATGTACTATAAATGTGTTCAATGATTGAAAAATGCATTTGTATTTTGGGAAAGGTATAAGAATCTTAAAATCATCAACAAGATCTTTAATAATCAAATGAAAAATAAGAGATGATTCTTTAAGTATTAAAATTAAAATAGTTTTTACATATGTCATTAGAAGAAATCAAGATTAAAGATGAGGTATCAATTGAAGTTTTATAATTTTATTGGATTTAAATATAGTTTTTTTTATTTTATACACACACATATATATGTGTGTGTATATATATGTATATGTATATATATATACATGTACATATATAATATATACTGCTCTTTCTATATATATACATATACATATAAGCTTTCTACATATATATATGCTGGGCTGCATATATATATATTCATATATACATATATACATATATATATATTTGAAATTAAAGTTACATATGCAAACTCTTATGTTGTCGTGGATTTAATCCTATTTTTCATAAAACATAAAATTAAAATATGCTTATTGTTGACAATTTTACTACTTATTGTGATCTTTTTTTTTTTTTTATTGCAGGAATCGGGTAGCACGACCCCCTAAACTTTTTAAGCATAGACTAGAACTCGTGACCAATAGAGCCGCAATGGAATTACTTAGCTAGCCGAGCTAGGGCCCCCACCCACTACTTATTCTGATCTAACTTAGTGCATATTTTATTAATATTTATTATTTACTTTTGTATTTAAATGCATTCCCTTGTTCATTTGAAAAGGGTATCTACTAGTCACAAAAGACATGTTAGGGTTTGAGATGAGAAATTGGCATTCTAGGGTTTCTAATTTATGCATCAATGAAAGTGCATATAGGTTGCATTTTTGTATGTCAAATCATTGAAAATCAAATAAAATCTATGTTTGCAAATAGTTTAAAGATCATATAACATAAAAAGCATAAGAGTTAGTCCCAATGCACATCTTACTAAATCTAGCTTAAAGTGGTTCATTTCATGTATTTCTCAATTCCAAATTTGCATTTACAACATTTCTTCAAGTTGTTGTATAGTGTAATCAGCAAATTACCTTGTTTCAAACCTAAAAATTGCATTTAAACATTTCACTTTAGGTCATCTGCACTTTATTTATTTTTCCATAATAGCATGTTTTCTTTCAAGGGATGTTCCTTTGATATGGTTAAAAATGGATTGCATAAGTACAACATCCCTCTTATGAGTTCAATTTAGACTACAACAATGAGGTCATTAAGAAACATTTTAGTCATCCTTCTACTATCTTTCATATTTATGAGAACATCTTAGAGAAAGTGGATCAAACCATTGACACAATCCTTAATATTACATTTCCTATTGGTGAGAATGGTATGATATGAGAGGATGCAAGTGTAAATTAATCATAACAATCATACCTATTCTTCTCCTGATACCTCTCCTATTAGTGATGAGGGTATCTTGGTGAAAGAAGATACAAGCATTGAGATTCTTACTTGTCCCTCTCCTCATCCTCCTTTGGAAGATATTAGAAAACAAGAAGATGAGATCATATAAACATTTCTAAACATCACCTTACCTAGTCTCCATTCACCTTTGACAATGAAATCTTCAATGTGCATCATATGGCTTTAACCCTTTGTCATCCCATGGAAACTTTTGTTTAGATTTATTTGGGATCAAGCCTATCAAACCTATTAAACCTTGAGAAGACTTATTTTTTAAATCCTATCAAAATTTTAAGGAAAAATGCATAGCAAATATATCCCTTCAAAACATGCCTCAACCCACGACTGAGACTAATATACTTGATGAAACCATGATCAAACCTAAAGACATTCCAAACATAGATCCTTTGCCTATTTCCTACAAAAGACCAAGAGATAATGAAAAAATCCCATCACACCTCCTAGGATAAAACAAGTTTACAAAGTTAAAGAGAAAGTGGTTGAACAACCTTCCATGGTTCTCCCCTTAGGGAAGAAAATAAACCTATGGTTAATAAACGCACTCCTACACAAACACAACTTGAAAGTCATAGTAAAATAAATAGAAATGATAGAGAGCATAGGCATAGATGTCATTCCCTTGCTCAAACATTAAACAAAGAAACAAACAAAGAAAATCAAGATCCAAAATCAACTAAAGCAATGCATGATGAGTCTCACCCATCTCCAGAACAAAGAGGTCATATACCACAACTACAATAGGAGCTAAATACTTCTTTGGAAATTATCATTCGACCACCCATTGTGATTAACTTGGATGATGATGAGGTTGCTAAGATTGACGAAGAAGTGCATAATGAATTAAATGCATTGCTTTCCTATTATATGAGGTTAACAAAAATTCTCCTAAGAAGAGTGTTGAAATTGGTAATGACCCTAGTTCGACACTTGATATTGTCCCTTTGGTTAGTTGTCTACCTTTTGTATATGATGAACATGATTGGGATGCAGATGACTTGCTCATAGGTTGACTCACATGTGCCTTACTAGTCTTTTGCATTATTTATTTTTCATTTTTTGTGATTGCATATGTGTAATGTGATCCCCTATGTTGTTTGATCTCTCTCTCTCTCTCTCTCTCTCTCTCTCTCTCTCTCTCTCTCTCTCTCTCTTTGTGACATTCCTCTATTTGTACCTACATTCTTCTCTATGTCATAAAAATTTTATCTGTTCTTTGTCTTGTGTTTTCCTTTTGGGTATGACGCAAGGCATTGAGACATTCATGTCTCTTCCGTGTTGACCCAAAAGCTTTTCCTTTATATATATATTTTTTTTTTGTGTTTTCCTTTTGGGGATGACACAAGGCATCGAGACCTTCATGTCTCTTCCATGTTGACCCAAAAGGATTTTCTTGGTTTTCACTCTCTTTGTGTCATTCCTCTAGTTCTATGAGTATTTGGGGAATGATGACAGTTTCAAGCTCTCTAAAAATGTTCATTGTAGCAAGAACATATTGACCCCAAATCCATGGTTCCCTCATGTGTTCGGAGTTGTTTCATTTTGGGGGGTTCAATCCCTCTCTTTCCTTTTGTATGACATAGCTTCATTTGGAAACATATTATTTGGCATAGATCTTTACAAGATAGCTCTCATGTCCTCTTTAAATTGTTATCATTTATCATTTGCTACTTTAAAGTAATTTCTCACAACATGATGTTTAGCAATTTCTTTAAAGTGGAGGCATACATTGGCATTATTCTTTTATGTTTCATAGTGTAGTATTTTTACTTCATGTGATGCATCTTTCACTTTGTGGTGACATCGGTTGTGATGTCCTTCAAGAGCATGATCTCTCTTAGCATATATTGCATTCCTCTTAGTGGCTTGATGCGACACACTACATCCCCTAAGTTGTGAATCTTATTTTCTTTTATTGGTCCTCTCTTGGAGACATTAGGCACAATTTTCCCTAAGTTTAGACCTAACATGAACTAAGAAAGACTTCTTTGAACATTCCTTACACTATTTTTGTACTTACAATTTTGGTTATATGGCCACCTTGCATAACACACCTTGCATGCTTGTGAAACCATCTGGTTTGTTCATGAGTATCAAGTATACAAAGATTATCTTGCCTCTTAAAGATCAAAGTTCATTATTTTGTGGTGCCTTATCAAAGTTATCAGGAGGTATAGCTTTGGTCTGGTTGAACGGGAAGTCGAGATGAGGCTTGAATTTCCCATAGCCACTTGCTTATTTGTGTAAACTGTGCATACCGGCCACATGTGTATGTGTCTCACCTTTTGGATACTCACCCAATGGATAGCCTAAAGTTTCATTGCCTCAAAGTGACTATGCATTCTTCAGACAAAAAAATTAGATCTTATCCACATCATGCAGGACAAATGATCGAGGCTTGATCCATCCCTTTTTTTCTTGTTTATTTCTTTGGCAGTGTATGCTTGTTCCTTGTTATTGCTCCTTATATCATTTTTCATGTGTGTTCTTTTGTTCCTATGTTGGTTTGTCATATGATCTCAATCTTGGGGGCTTGGGCAACCCTCTCAATCATTTCCATCCTATCTTACTAGCATTAGTGTATTAGGACCCCTCTTGATGTGTGTTGGTCTACTTTAGTGTGAGTTTGAATCAAGTTCATCCTCTCACTAAAGTGGGGGCTAAATGTAATAAAAAATATCATCCATGACATTTTCACACTTATTTGGACCCTCCTTGTTAAATTGAGCATAATGTTGCCTTGATTTAGTGTTGTAATGTGTTTAACAAATTCGCATTAGGTCTTGGGCCCATGTAAACTAAATGAACTTAATTATGCCTTATTTATGTTGTTGTAAAGTGTTTTACTATGCTTTCACACTAATCTATGGTTTTCATTATTAATTGGCCTTCTTTATGCCTTAATTGGCCTTATTTTTCATCCACAAGCCTTAATTAAAGCATCTTTCTGAGGATAATCCTGACATGAACCAACATATAATCATAATTCATGTCTTTTTGGATTGTATGACCCATATTTAGTGATTTGGGACTCATACGACACCTTATTTGTATGAGTCTCACCTAAGTTTCAAGGCCCCAGTCTGATTTCACATAAATTTAAGCATTCTTGAAAAATGTGTCTCATAGCTAAGCCTAATGGGACTCATATGCCACTTCTTGCATATGAGTCCCGTGTGGTTCAAAATTAAATTGAAGTCAAATTCTTGGCAGTATTTTATCCTCCTAGATCAGATGTTGGCTTGTGATGTTGTAATTTTAGGAAATTTGACACAAACAAGTATAAATACAAGGTTATTTCACTCATTTTTCACCTAATAAATTTACAAGTGATCTAGCACCTTGAGAATTCATACATTATAGAAAGTTTGAGTAATCAATAGTTTACAAGAGAATTCAAGAGCTGATACCAAGTGTTTTGGATCATTATTGAAGTATCAAGCATCATGTTTGTTTTTGAGATACCAATTGTGTTGTAGGGTTTCATGATTTAAGAAAGCATTTAATTCAAGATCTACATCTATTGGAGCCATTTCATACATGTTTGAAGCACTTTATTGCTAGGGTTTGGTGAGTTGCAATATTACATTTTGTTCATTCATCATTCCTCCTTTCCATTTGATTTCATTACAAGGTTTGATTACCAAAATGGGGTTTGACCAAGGAAAACCCCTTTTTACTAACAAAACAAAAAAATTTCCTCTCTTTAGTGTGTGATTTGTAGATCTAGGTTGAAGAAATATTAAATAGCAAGTTTGGAGAAATTTTTCCAAGTTGTCACATTGTTTAGGAGATCATTGGGAGACATCTACAAAGTAGAATTTAGCACTTTAGACTAGAGACAAGGAAATAAAGTTGAGAAGATTAAGCAGAGATTGAAGAGCATGTTCAAATCTTGATTCTTTGATAGGCCAAATAGGACTGATATGCCACTTCTAGCGTATGAGTCCCAGTATAGTTAAGTTTCCAGATTTTAGGTGTTTTAGACATATATCTACTAGATTTATGTTCCTTCCCAAAAACCCTAATCTAGGACTAAATCACCCAAAATAGTGTATGAGTCCTAGTCTACATTAATTTCAATGTTTTCAACATTTCAAATCTCCATTTAAACTCCTACAAGTTCCCAGGTGCACATTTCTTGTTTCTCAGCCTTTTATTCTATTTTGCATCCATTTCTAGGTCATTTAGCGAAGCTTTGCATATCATTAGGTTTAATCATTAAATCTTGCATATTACTAATCTTTCCAAGCCCTAACTTGGTGGTGAATCCCTCTTTAGTCTCTAATCACACCCTAGGACACCCTATTGCAAGATCTATTTCCCCTACTTCACTCTTGGATTGAGATTTCTAGGGTTTCCTTGAATGAGAGTGTAGAGGATTGTTGTTCTATGTCTTAAACCATGGTAAATGACAATTTTCTTCCTTTCATTAGCTTATTATGGTTGTTCATGACATTAACACCATTTTTCTCTTTAATATTTGTGTGCTCTTATAACTCTCTTAAGTATAATCAGTGAAATATTTATAGAGCCAACTTTTCCATAAAAATCTTGTCTTCTACATTATTACTGTCCCATTGCTCTTGGGTAATATACATATTTTCTTTAAGTAATAAAATTAAAATGACCCTTTTTTCATACATATAATTAGAATAATTCAAGATTAAAGATTTGGTACCAATTGAATCTTTGCACTTGAAGCTTATGAAAGAAAAAATAGACAATTTCAAAAAATGACTAATATAGTATTTCAAAAGTGTAAAATTTAACCTATTATTATTCTTTAATATATTTATTTTCATATTTTTTAAATATATATAAATCTAATAGATTTCTAATGTCTACATAATATTATCTCTATGCTCTTTCTTATTGGAATGAGATTTGAAATCCATTCATAATGTTTTATAGGTTTGATAATACCTCCCTCTTTTAGCTTCATTAATTCCTTTTGCATTTGTTGCATTTGTGAAGCAAGGGTTAGGGTTAATTGGTCTATTTTTTTCTAGAAGGCTTTACTTTTGGGTGGAGGAAAATAGTGTTCTGAAATAAATCACCTCTATAATATTTGAGCTCATTATATGAACATGCCAAATATTTCCTAAATTTTCTCATTAGGGGTATCAACATTTATTCTTCTACAAAAAATCATAAATTGATTCCTAGCTATCAAATTAAATATGAGTGGGATGAGTAGTGGTGGAGGTTTTTCAAATTCCACAGAGGTGGGAGAGGAGTCTAACTCTGACGGAGATGATGGAGGGGGGTTTCAATTACGTAGTGCCTTCATTGCTGTTGGATGGCCTGCGTAGGAGGGTTTTAGAGGTCGGTAGGAGATCGAGGCAGTTTGCAAGGGTTGTGTATCCAGAATGGCAGGTGCAGTGCATGCAGAAGGTGTTTGGGCTTTTGCTGAGGCTTATGGTGAGTATGGATTTGAAGGAGTTGATGTTGAGCTTGGCGAGGATGTTTCTCCCTTTGGTTGGGGGTTTCTGGTTTCTTTATGGATGGAGTTCCTTTCTCCTCAATATCCTAATCTTGGGCCCCTGCTTTGTTATGGTGTCATTTTTATGATTGGGGTTTTGGATGTTGTCTATATTTCTAAGGGACTGCATGGAAGCCAACATTTCCCTGACTGGGAATGCATCACATTTGTTTATTTGAGGGCCTCTTTGGATGTCAGTGTTTTTCCTCTTTCTTCTCTCTAGAAATATGGTGGCTTCTTTTTTCCTCTTTGGCCCCTATTCTCTTTTGGTCTCATTTTCCTTTCAGGGGGTTCTGTTGTTTGTTATTTTTCTGTACGGATGTCTGGATGTTGTTTATGCCCTGACTGAGAGAGCTTATTGGTTATTTATCTGAGGGTTGTCATTTAAGCTTTAGTTCTATCCCCTTGGCAGAAAAATGTTGATCTAACTATTTCTCTTCTCTCCTTGTACCCTAAAGTGTTTTTTTTCTTTTTAGGGAGAGGCTCTTTTGCTTTGGATTCCCTTGTAATCTCTTTGGTTTTTGATCTCCTTGATGTTGGGGTCTGATCTCCTCTGCTTACATCTTCTAACATCTGGGTTTCGTTGTGGTGAGGGTTTTTTTTTCCTTTGCCCTCTTGGTTCCATGGTTCTACTTTTTATGCTTCTACTAGTGCATCTTTGGGTTACTCTGGTATTTCCTATGGAGGTGGTCCTATCTTCTATTGAGGGGGAGATGGATGTGGCTAGAAGTGACCTTTCTCCTTTTGAGGTGGAGCAGGATGCTATTGGTTATTCCTGGAAGTGTTGTGGGGAGGCCAATGAAGCCCTATTTAGTGGCTTCTTGGGAGTTGATTACAGCCTTCTTGTTGTCTTCTTTTCTTTATCTACTATTGAAGTGGAGATCTTGAAAAGTAAGCTAATCTTTGATGTGTTCATTCTCAAGGTAAATGGTTGTTGTAGCCATGGTGGTTTCATTGGGTTGCTAGTCCCATCAAAACCAGTGGATTGTAATGGGTTGTTGGTCCCATCAAAACCAATGAATTCAAGATTCATGTAATCTTGGTTCTTTTCTGGGCAACTTGCTGGTTTTTTACTGGCTGCTGGCTTGCTTGGTCCCTGTCTTGCTGGTGGTGGTGTTTGATTATCTTTTTGGGCAGCTTGTTCTCCTTGGTGTGGGTTTCAGGTCCCCTTAAAACCTGATGGTTTTGGGTCCATTCAAAACCTATTTTTTCCTCTTATCAAAAACATTTATTTTCTACTTTTCTACTGGCTTCAATTTCTTACCTATGTAGACCTACATATTTTCCTTGAACTAGGTTGCTTCTATTCTTACCCATTGCAATTTTTTTAATTATAATTGTTTCTAAATATATAATAGAATTATAAAACAAGAATGCCACTACTTACATATTTTTATCTTTTGTTGTTGACTTCTAAAATTCAACTAACATATAGTAGATCAATAATCTTGTAAGCTGTGATAATGATTTGATGCTTCACATAACATTGTTGTTTACAAGCATCTATAGGGAATATGTCAATCAAAATTTTAGACTCCTAATGAAACCAAGATGATGTGCTAAAGTAAATACTCTAACAATCATGTGATGGTTCTCTCATAAATGTAGTTCATGTTTTTGGAGACTAGTAGATACGGTTTTCAAATGAACAAGAGAATGCATTTAAATGCAAAAAAACTAATAATTAATTAATAAAATATACAACAATAAGTATATTTAAATTTTAAGTTTTAAGAAAAATAGGACTAAATCCACAACTACACAAGAGTCTCCACATGTAAATTTAATTTCAAATAAAGCATAATAAATCTAAAAGCTAGGAATATAATTTTAAAAATTAATAATATATATATAATAAAAAACTATATTTCAATCTAATTAAATTATAAAACTTCAATTGATACCTCATCTTTAATCTTGATTTATTCTAATGACATATGATTTTAATTTTAATACTTAAAGAATCATCTCTTATTTTTTCACTTGCTTATAAAAGATTTTGTTGATGATTTTAAGATTCTTATACCATTCCCAAAAATACAAATGTTTTTCCAATCTTTTGAACATATTTTATAGCACACTTTATTAAAGTCAATCATACAACACTCCTATGTCAACCATCATCCTTTAGATTTCTCCCCTCTTTTAAGTCTACTAAAAATATAGTAGTTAATCCTACACTGCTATTACATCCACCATCCTTTCCATTTCTCCCCTCTTTTAAGCCTACTAATTTTTATTTTTATTATAGTTTGTTACATCTACTTTAGTTTAATAAATCATAGTTTAATTTAATAAATCATAAAACTATTCCAATAGTTTAAATGATTCATATGAAAAAATTAGTGAATTAAATAAATGTTTATAAATTTTTTATATGTTGTAATATATTTTTTATACAAATAATATATTAAATATTATTTTTATATTGATTAAATAATAAAGATAATTTACTTAATTATAATTATAAGTTCATGTAGAATTTAAATATAGTATATAAATATGAGAATATGATAAAATAAAAATAAGAGTGACTAGTTTTGATTTTAATGAATATTTTTTTTGTTTAGATGTCAAAAATATATTTTAAAATATTTTTAAATTTTTGTCTATTGTTGTTGATTTAGAAATTCAATTAACCTATGGCAAAGAAATGATTTGTTACTTGTGAGAATGATTTGAGGCTTGTGAGTATATATAAATTAGTCGATTCATATTCTTCAAAGGTATACCCCTAATGGACCTAGAATGATGTTCTATAATAAATACTCTTAATACTTATATTACCAATATTATAAATTTATAGAATCCACATTAAATCAACTATAATAACTAGTGATATAATAAAAAATAAGTTATTTAAATTTTGAATTTTAAAAAAGAAGGGATTAAATCCACAATTAAATAAAAGTTTCTGAAGCACCTTTCAAAATCTGCAAAACTCTAAAACTTCAAACATGGGTTATTCATTGCAAATTCTTCAAATACTTCTATGAAATAACAATGGCAATGCTTAAGAAATGGAACAAATAACAAAAGGGATCAAAAAGACATTCCAAAAGTAAGAAAAAGTACCTATTCCATATTGGATTGGTGTCAATTTAATAGAGTAACTTTGCATGAGAGTGTAGATGATTTAATGAAAAATCAGCCCTTTATTTATAGATTTTTAAATTGGAAGAGAGCTCAAAATAGAGCAATGTGGGATAATGATTTGGCCAATGAGATGAGGCCACTTGTTAACTTGTCATAGATTGAGGAATGTGCAAGTTTTGGCCAATGTGCCCAAGAGAGGGAGATTCAAATTTGAATTTGTGAATTAAATGTTGAGAGGGGGACATGAAAGAGAGAATTTATTGCAATGTTGGAAGGGACAAGTCAACTTATCTTCACATTCAAACTTGAGGGAATATTCCATTTTTATGCGAAGTTGAAAGAAAATGATGAATTTATAAATGAATTAAAATGATTTATTGGTGCAAGTGGGAAAAGTTAGAGGATGTGATGGGTGGTTAGGTTAGGTTAGTTAGGATTAGATTAGCTTAGATGATAATTAGGTGATTTTGACCCTTTTGACTTGAATTTTTTGATTTATTTAATTTAAATGAATAACCTTAGGAATAAATTAAATAGTCCTAATTTACTTTGTGGGATTTGATGAACTTGCTTAATTTAATGAGCAAATAAATATGAACTAAGTCCATAATGCTAATTTTAGGTGTCTATTGGAATGTAAACCCAACTACTGCCATCGCTTCCTGCTGCTCCCCACAAATATTGTTACCACCGCACCATCAACAAACCGCTGCCCGCGATATCGCAATATGGGTTGTTACCCATTGCGATACCACGAGGAACCATCTACCAAGCCACCTCTACCAAAGGATATTTCATAATACAAAAAATTGATATTTAAGTTTTAATATTAATGTAAAGGACACTTTATTAAATACGTTTGTTAGGGAAAAGTTAGTTAGGTAATTTGTAATAAATTTTATTTCGTGCCCTCCCTTCTGTGAAAGTTTTTCACTTGACTTTTAACGTTTACCTATATTTGTATATGTAATTTGACTTTTGAATTTTAATTTGAATGTGAGCATATAGAAATTAATGAGTAGCGGCTCTGTGTTGAAGATATTTTTTAAGTTTTTATTTTTCTGTGAAAAATTCTCTACCTCTTTCCTTCACGTGGTATCAGAGCAAGTTCGATTATTAGTGCCAATTTTATCAAAGCAGATTATCTGGGTAAATTTCAAAAATGGCAGCAAGCACAAGCTTGACAAACCCACAAATTCCACAATTTAATGGGAAGAATTATGAGTATTGGTCAATTACCATGAAAGCACTATTTAGCTCACAAGATATATGGGATTTAGTAGAGAATGGATTTTCAGAGCCAGTAGATGCAGTAGCATACAATGCTTTAACACGAGTAGAGAAAGACTTATTAAAAGACACAAGGAAGAAAGACTCAAAGGCTTTATTTTATCTGTTTCAAACTATACATGAGAGAATTTTTCCAAGAATTTCAGTAGCAACAAAGTCCAAACAAGCATGGGACATACTTCAAACGGCCTATCAAGGCATGGAAAAAGTTAAAACAGCAAAGCTACAAATGCTGAGAAGAGATTTTGAAACAATATATATGAAGGACAATGAATCTGTTGATTCATTCTACACCCAAGTCATTGGAGTGGTTAATCAAATTAGGTCTCATGGAGAGAATATGGAAGATACTAGAATTGTTGAAGAGATTTTAAGGAGTTTTCCCACAAAATTTCTACAAGTTGTAGTTGCTATAGAGGAGACAAAGAATCTCTCACAGTTCTTAGTGGATGAGTTATATGCATCTCTAATTTCTCATGAACACGGGCTGAAAAGATTAGCAGATACATCACTGGAGCATGCTTTCAAAACTTAGGCTTTAGTAAGTCAAGGAAGAGGTAGAGGTAGATCAAGAGGAAGAGGAAGAAACTTTTACAGAGGTGAAAGATACAGTCTATCAAGTTCAAGTGGAAGAAGCAGCAATCAAGGCTCAAGACAAAACCCAACATAGAATCAGTCACAAAATCAAAGGTATGATAAATCTCAAGTCCAATGTCACTACTGTAAAAAATATGGGCATTATATGAATGAGTGTAGAAAGAAGCAGTATGATAATAATAGACAAAATGCAATTTTTTCAAGAGAAAGTCAAAATTAGAATTCAGATAAGAGCACAATGTTTTTAGCTTGTAATGTTGCTCAAGCAAATGAAAAATATGTATGGTTTTTAGATTCAAGCTTAGCAATCATATGTCAGGGAATCTAGAAATTTTTTCAAGTTTAGATGAGAATGTAAAGTCTGATATTACATTGGGTAATGACAACAAAGTGTTAGTCAAGGGAAAAGGAGATGTCAATATTCTAAGTAAACAGGGGGAGAAAAGTTATATTTCAAATCTGTATTTTGTGCCTGGTCTGAAACATAACTTAATGAGTGTAGGGCAACTAGTTCAAAAAGGGTATAAAGTAACCTTCAAGAATGTTCTGTACACAATTTTAGACAAATACCCAAGCAACCAGCTTATTGCAAAAGTCAGAATGACAAACAACAGAATGTTTCCCTTAAAGATAAGGCTAGATTTGAATATAAATTATGCTCAAGCACAACACTTAATGAATTCACAAGTGGGTAGAGAAGAAACTACAACAGTAGTGCAGACAATCTTTCAAGCTGAGATAAAAGATGAAAATTGGTTATGGCACCTGAGATTTGGGCATCTCAACTTTGGAGGTTTAAATTTACTTCATAAGAAAGACATGGTCAAGGAACTACCTTTAATAGAAAAACCAGAAAGGGTATGTGAAGGGTGCATTTTAGGAAAACAACATAGAGAATCATTTCTAGCTAGAAAGTCAACTAGAGCAAAAGCCCCTTTGAAAATTATACATTCAGATTTGTGTGAACCTATGCAAAAACCTTCAATAAGTGGTAGTTTTTGTTTTCTGACATTCATTGATAATTATTCAAGAAAAACATGGGTTTATTTTCTAAAGAAGAAAAATGAAGTGTTTGATCTATTTCGTTAGTTCAAGAATTTGGTTGAAAAAAAAAGTTGTTATTATAGAAAAGTGTTGAGAACAGATAGAGGTGGTGAATATATTTGTAGAGAATTTTTTAATTTTTGCAAAGATCATAGAATTCACAAGCAGTTCACAACTAGATACACACCTCAGCAAAATGGAGTAGCTGAAAGAAAAAATAGAACAATCATGGAAATGGCTAGAAGCATGTTGAAAGCCAAACATTTATCAAATGAATATTGGGCAGAAGCAATATCTTGTGCAGCCTATATAATGAATAGGTGTCCAACAAAAAGTGTCATGAATATGGTACCTGAAGAAGCATGGATAGGAAGAAAACACAGTGTTACTCACATGAGAGTATTTGGATGTGTAGCATATGCACATGTGCCTAATGAATTGAGAAGGAAGCTAGATAACAAAGGAGAAAAATGTATATTTGTTGGATACATTGAAGAATCCAAAGCTTATAAGCTCTATAATCCAACAACAAAGAAAGTTATAATCAGTAGAGATGTATAATTTGTAGAAGATGAAGCATGGGATGGAAGCATAGAGAAGACAGTCAATATTTCAGCTAGTATACCTCAAGAGGAGAATGAAGTTTCAACATCAATAAATATTTCAGCTATTGTGACTCCTACCACTCCCATTCAAGCTCAGCAAAGTAGTCCACAAGTGACACCAGCATCGACTATAAGAACAGCCCCATGCATTCAAGGAAGCAATCAAACAAGAGGACAACAAACTCCATTTACAATAGGCCCATCGGGTCCACATTCCACAAGTTCAAGTGACATGTCAAATCCTACATTGGCAAGTCTAAGAAGATAGAAAATCAGAAGCATAAGAGATATATATGAGCAAAATGAAGGTGAGAATAATTCATATCAGATTTCTCTTTCTGCATTTTATTCTCAAATAGAAGATCCGGTTCATTTTGAAGATGCAGTCAAAGATGATAAATGGGTAAGTGCTATGGATGAAGAAATTGAAACAATTGAAAAGAATTAGACATGGGATCTAGTCAGTCTTCCAAAAGACAAAGATGTCATTGGAGTGAAATGGGTTTATAAAACCAAATTGAATGAAAAAGATGAAGTTCAGAAGCTTAAAGCAAGATTTGTTGTAAAGGGCTATTCACAACAGCCTGGAATTGATTACAATGAGACATTTGCACCCGTAGCACGATTGGATACTCTAAGGATGATTTTAGCATTAACAACTCAGAATAAGTGGTTTGTATCTCAAATGGATGTAAAGTCAACTTTTTTTAAACGGTTATTTAGAAGAAGAAGTTTATGTGGATCAGCCACCTGGGTATGAAATTATGGGTCAAGAAGACAAAGTTTACAAATTGAAAAAGGCACTGTATGGATTGAAGCAAGCTCCAAGAGCTTGGTACAATAGAATAGACAGTTATCTTTTGCTGAATGGATTCAATAGATGTAGCAGTGAGCCCACACTGTATACAAAAATGAATGAAGAAGGTGAAATACTGATAGTATGCTTATATGTTGATTTAATCTTCACTGGCAATTTGTCAATTGATATGTTCAAGGAAAATATGAAGAAAGAATTTGAAATGACAGACTTAGGTCTGATGAAGTATTTTTTGGGCATTGAAGTGAATCAAAATGAAAATGGTATTTTTATTTCATAGTCAAAATATGCAAATGACATTTTAAAAAGGTTTAATATGATGAAGTGCAAACCAGCACCAACACCTACAGTGGCGGGTTTCAAACTAAGCAAGGATGATAGAGGGTTTAATGTTGATCCAACTTTGTTTAAGGGGCTTGTTGGAAGTCTCATGTATCTCACAGCCATAAGGCCAGACATTATGTATGGAGTAAGTTTGATTTTTAGGTTTATGGAAACACCAAAAGACACCCATTGGAAAGTTAGGAAGAGAATTTTAAGGTATGTAAGTGGAACAAGGAATTTTGGCATTAAGTATTCAAGTTTGGATGAGTTCAAACTCATAGGATACATAGACAGTGACTGTGCTAGTAGCATTGATGACAGAAAAAGCATGTCTGGTTATGTATTTAATTTTGGGACTGGAATTGTCTCATGGTCTTCAAAAAAGCAGCCAATAGTCTGTCTTTCATTAGCTGAAGTAGAATATGTGGCAGCCACAAGTGCAGCATGCTAGGTAGTCTGGATGAGAAGAATTTTTAGAAAATTGCAAAATGAACAAATAAAGGCAACAAAAATTTACTGTGATAACAATTCTGCCATAGCTCTCTCAAAAAATCTAGTCTTCCATAAGAGAAGCAAGCATATTGATACCAGGTATCACTTTATTAGGGAATTAATTAACAATGGTGACATATTTTTAGAGTTTTATAGATCAGAAGAGAAAAGTGCAGATATTTTCACAAAGGCACTGGGAAGAGATAATTTCATTTTTCAAAGAAACAGATTGGGCATGGTGGACTATGCAGTTATGTTTAAGGCGAGTGTTGGAATGTAAACCCAACTGCTGCCGTCGCTTCCTGCTACTTCGCAATAAATATTGTTACTGTCGTTAACCGCGCCATCAACAAACCGTTGCCCGTGATATCACAATATGGGTTGTTACCCATTGTGATACCGTGGGGAACCATCTACCAAGCCGCCTCCGACAAGGATATTTCATAATACGGAAAATTGATATTTAAGTTTTAATATTAATGTAAAGGAAACTTTATTAAATACGTTTTGTTTGGGAAAAGTTAGTTAGGTAATTTGTAATAAATTTTATTTCGTGCCCTCCCTTCCGTGAAATTTTTTCACGTGACTTTTAACTTTTACCTATATTTGTATATGTAATTTGACTTTTGAATTTTAATGTGAATGTGAGCATACAGAAATTAATGAGCAGCAGCTCTGTGTTGAAGATATTTTTTAAGTATTAATTTTTCTGTGAAAAATTCTCTGCCTCTTTCCTTTAGTCTACAATTTCCACGTGTAAATTTGATTTCATAGAATACTTAAAAATCTTAAAAATTAGGAATACATTTTTAAAAATTAATAATAATAATTTAGATATAAATTAAATCTCTATATAAGTAAATTTTTATATTTTAAATAATATATAAATAATAATCTAAAATACAAGAAGAAAATGTATAAATATACAATTTTACCATTACAATTATATCTAAATTTAATAGAATTATAAATCTTCAACTCATAGCTCATTTTTTTATTTTTTCTAATGATGTATGAAAAAACTATTTTAATTTTTAGTACTGAAAATTATTTCTTGTTTTTTTTACTTGATTTTAATAGAAGAACAAGAACTCACACAGCCAAGAAGGGAAAATGAACAGCTTCTAATATAAAATTTGAATTTAGAAGTTGCAGAATAGGAAGGATCAACATCAGCTTTTGTAAATAATAATATTGCAAAAAGAAAACCAGAGGAGGGGCTTGTATTGGGGAAGCACAAGAAGGCAGAAGTGACGGATCACCATCAAAAATTCACCGTGTCAACAATTTATTATTAGAAAAATTTTCTTGAGGTGAATTTGTCATGATGGTGAATTGTTAAGATGGACAGTGAATTCACCATCAGATAAATTTTCTTGAGATGAATTTGTCATGACAATGAATTGTTAAGATGAACAGTGAATTGCTCACGGTGAATTTCCTACAGCCATCTAAAAATAAGGTTGAACCAAGGAATTGGCAGGGTTGCGTAGAGAGATTAGACTGGATGAAGAAAAGGCTGCTAAGGAGAAGTATG
This sequence comes from Sequoia sempervirens, assembly GCA_007258455.2. Classification (NCBI taxonomy): domain Eukaryota; kingdom Viridiplantae; phylum Streptophyta; class Pinopsida; order Cupressales; family Cupressaceae; genus Sequoia; species Sequoia sempervirens. Next base: position 299,054 of record VDFB02251447.1, on the reverse strand, counting down.
GCTGAAAGAAGTAAGTAGAGGGAGCTGCGCAGCAGCAGATGAAGGAATAAAACCGGACTAGTGGAGACCATAGAAGTGGAAGAGAAGAATAGATGCGATTAGGAAAAGAGGGAATGGACATTACAGAGAAGATAATGTAAGAAACACAGAGCAGATTGATGAGAAAGAGAGGAAGGGGGCGCTCAGCAGGAAAACAAAGAGGGTGAAATGCTAGGAGTGGGCAGGTAAATAAAGGCCACACAACATTAAAAAAATGGTTTGTGACAGGCAAACTAGATTATTGAGAAGAAGCAAAGCTAGAGCAGGGAGAGCAAATAGAAACTAACAAAATGTGCAGAAAACTCAAAGAGAGCCGAGCAATATGAGCAGCTGGGAATTTGCGCTGTAAAAGGAGGAATTTGTGAGCAGATAAAAGGTCGAACCAGTGGAATTGGGAAATCTCGTTGCTGGTTTTAAAATATATATTTAACTGGAGTTGTCATATGGTGAAATGAACTGGCTATGATTTTGATAATCAATCAATTTGAGTTACTTTTGAATTCGTTATTTATCTGAGTGTATATTGTAATTCTGTCAATTGAAATGGAGAAAACTTTGCTAGTTCCAGAGGAAAATTTGAAATTTCAAATAAATTATTGACAAATGAAATTGTTAATTAACTGGAATAGTGAATTTTCATTAATTAGTTTGGAGTTGATAATACTCTCTGCATTAAAGGTTTATATTATTCTAAGTTAGATTCTTAATACATTTTGGGTGATATGCTATAATAAATATTTCATGATTTTATTACGCTACTTTCATAAATGTTCTATCAATCAAATCTTAACATGTTCTTTTTGATGTGTAGAAGATGTTATTTTCAAATGAGTACAAGTCTACAACCAAGACTACAAATAAATAAAATATGCATTAAATAGACTTAAATAACTCCTGAAATAGTCAACAATAAGTATATTTACATATTGAGTTAAAAAAAATAAAAATTCACAATTATATAAATTTGATTTTAAGTAATACATTAAAAATCTAAAAATGAAAAATATAAAATAATAATAAGAATTTAGATATAAACCAAATTTATATATAAATATATATTTGATCATGAATAAAAGTAATGTAAAGTAGTTATAACAAATTGTTGTGTAATAGTGTAAAAATTCACCTCCAAAGTTTTTAATAAAATCAAAGTTTTTGAAACACTTTGACCGTGAATTTTCAACTACGGTGAATTTTCCATTGATCATTACTGACGATGAATTTGCCGATAATCATCACCTAGTAATCCTCACCTGCACTACGTTTTCAAAGATGCCAGATAAGAACGTGGCTATCAAGGTTAAATGTGCCCAACACTTCGGCGGGGATTCAAAATTTCTTATAATTTGTTGGGCCAATAATATTTCCTCGAGTTCTGTTCTCACCATCAGCTCTCCTTCAGAACTGATAAATCAATGGAAAGTATTAACAGGCACTACGGTTGTTCATTCATATTGAAGTAAATCCAGTAGAAACCAATCTACGACCATCCTATCTACCCGTGAGAGCTAGTCTTATCATATTCTTTTTAATGCTTAGAAGGACGATGCCATTTAGGATCTGGTAGATTCAAATTCGTGGTCACAGGAAGAGGAAAAAAGGCAAAGCCTTGTAGGTCTCTGGACATTCATAACTGGTCACAGGAAGAGGTATATGAGCGCTACTGCTCTATTTTTCATTCAACTCCGGAATCTCCTCTCCAATCAACAGCTTCTCTGAATGCAGTGAAAGTGCATTCAGAAGGCGAAGGGCATTCCAACCAAATGCAAGGGCCTCCAATTAAAGAGATATCAGATTTGGCTGACCCAGAAAGAGCGATCGATAGCAGGTTAAAGCATATTTCATGCTTAGCTAATTCAAATAATCTGTGTGTACATTTTTGTGTTCTGCTTCTCTGATCTTATACAAAAGTAAACGGTGGTACTTTACAGAATTAGGGTTTTATTGAAAAATCAATGCTTAGTTGTGTATTAATTGATGAATATTTCTTTTTGCAGCCAGGATAGTCAGGTTAAGAATCACAACGCAGGTATTCATCCTTCTCTTTATAAAATGTCTATTATTTCTTTTGGTTTGGCTACTGTACCCCCTAATAGATGTGTTTCTCTGCTTGGGTTTGTGCTTTTCCTGTATCAGAGTTATGAGATCTCCTACTCTCTAAACGGCTATGTTTCTAGATCCTCTTTTTTAGGTCATTATATAGAGACCCAACTAGCAAATGAAACAATTTATTGGATTAAAATGATATTTGTGCAGATGAAGATGGAGTGGAGAATGTTAACCAGCCTCCTCATTATCGGATAAGGAAGATACCAAACATACCCAGATCCGTTAGGGATCATCTGAGAATAGCAAGAATGAAAAAGTAGCCCATATTGCTAGTGAGAATTGCTCTATTTAAGACTTGATTTTGTATGCTGGACAAGGATCTGATACAAATATTTAATTAGAAATGTTTTCGATATATAATAGACCTTAAGCTATCAGTTAGATGTTTATTTTTTCATTAGGACTGAGTCTATAACTCTGAGGCAATGTCTTGAATGCCGCCTCATTGAGAAATGGCAGATAAAGTGAGGTTTGAACTTGCTATCATTATCTGTGTCTTTCAATGGTTCAATCATTTTAATATATCATTATCTGTGTTTTTCAATGGCTGATCTTATTAAATTATAATTTTATGATCTTTCTTCATTACTGATCAAACACTATTATTTCATGGTCGGTCTTTATTACTGATCAAATATAATATCTGACTTCGGCGTTTCAGTTACCTCTATGTGAGATATAATTTCACAGTTCATTTTATAGAATTTTATATAATAATATATATCCAGACTTCAACAAAATAAATAGCCCTCTTTATCTCCCAATAGTAGCAGCAAGGTTTAAAAGAGCTTTCTATCTTTAAAGGAGATTTTACATGACATATATTATCTGCTGCATTCGAACAAAAATTAAATGAACTCTTGAAAGCAAATTAGTTAATTAAAAACAAACTAACTAAAAAAGAAAAGTTGTCAGTTACTGCTTTTCAATAATAACGCTTCAATTTTTTTTCCTCGTTAGACTGGTTTGTAAAATATTATTGAGAAAAGTTTTGGTGAAGATATTAGCAATTTGTTTAGATATAGGACAAAACTTCAATTCTATTTGTTCATTTTGAATTAATTATTAAATAAAGTAATATTGGATTTTTATGTGTTTCAATCTAGTATGAACATAGGGTTTCTTCCCATTGCAATAGTGTTATTATTGTCATAGTAAATAGTAGTTGGATGCTCTTGGAGCAAGTGTAGATCTTGAAAGATCTTTCTAATCAATATAGCTTGGCAACTCGTTCATGTGGCAGCAATATATAATACTTAAGCTAATGAGATGGTCAATATTTTCTTTGTTCTTACTACTCCAAGAAACAATTCTAGATCTAACAAATAAAACCCTCCACTTGACATTTTTTAGTAAAATTAATTTATGCCAAAATTTGTGTAGCACCTATATACTCTAATACTATTTTTTGTAGCATGCCAATGAGACTCATGTGAATGTTGCATTAACTAAAATATTATAGTCATTGCATGTACATAATATTGAATCTGGTTGTTCTGAGATACATGAGGCTCCCAACCAAGTTTTTATATAAAATGACATTTACCTTGGAACTTGCATATTTCATAGCCAATTTCTCACCAAGTGCTAAATTAGTTGAAACTATTATTCATGTATTTATTCTAAACTCCTCTAATAAATCTCATACACATTGCATTTGAAAAATGAATGTATCTTTTGATTGTTGTTGCACTTCCACATTAATAAAGTAATGCATTGGTCCTAGATATGACATTTCAAATTTATATTTCATTTTTTCTTTTTCTTTTTCTATTAGAGTTTTACTATTACTTGCATTGTATAGTAATTGACAATATAATATTTATGGTATCAAATTATGTGGCTGAAGTGAAGGTTTCTAAATAATTTGCACTAGGTGTTTTTGCAAATCTCTTGGAAACTAATCTTATATTGTGTAATTTCACGGAACTATCAACATGATATTTTACCTTATAAATATATTTGACATCAATCACATGTTTACCTTTAGAAGGATGAACTAATTTCCATATAGTATTTTTGATAATTGGATCCATTTCTTCATTCATAACATCAATCTATATTTTCTAGTTCAATTCTTCTTCATACACATATGGTTCAACATTAACTTGACTAAGTAAAGTAAAATTAATAGCTTGGTTCACATTCTAAGTACTTCTCTCATAAACTTCAATTAAGATTATTAACTTTCTTGAAGAACTTGGACTTGATACTAGACTTGCACTAGGATTGGATGAAGAACGCTTTGAGGAAGAAGAAAAATTAGATTTGTGTTATCAATAGAAATTGATGGACTTAAGCTTGGAAAACTTGAATTTGCACTACTACTATAGCTTGAAATTGCACTTAAGTTTGTGGGGAGAGGAGGAACATTACCATTTCTATGGAACTATAATTATTAATATTTTTATTATATACTTTCTTGCCACTACCACACTCCTTCATTTAGAACCACATCTTGACCAAAAATCAATTTCTTTGTGACTAGATTAAAAAAATTATACCATTTAGCAACATTAGAATATCCCACAAGATACAAAGTTGAGATTTTTAATGGAACTTTTTTTTTCTAAATTACAATATATTTATAGTTTTGACAACCAAACACATAAAAATTGAGCCAAATAAAAATTATGATCACTTCAAGCTTCCTTTAGAGTGATGTTTTCCACCCATATTATTGATTCAATATGCAGGCTACTATCTCCACTACCTTTTCCCAATAAAAAATTCTAAGGTTCATTGACTAGTGTTAGTGTAAATAGTGTCATTAGATAACTAGTTAGTTGTAATCACATTCTAGTTTTACCTATTACATTTTCTTAAGTTAAGCTATTTAGATTTTTATCTCACCTCATATGGTTGAGACATGTGTCCTCACTTTGTGAGACACCTCTTGCATGGTCACTTACCACTCACAAGAACACTTGTCATGTGAGTTAACAAGTGTTCCATCATTGGAGGGGTAGTCAATCTTTGTGCTTGACTTTCCCAACTTCACCACCTTTCCTATATAAGCAAGGTTACATTGTACATTCTACTAAAATCTTTTACCATCTCTTGATAATATCAATTAGGCTTATCTATGTGCATATATTTTTTGGAAGTCTCTTAGATTTTTCTTTATAATCTTGGAAATCATAACATGATATCAAATCCATGCAAGAAAAAATATTCTCAAAATACTGCACCTATCCTACTCAATAGTTCTTTTTCTTTGGAAGGTTTCATTTCAGTTTGTAGGTTATTTGAGGGTTTCATGAAATTTTCTTATGGATTTGTTTATATATCTTAATCAAGATTTGTGTCCACTCTGATCATCTACGCTAGTCCACTTCTAAGGAAATATAATATCCTTTGCACACTATTAGATTTAGCTATGTGAATGGTGGCTTGGTTGCTAAGATGATCACACTTTCTATTCATTTTGAGTTGTGGGGATCCTTGGCATTAAAAGATCTAAATCTAAAGCTCTTACACTACACTAAAAATAAAACTAAAACAATATCAAAATCATCAACATAAAATAAGAAGATTGTAACATTATTCAACTATATATGTAAATTTGTTACATTAATCTCTATATATAAGAGATTTAGACAATAACTAAAAAATTAAAAAAACTCAATAAATAGGAAGATTGAAAAAAAAAAAAAAGCTAAATAAAGAAAGATGTCAAAGCATCGAATAGGTTTTAAAGAAAATGACTAAATCAAAAATATTTTGAGCTAATTCATTGATCATGCTTTCTTTAATCTCCCCTGTATGGGAAACGAGATGAGGCCCAACTGATTTATCAAGGAAATAAAACAAGTGGTCGGTGGAGTCGTGCTAAATATATAACCAACTTACTTAGATGTAGGGAAAAAATACAATTCCACTATTTCATCTTGAACCAAGTCACATATAAAATAATTTCTAACTTAAATATACTTTGATCTAGCATAAAACATAGGATTTTTGGTCATTGCAATGATACTATTGTTATCAAAGTAAAAAGTGGTTGGATGTTCCTAAACCAAATGTAGATCATCTTGATGAACTTGGAGAAATTGGTGAACTTGGGCTTGAACTTCCACTTTATCTTTTGGGGAGAGGAATAACTTGATCATCTTCAATACTCATAATTAGTGGTGTAGTTTGTTGAACTTATTTTTTCCATTACCATACTCCCCCTTCATTGAAAACCATGTTTGTCCACTAACAATCCATTGTTTTGTGTCAGAGTTGTAAAATCTATATCCTTTAGTTACATCTAAGTATCCAATGAATATACAAAGTTGGTATTTTGCATCCAACTTCTTCAACTTTTGAATTGGAACATTGTAGAGAAGGGGGATTCACTACTCCCAAGTCTCTAGGAAACCAAATATCATAAAGGGAGTGAACTTCCCTAAACTACCTCAAACTACCTAATAAGTTGCAAAGGAAGGGAAAACCAAATTCTATTTTCTTTATGCTTTATCACAAAAAATTTATAGATATGGGTGAGTAGACTAAAGAGGTCTTAGACTACATACCGATTAGCTCTTTGCTAGATGACAAAAATGTATGAGTTGTAGTTCAACACACCACACTAGAGTCTCAGATGCACATTAGCATCTCATTCGAATAGAGGGTTGAGTCTATAGAGTGAAACACATCAGATTTTCTAACAAACCAAGAGTTCAGGTTTGGCAATTTAATAGAAACATGTGGAAATGTAGGAAAAAAAGAAGAAGAATACTTTAACTTATAAACTATTTTAATTTGATGAAATGACAAGGAAGAAAGAAGTAGAATATTCCTCCATCAGGGAACATTGGAGGCATTATGGTTTTTTGCCACCCAACAAAAGTAATGTCCTTCTTCAAACTTTGACCACCCAAGAACAAACTTTTACCTCAAAATTAACTATTTTGAACTTCATTCCTTCATTTTATCAACACATTCTCACTCTCCCTGGCTTCTACCACTTCACTCTCTTGCTCTCTTCACTTCACTTCTACACCATTTTGTTTCTCCAGCATTGTAGGTTGTCAAAGCTCTACTCCATAGGCATGGTGGTTTGTTCTTCTCCTTCCTCTCAAACCTTCGTGAGCTCACAGAAAGGGGGGTAATATAAGTTTATTTACTTATTTTCATTATCTTACTTGTAGAGTAGCATATATGTTTTCTTTCTAGTCTACTATCTTGTGTCTATTCTCTCTATTCCTTTATCACTTTTCTACATCATGTGGTCTATCAGTTGTCCATGGAGGTGGAAACACCAATTTATGAGGGTTTGACTGAGGCAAACCTCAAAACATAGTCACAATATTTTTTTTTACTATGTGTGTAGGTGCAATTTGATCATGATGAGCTTGTTAGAGAACTAAACCTTCAATTGATTGGAATTCTTCTTCTTTCCTCCTCATCATTTCATCATTAAAATAGATTACAAGTTAAAGTATTCTTCTTGTTTTTTTTTGCATTTCCATGTGTTTTTGTTGAATTGTCTAACCTAAACTCTAGGTTTGTCAACAAATCTAATGTGTTTCACTCTATAGACTCAACTCTCTATTTGAATTAGACGCCAATGTGTGTCTAAGGCTTTAGTGTGGTGTGTTGAATTCCAACACATGCATTGTATTCCTCTAGGAAAGAGTCAGTCAGTCAAAAGTCTAAGACCTATGTGGTTTGCTTACCCATGTCTACATAACTTTTGTGATAAAGCACAAAGAAAATAGAATTTAGTTTCTCCTTCCATTTTAGCTTATTAGGTAGTCTAATTTATTTTAGGGCAGTTCACTCCCTTTAGGCTCTTTTGTTTCCTAGATACTTGGTAGTAGTGAATCCCCCTTCTCTATAGTGTTCTAGTCATAAGTGGAAGAAGTTGTATGTAAAATCCCAACTTTGTATATTCATTGGATACTTAGATGCAACTAAAGGATATTGATTTTACAACCCTGGTCAACACAAAGAAATGGATTGTTAGTCTAGATGTGGTTTTTGATGAAAGGAGAATATGGAAATGGAGAAAAGGAGTTCAAAAAACTACACCACTAATCATGAGTATTTAAGATGATCAAGTTTCTCCTCTCCCCACAAGATCAAGTGGAAGTTCATACCCAAGCTCACCAATTTCACCAAGTTCATCAAGATGATCTACATTTGGTTTAGGAACATCTAACTACTCTTTACTATGATAAAAATAGTACCATTGAAATGACCAAAAATCATGTGTTTCCTGCTATATTGAAGCACATTGAGATTAGACATCATTTTATACGTGACTTGGTTCAATATAATTTAGTGGAATTGTAGTTTTTCCCTACATCTGAGCAAGTTGCTAAAATATTTACCACCACGCTAATTACCACCTATTTTATTTCCTTGATAAATCTACATATATATTTGAACAATATTAGTATTCTTATTTTATGCTGATGATTTTGATATTGTTTTAATTTTAATTTTAGTGTAGTGTAAGAGCTTTATATTTAAATCTTTCAATGCCAAGGATCCACATACCTCAAAATGAATAGAAAGTGTGATTAGCTTAGCAACCAAGCCACCATTCACATAACTAAATCTAATAGTGTACAAAGGATATTATATTTCCACATAGCACAAATGAGCAGATTGGAACAAATTTCAATTAAGATATATAAACAAATCCATAAGAAAATGTCAAGAATCCCTCAAATAACGTACAAACGCAAATGAAATCTTCCAAAGAAAAAGAAATATTCAGTAGGATAGGTGTAGTATTTTGAGAATATTTTTTCTTGCATGGCTCAGATTATGTCATGTTATGATTTACAAGATCATAAATTATCTAAGATCTACTTCCAAAAAATGCATGCACACAAATAAGCCTAATTGATATTATCAAGAGATGGTAAAATATTTTAGTAGAATGTACAATGTAACCTTGCTTATATAGGCAAGGTGGTAAAGTTGGGAAAGTCGAGCAGAATGAATAAATACCCCTATGAGCACCAATAAAATTTGCATACATTCTAAACTCCATGACAAAGGTTAGTTCATGCAAATTTACTAAATTATCCTATGAGATAATGCACCATACTTCACAATCAAAATGACCAAATGAACAAATTGAAAGTATCAAAGAAGCACAAATGCATACCTATCCCATAGTGGATTGGTGTCACTTTTTTGTGAAAAGTGACCCTTTCCCAGCCCTTGAAAAATCAATGTTGCAAATGATAATGGGAAAAATTAGCTCTCAATATGGAGAGAGTAACTTTGCATGAAGATTGTGGATGCTAAAATGAGAAATGAGACCTCCAATTTATAGAATATCAAGTAGGAAGAATGCCCAAAAGAGAGCAATGTGGGACAAAGATTCAACCAATACGAAGGAGCCACTTGTCCAAATGTGAGTGGATGGAGGATGTGCAAGTTTGGTCAATGTTCCAATAAATGAGATTAGTTGGCCTTTTCAAATTTCAAATTTGGCTTGTTAGAGGGAGAAATAGGACTTAAAAGCCAAGTGGGCAACATGTAAGAGGGGAGTTAATGCCATGTTGGAAGGGACAAGTCAACTTGATTTGAATTCAAATTTGAGGGAATATTCTCCAAAGATGCCTCGTTGAAGGAAAATAGGATTTAATAAATTAATTAAAATCCTTTATTTGTGCAAGTGGGAAAATCTAGAGAATGTGACATGCATTAGATTAGATTCAATCCTGATTTAGTTAATTTAAAAGAGGATTAGATGATTTGACTCATTTGACTTAGATGTAAGGATTAAACTAAAACAAAAGGAGATGAAAGATGATTTTAGATTTGTGGATGTCAAAATCTAAAAATGGTTAAAAAATAACATACACAAGCATGGTTAGCATATTTAAGCAAAACAAACCTTCAACATCCATATGAGATAATGTAACATGTTTTTTCTAAATGCCATAAATAACAAGATAACTAAAACATCTATAGAAAAACATGAAGCATAACTATCCCATATTGGATTGGTGCTATTGTGGAAAATAGCCCTTTCCCAACCCTTGATAATGTCAATGATGATGATGCAATGGACAAAATCAGTTCTCAAATGAAGAGAGTGACTTTGCATGAGCTTTGTGGATGATTTTGTTGAAGGATGAAGCCTTTATTTAAAGATTCTTAAGTTGGAAGAATGCTTATGAGAGAGCAATGTGGGATAAATATTTGGCCAATGAGATGAGGCCACTTGTCATCTTGTGATAGGATGAGGAATAAGCAAATTTTGGTCAATGTGCCAAAGAGAGGGAGATTTAAATTTGAATTTGTGAATTAAATGTTGAGAGGGGGACATGAAAGAGAGAATTTATTGCAATGTTGGAAGGAACAATTCAACTTGTCATCATTTTCAAACTTGAGGGAATATTCTATTTTTTATGCCAAGTTGAAAGAAAATAAGGATTTTAATAAATCAATAAATTGATTTATTTGTGCAAGTGGGAAAAGCTAGAGGATATGATGGATAATTAGATTAGGTTAATCAGGGTTAGATTAACTTAATGATGATTAGATGATTTGACCCCTTTGACTTGAATATTTTGATTTATTTAAATCAAAAAGGGGTGAAAGGTGATTTCAGACTTAATTAAATAAATGATTTATTTATTTAATAAGGAGGGTGATGTTGGGATCAAGTTGATTTATTTAATTTAAATTGATGAATTTAGGAGATTGATAAATAAACTTGATTTATTTAATGAATGGATGAATATGACCTAATCAAATGCATGATGTCAATTTTGCATGTCTACATTTTTCCCCTCTTTGAAGCAATGTACTTGCTGCGTTGGTTCAAAGAATAAACTTGCCGCGATCAAAAAATTTAAAAAAAAAAAATTGGATGCCCTAGTAGAAAGTACACTGGTACATTGCCCCCTTGAGAGATCAAGAGAAAAGATTCAATTTGAGGGTCGATCTCACGATAAAGAGGTTCAAAATGGATGGTTATGGATGATGATGTAAATGAGATGGTTTTAAGATGCTTAGAATAACAAATCTATATTATCTTAAACAACTTAAATGATGATATGATGTGATGATGGATGAGATGGATGATGTGATATGCTATGATTATGCAATGGATGATTTATGCAGATGATTAGACTAACAAATCTATATTATGATGATGAAAATGTATGTGAGATGATGTACAAAATGATGATGGTTTGTGGATGCAAGATGGATGCATGATGGATGCATTGGCGATGTTCTGTTAGCACGGAGATGAGATGATGACAAGAGGATCCAACAAGCCCATGATTTGACGAGACTTTATTAGAGATAATGATGATGATTTGCTTATCAAGGATTGGGATTTTAAAAGAGCTACTTACTTTATGTTTGATAATACACGTAGATATGATGCATCAAGGTATAAAGAACCAGGATGGCATTGTACCTAGTGTGATGGACTTCGACTTGAAAAAAAGATAGGAGTATTCTTGTTCACACTTGACATATGAAAATCTTGCTAGGATGTACCTAACAAAGCAAGTATTCGCCAAGTTATTTTACAAGAATGTCCAACAAGCACAACAGACGAAAGGATAATGATCATTTGCCCCATTCATATCTCTCTAAATCCTTCATTCATATATCATCGAGAGGTCCTTGGAATGAGCACAATAAGATAAATCAAAAGAAAAGATCAAGTACACAAACAGGCCAATGTTCTTCATATCGCTAGCCAAAAGGATGTGTTTTGATAGGATAAGGATCTAGGGTGATATCCAAAATGATTCCCATTGTCGAAATGATATATCCTAGGACATGCATTGTATAGGATGATGATGGTTTGATAAGTTGATTGATAGGCTATTGATATAAGGTTGATTGACATGTTTGTGTGTGATAAAGAGTTTTATTTTACATTTAATAGTTTGTTGTTTGCTTTTGATTTTGCGATTGAAGATTGATTTTGCATATTGTTGTGATTGTTTCTATTTGCTTTGCCAAAGGATGAAGGTGACGATCAGTTTATTATGGATGATTGATTATTGCGAGTGCAAACAAAATGAGATGGATGGATTTTTTCAAATATTTGGATGTTTTTGACATTTTGAAATGTTTTGAGGCTATTTTTGGTGTTTTTGAGATTTCACAAATGTTTTGATTTTTTATTTTTTTTGTGAATGTTTTAGGGTTTTCTTAGATTTTATGAATGTTTTTGGATTTTAATGTTTTTTTTAATGTTTTTGGATTTTGATGTTTTTTCGAATGTTTTTGGATTTTGATGTTTTGGTGTTTTTGGATTTTTCTCATGATTTTGACAATTTCAATATGGATATGTGTGATGATATCAGTGCTTCATTTAGGAATTTATTGAAGACCAAGCTAAGGTTGACTGATCGAATCAATGGATTGATGATGATGATAACATTGTCGAGGATACACAACAATGCAAGGATTTGATTGATTAGGATTGATGATGATAACATTGTTGAGGATGCACAACAATGCCAAGATAGTGTTAAGAAACACAAGGATTGAGATGTCAATTAGATTGATGATCATAACATTGTTGAGGATACACAAAAATGCACATATAGTGCTAAGAAACACAAGGATTAGGAAGGATATCCCAATATTATGGATTGATTGGATTTAATTGATCAGGATTGATGATGCTTAGTTTGGAACAAAAGATGTTTGGATGATTTGATGTGACATTTGATGTGTGAATTAGATACAATTGATAATGATTACTTGGATTGATGTTCGATGAAAGATGAAGCTTGATAAGGAACATCATCTTGTCAAAATATGCCATGGGCTAGTGATTTGGAATTTTTTCTCATAAGTGGTTTGACCAATTTGATTTTACATTTTCCAATGTTCGGATCGCCACATAAGTTGGAAGATATAGATCAAGGTTTATTCCTGAAGCGAGATCTAAATATCTACCCCCAGTGTCTAGCAATGTATGAAATGCCATTAGATGGATACAAAGGATGCCTAGGATTATCCTGTGATAAGATAAGGTGTTTGGATAACGAATGCTCATTTGGATAATGCTTCATTGCTCAGATAATGTTGGATAGGATAGGACCAAGGAAAATGACCCATGTCAAGATGTTTACCATAAGCAAGTGTAATGTGTGCCCAAAAATTTTATCAAGATCAAGATAATCTAGACTATGGTAGCAGATGGATGGAAATGGATTGGGTAAATGGTTCATTGATAGATGGATTTATTATGGATGAGATGGATGGAATGTTGGATTTATTAAGGATGGGATGAGATGCTTCCTCCTAAAGTGGCGCACACAAATGATTGATTCTACACATGATGCCTGTTTGCCAATTTTTCATCATGGTCTTGCCCAAAGCGTCACCCATGCGGTTTTCACTAGAGGATGATTTTTTTCTCTTTACAATTTTCAATCCTTTTTCTGATTTTTTTTGGATTTTCATATTTTTTGATTTTTTTGTATTTTTTTGAAATATTTTTAGCTTATACTGACTCACAAGGTGTTGCTAATGTAGACGCTTTTGTCATAATGTGCCATCAGTATCCTGCTTGAAGAAGTTGCTTTTCTAAGATACATGCACCTGAATGCAACTTTTGAGATTTCTGATTTGCTTCATTGATATCGGGGTTAACTCTATCTCTGTGCGTACATTGTGATAGAGTGCCATTTGAATCCTTATGATGAAGGGTCATTGCCAATATATGGTCAATTTGAGAATTGGATATCATGCGTGGAAGCATGGATGGAGTGTGTTTAGGGATAAAAGATGGATTGGTTGATAGTTTGGAACCGTTGACTCTCCAAACTTGGGAATATGAGCAATGATGGGTGGATACAAAAGTGTGCGTGGAATTAGGACCAACTACTTGATACACTTTGTGCATTGCTTGAAAATCTCGCTTTTGCTTTTGTGGACATCTTTGATGGATACTTTTCCCTTTTTTATTTTTCCCCATAGTTTCTTTGACTGATGGAGTTTGATAGGAATGACCTTTCTTTGTATTCTTTGGTATCCATGTGTATTTGATTTGTCCATTATGCTTTTCGGCTTCTTTTGTTTTTATAACGTTCTTCGTACTTTGATTCAAATCTTTCTTTTGAAGTTGGTCCCAATTCCTAGATGGGGTGATGGGTGGATGAAGATTCATGACGTGGCTAGTTGTAGTATTGACACTAGTTTCATCATAAGGACTCTTCATGCTCCCTATCTTGATGTTTGCTTGAGACATAGTTGCCCCCAGTATTGTGGAAGTAGTACCTTCATGCTTTGATTTCTCCTGTTCTGAGAGCTCTTGTTTAGAAGTAATTCTCTGATAAATGACCACCCTATGTAATGTTATTTTGATTTGTTGCTAAGCCGCTAACTCTGAATTATACTATTTTTTCTGACTTGTTTCCTCGAGTGGATAATGTTGGATATCTTTATTCATGATGTCCTCAGTTTGAGTTTGGGACATATCTGATCTTGATGTTGAAAACTCAATTTGACTATAGGAATTAATAACCTGCTCTTTTTGTGTAATAATATTAGGAGCAAAGGAATCCCATTCTGAATGAAGATCATCTATGTGTCCATCTACAAAAAGCATCTCATGGGTAGATGGAGGAGTATGTGCTACATGGATATGATCATCTTGCATAGATAGGAGAGTGTCCATTAGATTATTGTAGTACCTTGAAGATACAAATTCTTGATCTTGAATGACTTCGGGGTTTCTTTCGACATGCTTTGGATCAAGTTCTTGACATGGATCAGTTTCAAAGGATGGATTGCTTACAAAGGGTTCTTGGATGTCATCATTAGGCATCAGGAATGGCTCAATATCCTCTTGATCTTTGAGTGGACTTAGATCAGGTGTCAAGTTGAAGATTCCTTCAATATCGGCAATCATGAGGTCGAAGGATGTTAATATGTCTTGGAAAGGACCATTGCTAGACTTTGGTGAAAGACATTGATCATACTTTGCAATAAATTCTTGAGATATTCCCTCTAACTCATAAGGCAATGTAGAGACATTTTCAACATGATCATTGGTCGATGCCTCATTGGATGAGGTGAAAACATCTTTATTGATGGATAGATCTTGATCATTATTTTCAACAATTGTGGTGGAGGGATTTCTAATGTCTTCAACCATAGGGTTAATTGATGTTGGCATTTCTTTGATTAGATAATTTTTGGTTGGTGGACTTTGATCATGATTGAAAAGTGACTCTTGACATATGTTGATTTGATCATTGGATGAAGTAGAAATAGCTTGAAGGTGCTCGGTGATGGATTGATCTTGATCTTTGTTCTCAATAGTTGTGGTGGAGATATTTCCAATGCTATCATTGTCCCCAATAGTGATTATCTTTTGATCAATCAGGTCTTGGATGAGTTTTTTGAGCCAAACACAATTTGATGTTCTGTGTCCCTTTATTCTATGATAATCACAAAGGTGCTTCTCATTATACCCTAGTGGTTTTAAGTTAGGTTCTTGATAGTTCACATAAACAGGAATTTTGATGAGATTTTCTTGTACTAACTATTGCAGGACTGATTCGATTGGTCTCCCAAGTGGTGTATTTTCGCTTGTTCCTTTGTGAGATTTGTGTCTTAAATTGAAATTGTTCTAATTGATTTTGGAGATGTGTTGATTGATCTTTGAAATGTGGTGATTGATCTTCAAGATGAAGTAATTGGGTTTGTTGTTGATCTTGATCTTGATATCTACCCTCTTGACATTGGAGATTTTATTCTTGATGTGGTTTTGGACACAACCCAATGCTTTGATGACATGGTTCAACCAACGAAAGAGTGTACTGATTTTGGAGTGAAGATATCTTTTTGCTCAATAATTCAATTATCTTGGCATGTGAAGCAAGTTGATCTAGCAAAATTTGATCTTGATTTTGAATTTTACTCCCTTGATTTGGCTTTTGTTCAAGCATATTTGGGATGCACACTTGTGGTGTTTGATTTTGGACAATCTTCTAATTTAGGATGACACTCAGATTTGGTATGATAGGTTGAAATTGACCTTTGTTGATGTTGGGAATCGCATTGCCTTGATTTGGGTAACTTTGATTTTGCATGGTGTTACCTTGACTTGGATCAATATATGGAGTCGTTATCATCGTGTTTGGACTTTGAACAACATTTGAGTGATTTGTAAACATATTTATCCCAAATTTTACCAAGTTTTGATTCAAAATGTTCATGTTTGGTATAGTTGTAATTGGTACATTCTCATTTGGCATGTACAGATTTAGTGGGATGACGTTTTTTATTTGAAGGCTCATGCATTGATTGTTCAGATGGTGGATTTGTAGGTTTGGACTTGGATTTAAATCTACCATCGGGAAAGGTGTCCCAAACTTTGATTTGGGCATACTCACATTTTTGTACTATTGACATTTGTATAAGGTAATGATCCCATGTACGGTTTGTATAGATGTGAGTGTTGATAATCAATCGGCATTGTAAGGCTTTGATGGCTTAGTTGACTTGGATTACTCATGATGTATGGATCAAGTTTATACTCCATGTTCCTCTTGTGTTTTGACCTTGTTATAAAAGTGACCTCTAAGGTTCTTAGGACCAATGACGAGATGAAGGATGAAAAGGGGAAATGATATGAGTGTTGAATGTTTAGGGACTTTGGATCAGTGCTAGACTTAGGGTTTGATTTTGATTGGTTTGATTGGATTTGGATAATGAACTTGTAAACCCTAAGATGTTAGATGTGACCTTAGGATGAACTTGTTCAAAGAGGTGATAATTTAGCTAAAGGTATGAGAAAGCATTCATTCCCATACTCCTAACTAAACAAGGTGATTTTGATTTTGATGATCTACCCAAGTCTAGAATGATGTTTCCAAAGCTCTAAAGTTGTTTGGTGGGATGGATTTTGATAAATGTTTGGGATAAGTGAAATATTTAATTTGATCCTAAATGATCCTAGGAAGGACTTGTTTCTGAGACTAATATAGTGAAGAACATGCCTTTTTCTAAAAGTAATTCAAAATCAAAAGATCAATGTTTGCATGAAAACCATATGACCAAAAGATGCCAAGCACATATGTGGGGTCCAATTGATTTAATCTTTGCTTAATGACTTGCTTTTACCACAAACACACTTCTTGATTATATTTTGCACCTAGATGTCTAATGTCTCAACTTTCCCCTTATCCCGCAAAGTGTATTATGTGGAAACCAAGGAAATTTGAGGCAAGAGTTACCTATTGTTGACCTTAGTAGGAGCAAATTGAGATGAAATCCAAATTCTTAGAAGCCTCTAAGGATAAAATCCCAAGGGAAAGCAATAGCACATGAATTCGTTCAAGGATATTTGCCTCTCCTAAAGGGTTTGAGATTTGATGCTCATGTTGAATGTTGGTTTTCCAATGTTTTCGATGAAAGCACTATGTTTTCAAATTGACTCACAAGCAATATAACATCCTAGCTCAATTGGTACGTTTTTCTTGGTGGGATTGCCTCATGCCCTTCGTAGAAGAAGAGATGATTTTACATGCAACCAAGGAAAGAGTATAAAGGTATTTTAAGAATGAAGTCTTAACCTCTATACTTTAACCAAGATCGGACATGGCAAGTAACTTCTTGGAATCTAAGTTCCAATGCACCACTTTGATAAACTCGATGAATAGGTTAATAGGCCACTACAAACAAGGGTTTTATTTCAGCCTTTCCGTTCATGCAGATTGACCCATAAGGCAAGAGTCCCCTTTCGGATCCATCTCATCGGAGTCAACCGCATGATACTGGTGTTCACTCCAGTACCTACATTTATATCTTGGCTAGAAATACTCTTGGCTTTAGAGTGTTACCGATTGAGTCGTTCCCTTGGGTGAGTACTTTTTCCCCAAGGCTGGCCCTCTAAGATAGAAAAAAGCGAATAAACTTATTCATAGTTCGATCAACCTTCATTTAGAAATAAAGGGAGAACACATGCAATAGGTTTACTCACACTCGTAAAGTGTTTTGTTCAATTTTAAATCCAAATTGAAGTGTGTGAGAAATCCTTTTATGCAACTTAATGTCATCAAAAAGGATTTTGATTCTCAAGATCGCTATGAAGCGCGAGATAAGTGCATACGCCTTTTTAGATGAGATTACTTTGAATAAGAGAATAAGAATTATGAAAAAAACATGTTCATTTTAAGCCTCAAAGCAATGATGAATTCGTTTTAAGCACTAAAAAATCAAATGTGAAGTTGCTTGTTCAATTTTAGTCCAAAAGTAAAAGACTAGTCATTTTCTAACGTTCAATTTTAGGCCAACTTTGAAAAGATCAAGACAGTGATTGATTTTAAATCCAAATTGAAAGCAAGTTGTCCTAAAACAATAAATGAAATCAAGAAATGAATGCCTCAAGTTATTGCAATAAGCATTAAAAAATGCTTTTACCAAGTTTAATGTTCAAGGCCCAAATTAAAAAATTTTCTCCAAAGATTGTTTCCTTTGCTTTGAATTTGCAAGTTCTCTCTCCAAACAAAATCTCTCCTCGCTTTTCCATGTCATGACCGTTATTGCAAAAATAGAGATAATTTGTCGATATTCTCCAAGATAATTTTTCATGACCATTTTCAACGCCTTTAAGAATGCATTTTAACCTTTTTTCAGTCGCACTTGGATCTTAGCAATAAAATGTAATTAGTGTGAGATGATGTGCAGGTCTAGTTATGAGAAATTGCACACTTCGCTTCAAATAGAATGGTCCACAGTGAATGAACAAGTTCTGAGAATTGATTGAGTGTTGTGCCTTTACTTCCTTGAATTAAATTTGTAAACACAAATAGAATAGCAACAGGCATGCAGCTTAGAAGCTATTTGGAGCAAATATTTTGCAATGATTTGAGGTCCTCGTCGTCTCTGTTTGATTTGGTTTGCAATGATTTTTTAATTGAGAGGCTATATGCATAAGCATTGTATGGTTAGTAAAAAAAAAAACAGCTTATGCGGTTCAATCAATAGTCCCATATCCCCTAAATAAAGAAACTGATTATGAATTCTAAAAAAATAACATTCATCATAGAATTTTGGGTTCCTATAATCCAGCCTCTTGAAGGAAAAAATTTAATCATGCCATACACCCATCTCTTAGTAATGAATACAATGACCTACATTAGGTAATAAAGAAAAAGCCTATCTTTAAATAAGACTTACATGAGTGCAAAGTAATGTTGCCTTGAGAACTGACTTTGTAGAACTTTTTGTTTCTATTATAATGCTTAAATAAATGGAGATCAATAGAAACATATCATATTGATGCCCTCCTTCTAGCGCCATAATGTGGATGCTAAATCTGTATTTTGGTTAAAATATGTGGACATCAAATCTCCTAATGGTTAAAACTTAACATAAAATCCTTATGCTAGTCATTTGAAACTCATTTAAATTCAACATCCCTATGAAAATACTTAACTATGATAAAATATGCAAACTAAATAAAACAAAGATAATGAAATGCAAGCATATAAAAACATAATCAAAACTTTATTTCATAGTGGATTGGTGCTATTGCTGAAAATAGCCCTTTTCCCAATCATTGATAGATAAGCTAGATGATGATGATAAGATGGGAAAAATCAGTTCTCAAATGAGGAGAGTGACTTTGCATAGGATTTTTGTGGATTTGTGGAGGATTTGATCAAGAATGAAGCCTCTCATTTATAGATTATTTTGATGAGAGCATGGCCAAATGGATGAATGTGGGACAAAGATTCGACCAATGAGATGAGGACACTTGTCATCTTTCCATAGGTTGAGATATGTGCAAGATTTGGGAAACGTGCCAAAGAGAAGGAGATTTCAAATTTGAATTTGAGAGTAAATTCTAAGTTTGACTTGTGCAAGGGACATGTAAGAGACATGTAAGAGCTCATAAATGTTTTGTTAGGTGTACATTTCCACTTGTTTTTGAATTCAAATTTGAGGGAATATTACTCAAAGATGCCATGTTGATGGAAAATGTTGGTTTTAATAAATCAATAAATTGATTTATTGGTGCAAGTTGGAATATCTAGGGGATGTGATGGGTGGTTAGGTTAGGTTAATCAGGATTAGATTAACTTAATGATGATTTGGATGCTTTTGACCCCTTTGAATTGAATATTTGGATTTATTTAAATCAGAAAGGGATAGAAGGTGATTTCAGATTTAATTAAATAAAAGACTTGATTTATTTAATTAAAAGAAGGGTGATGTTAAGATCAAGTTGATTTATTTAATTTAAACTGATGACTTTAGGAGATTGATAAATAAACTTGATTTATTTGTTGAAAGGATGAATATGACCTAATCGAATGCATGATGCTAATTTTAAATGTCTACAAAATCCTAACACACATAAAGCATGATTAGTATTTTAAAACAAAACAAACAATCAACATCCCTATGAAATAACTCCACATGTTTATAATGCAATCAAAGCAACAATGATTTAGATAGATAAATTGAAAGCATATGATAAAACATGGAGAAAATAATATCTCATAGTGGATTGGTGCTATTGTGGAAAATAGCCCTTTCCCAATTCTTGATAGATAAGCTAAATGATGAAATGCCTTGAAGATGGAGTGATGGTGGGAAAAATAAGTTCTCCTGAAGAGAGTGACTTTACATGAATGATTGTGGAGTTCTGGAGGATTTGTTGATAAATGAAGCTCTCTATTTAAAGATTCTCAAGTTGAAAGAATGCTTATGAGAGAGCAATGATGTCAGATGGATGAGATTGATGATGTGATATGCCATGATTATGCAAATGTATGATTTTATGAGATGCTTAGACTAACAAATCTATATTATGATGATGATATGCTGTGATTATGCAAATGTGTGATTTATGCAAATGTGATGATTTATGAGATGCTTAGACTAACAGATCTATACTAGCACTTGCACCAATGAGGTGCAATACTTACGCCTATAGGATGATATACTTTGGTATTTTTTATTAGCAAAAAAATCCATTGAGAATAAATGTCCGCGACTGTTGTTTTGGGGAATGTGCTGATTTGGTGAGAATGTCAGGAAAAGCAAGAAATGAAAATTCCAACATGAGAATGGAGGAGATCCTGGTGGGGTTTCCCCACGTAATAGCCTATTAGCTAAATATACAATATGATGAAAGTGAGTAATACATTTGTTGAAAACTATTAACAATATTTAAATCACAAAAATAAAGAATATTTTAGTTTATTTGATAAAACCTAAACCAAATCACTAAGGAATTATATTATGCTCCATATTGATAGACTCCTTACAAGCATGTGTCTTAAAAATATTTATTTTTAGGGATGCAATTAATGTAACACCCATAATTTTGTATGCATTGGGGTGTCTATTATTAGAGTTGGATTTAAAACTGTGTTAGGGGATGCATAAGTTGTGCCCCTTCTGATTTAGAGAGACTATTCCATGGTTAGCCCATCTTTTATTTCAAAATTTCTCACACATGTTTCATAAGAATAGAACCTGTGTAACCTCGGTAATTCACACAAGGTAACCCATCTCACATTGCACTGCATTTTTGTGTTCTTCACGAGAATCAAAACAAGGCCTCTAGAATTGGAGCTGGGAAGACTTCTAGAAAGTGAAACCCACCTTACCACTAAACTACATTACTCAATTTCTTAAATCCCCAGAAAGTACCTCTATAGCTAAATATAAAGAAACTCCTTAGCTTTGGCTGGGATTTGGCAGTGGTTCCTTTATTGTCCATCCTACGTGGAAGAAAAAATCTAGTGCCTCCGGATTCTCAGCTAGGACCGTTTGACCCAAGGAGTACGACACACATTCCCGAGCCCCTGCCCATGTGACCAAGAGCAAAACAAGGGCTAGGTCATCATAATCCATGCCTCCTTTGCAATATATATATATATATATATACCATGCAATTAACAAATATGATATGATCAAGCAGTGTTCAAGATGCTAGCCCTTCCTTTGTTATTCATAAAGGCTTAATTCTCAAATATAGAAACAATGGGGTATTCAAATCCCACAAGGAATTGATGTATTCAATTGCTCAAACTCCATGACGCATTGAAACAATCGTGTAGTCAAATCCCACAAGGCATTGATGTAGTCAATTGATCAAACTCCATTTTACATATTGGGAAAAGACACAACCATTTTTTAAAAAAATTTAAACCACGACATGAAAACCACTAATAGTTGATAGCCATACATTAGCATGGGATGTAAACTATACACATTGAATTGGTGCCTCATTCAACTTGATTGCAGATGTGCTACTCAGGAAGGAGGAGGAAGGATAATGAGAGTGGGTGTGTGGATATCCTTCACGTACACCCTCAGATGTAGCATGAGTGTTTCTAAATTTAGGTTGGACTCCGTATAAAGACTTTCCACACTCTAATCTATTACCACCCATACCTAAAGATTAACATTATTATTTAATTACCATAAATTTCTATTAATTAAATTCAACAATAAGCCTTTAATAATTATCATCATTGATTGCTCAAAGAAGAAATAATACTATTGTTTGATTCTTGTTGTATATTTTCCTAATTATTTTCCAAAGGGAAATAATAACATTATTTCCACAATTTGAACATTTATGATATCCCCATTCTCCTTAATGATGTTATTATCATTTCCATGATGTAATTAATATTATTGAGTTACCCTCCATTTAAAATTAATTCATTTTATCAAAATTAGTATTAATATTAATATCATAGTTACTAATTTTCAACACCATATTTACTGATAGTTATAAATTTTGAACACCATATTTACTCATAGTTATTAATTTCCAACACCATTTTTACTCATAGTTATTTTATTTCTATGTTTACGCTAGTTAAAGAGTTAAAGAGTTAAAGAGTTAAAGAGTTTATGCACTGGTGATGATGATTAACTATTCATGACATGATGTTAGTGTGGAAAAGAAGAAATTAGATGATGTGTACTTCTTTCTACTGGGGCATCCAAAAAATTAGAAAAATTTTATTTTTTTATTGCGGCAAGTTTATTCTTTGAACCAACGCAGCAAGTACATTGCTTCAAAGAGGGGCAAAATATAGACACACAAAATTGACATCATGCATTTGATTAGGTCATATTCATCCATTCATTAAATAAATCAAGTTTATTTATCAATCTCCTAAAGTCATCAATTTAAATTAAATAAATCAACTTGATCCCAACATCACCCTCCTTGATTAAATAAATCAATCATTTATTTAATTAAGTCTGAAATCACCTTTCATCCCTTTTTGATTTAAATAAATCAAAATATTCAAGTCAAAGGGGTCAAAGCATCTAATCATCATTAAGTTAATCTAACCCTGATTAACCTAATCTAATTATCCATCACATCCTCTAGCTTTTCCCACTTGCACAAATAAATCAATTTATTGATTTATTAAAATCCTTATTTTCTTTCAACTTGGCATAAAAAATAGAATATTCCATCAAATTTGAAAATGATGACAAGTTGACTTGTCCCTTCCAACATTGCAATAAATTCTCTCTTTCATGTCCCCCTCTCAACATTTAATTCACAAATTCAATTTTAAATCTCCCTCTTTTTGGCACATTGACCATAATGTGCTCATTCCTAATCCTATCACAAGATGACAAGTTTCCTCATCTCATTGGCCAAATCTTTATCCCACATTGCTCTCTCATAAGCATTCTTTCAACTTAAGAATCTTTAAATAGAGGCTTCATCCTTCAACAAAATCATCCACAAAGCTCATGCAAAGTCACTCTCTTCATTTGAGAACTGATTTTGTCCATTGCATCATCATCATTGGCATTATCAAGGGTTGGGAAAGGGCTATTTTCCACAATAGCACCAATCCAATATGGGATAGATATGCTTTATTTTTTTCTATAGATGTTTTAGTTATCTTGTTATTTATGGAATTTTTTAAAAAAGCATGTTACATTATCTCATATGGATGTTGAAGATTTGTTTTGCTTAAATATACTAACCATGCTTGTGTATGTTAGTTTTTTAACCATTTGCATATTTTGGCATCCACAAGATTTAATTAAATAAAGATTTGATTTATTTAATCAAAGAGGGTGATGTTAGAATTAAATTAAATAAAGTTGATTTATTTAATTTAAATGGATGACTTTAGAGATTGAATTTAATGAACTTGATTTATTTGATGAGTGGACTTGATTAAATGCAATATGCTAATTTTGCATGTCTACATTTTTCCCCTCTTTGAAGCAATGCACTTGTTGCGTTGGTTCAAAGAATAAACTTACTACCATCAAAATTCAAAAAAAATCTGATTTTTTCAAATGCCCCAACAGAAAGAAGTACACTGGTACATTGCCCCCTCAAGAGATCAAGTGAAAATATTCGATTTGAGAGTTGATCTCATGATAAAGAGGTTCAAAATGGATGATTCTGATGATGATGCAAATGAGATGGTTTTAAGATGCTTAGAATAACCAATCTTTATCATTTTAAACAACTTAAATGATAATGCAATGCATGTGAGATGGATGATGTGATAATGCCTATATGATTATGGATTGGATGTTTTATGTAAATGTATGGTTTTATGAGATGTTTAGACTAACAGGTCTATATTATGATGATGAACTATGCATGTGAGATGATGTGCAGAATGTTGATGGTTTTTGGATGCAGGATGGATGCACTGGTGATGATGATTAACTATTCTGGTATGATGTTAGTGTGGAAAAGAAGAAATGAGAAATGAGATGATGACAAGAGGATCCAACAAGCCAACTTTATGAGAGATGATGATGATAAATGGATGATTTGTTTATCAAGAATTGGGATTTTAAAAGGGCCACTTACCTTATGTTTGATAACATGCAGAAGCACGATGCATCAAGGTATAAAGAACCAGGATGGCATTGCACTTAGTGTGATGGACTTTGACTCAAAAAATAGATAGGAGTATTCTTGTTCAAACCTAACATATGGAAACCTTGCTAGGATGCACTTTAGAAGTTTCAAACATCTCAGACCAAAACACGGAAAGGTATAACCTATCAATGCAATAGTCAACAAGCTACCCAAAACACCCTCCATACATATCTAACATCCAACAAGCATAGCAGACAAAAGATAATGTTCGTTGCCCCATTCCTATCTCTCTAAATGCATTTGTTTGGGCATCATCGAGAGGTTATTGGAATGAGCACAAAGAGATAAGTCAAAAGACAAAGATAAAGTAAATGTGATTGATTGGATGATAGGCTATTGACACAAAGAGTTGGCCAACTTGTTTACAAATGACTTAAACCTAAGACTTGACGTTTTTGATTTCACTTTTAACCTGCTAGACTTGTTTCCAATTGTTTTACCAAAGGTTGAGGATGATGATCATTTATTATGAGTGATGTTATTGCAGGTGAAAGCGAGATGAGACAGATTAATTTTTTCAAATATTTGGATGTTTTTGGTGTTTTTGAAATGTTTTGAGGCTGTTTTTGCTATTTTTGAGATTTTTCAAATGTTTTGATTTATGATTTTCAAATTTTTTGGGGTTTTTTGAGATTTTATGAATGTTTTTAGATTTTGGTGTCTCAGGGGCTGATCAAATATTAGTCTTGCCTATGTTTAAGCTCTGAGACAACATAGTTCATATAACCATACTTTTGACGTTTTCTTGACTTTTTAACCTATTTTTGGATTTTAATATGTGTGATGATATCAGTGCTCTATTTTGGGATTTTGTTGAAAACCAAGCTAGGGTTGATTGATCAGATTGATGGATTGATGATGATAATATTGTTGAGGATACACAACAATGAAAGGATAGTGTTTAGCAACACAAGGATTAGGATGGTATCCCAAGTAATGATGGATTGATTGATCAAGATTTTGAAGCTTGATTTGGAACAAAATCTATTTGAATGATTTGATGTGACATTGGAGTGCAAATTAGATGCGACTGATATTGATTGTTTGGGTTGATGTTTGATGAAAGATGAAGCTTGATAAAGAACATTTTCTCGTCAAAATATGCCATGTGCTAGTGATTTGGACTGTGGATCATAAATGATTTGACTAGTTTTATTTCACATTTTCCAATTTTCAAATCACCACATAAGTTGGAGAATATAGATCAAGATTTATTCTTAAAGCGAGATCTAAATATCTGCCCCCAGTGTCTAGCAATGTATGGAATGTTATGGATAGATGCCTTGATAGGTGTATGGATGGATGGATATGGTAAGCATGCAAAGGATTCCAAGGATTATCTTGTAATAAGATCAAGTGTTTAGATAAAGAATACTCATTGCATAATGCTTCATGGCTCAAATAACACTAGGTAGGATAGGATTAATGAAAATGACCCATGTCAAGATGTTTACCATAAGCAAGTGTAAAGTGTGCCCCAAACTTTCATCAAGATCAAGATAACTTGGATGATGGATGCAGATGGATGAAAATGGATTGGATAAATGGTTTGTGGATGAATGCATTTATTATGGCTGAGATGGATGGAATGCTAGATTTATTATGGATGGAATAAGATGCTTTCACCTGAACTAGCACACGCAGATGCTTGAATCCACACATGACGCCTGTTTTCCAAGTTTTCATCATGGTCTTTCCCAAAGCACCACTGTAGTGGTTTTCACTAGAGGATGATTTTTATCTTTACTATTTTCATGATTTTTTGATTTTTTTGGATTTTCACATTTTTTTTATTTTTTTGGTTTTTCTAAAAGATTTTAAGCTCATGTCAAACCACCTTGTGGTGTTGATGTAGATGCTTCTATCATAATGTTCCATCGATATCCTTCTTGAAGAAGTTATTTTACCAAGATACGTGCACTTGAATACAAATTTTGAGATTCTTGATCTACTTCATGTATATTGAAGTTAACTTTATTTTTGTGCACACATGGTGAGAGAGTGTCTTATGAATCCTTATGATGAAGGGCCGTTGCCAATACATGGTCAATGTGAGAATTGGATATCATGCGTGGGGGCAAGGATGGAGTGTTTTTAGGAATAAAAGATGGATTGGTTGATAGTTTGGAACTTTTGACTCACCAAACTTGGGAAGATAAGCAATGATGGGTGGATACGAAAGTGTGTGTGGAACTAGGACCAATTGTTTGATACACTTTGTAAGTCGCTTGCGAAGCCTGCTTTTTCCTTTGTGGACATCTTTGATGGATACTTGCAGCGCTGGTCTGGAACTTGCAGTGTTGCTCTGGAACCTTCAACAATGCTGCTCTGGAACTTACAACACTACTCCGGAACTTTAATAGCACTGCTTCGAAACTATAGCAGCAACAACATGGACCCAAAATAGAAAATAGCGATGCTCTGAAACTTTCACAGCCACGACACAAGACATTGACGAAGGGAAGCGATGCTCCAAAAGCTTTGCAACTGTAACGCAAGGCATTAACAAAGGGCGGTGATGCTTTGGAACCTTTGCAGCCTATATCATGAAGGTAAAGTACAACTAAAACTCTAATTTTTGCATGAATAAATATTGAAGAAAGGCCATTATGATAATCAAAATACAAGCAAGTCTGATACCAACACCGAAACTCATAAATTAAATAGAAAACATCACATTTCTTCTCATTAATTTATAAGTTTACATCTTTTCTTTCTAGAGAGTACGATATACATAAATGAATTCACATAGATACAAGGGCATAGCCAAGAATAAGAAACAACATCTGATAAATCATGAACAAGAGAGAACACCTCCAACAGATGCTCCAATAACCTGTACGTCGGTCCCCAATGGTGGTGGCAACGCCTCCCTACCATGTGGACTCAAAAGACGCCACCCCACCATGCTCAAAGGTAGTCACAAGGCCCAAACAGAAACACAAGGCAAGGGTAACATAAATCCAAGTACGCTAACATCCAACACAAAGCAGACACAAAATATAATGCATTAAAGCCGAAATCACATCATGAAGACGCTCATACAATAGCTTGTCGGGTACTACTCTTGACAACTGAGGTGTAGGGTGCTAAAGTACGGATTGGGTGAAATTTCATCATGTGTGCTCGAAGGAATGGCACCACATAGAATCAAGTACATCTCTCCTACGGATGAGTAAAACTCAAACATACTAAATCAATGCCCTGCAGACGTATAAATCAATGCCCTACAAATGGATAGGCCTTCTCGTTTATCCAAACAAGGAATCCAAGAACAAATATGAAATAATGAAGAGAAGCAACGATTTTCAGTCATAGAAACCATCTCAAATAGCCAAGCAAAACATTGCTATAGAAAGACATGTTAAACAACTATATTCAATCATGAATTAGAGGCATGAAAATACATAAAATTTCAAAGTGCCTAGATTAGAAATCAGAAAAAGACCCAGTTCAGACCTTGGTGTTCCAAGTTGGAATCAACCATCAATTTTCCATTTTTAGACCCATAATGTGGTGTTGTACTGGAAAATGCCATTTAAAGGCTAGGCAAAGATGTGAAAAAATGAAAGTGTCCGGAATGAAAATCGGACAACAACCCGTTTGAATTACGGGCATTACTACATAGAATCTAACTTTAGTTCACATTTAAAACAAACAATTAAAGGGCAGCATCAAAAAATGTCATTTTGAAAGAGGGCACAAATTTGGGCAAAAATGAAAGTGCCCGGATCACAAATCTAAGCCCAACCCATTTCAGATTTGGGAATTTGAAGTTAAAATCCACTTTTAATTTTAATTTATAGGGCCAAAATCAAGGGTTGTACTGAAAATGTCATTTTTCCACATAAGGCAAGCAAAAACACATAAATTTAAAAGAGCCCAGATTTCAAATTCGTGAAAACCCAATTGAGGTATTAACATTCCAACATGAATTCCACCCTCAATTTTCATTTTTAACAATAGGGTAAAGAGAACCAATAGAAAACATAGTTTTCTTCACACAAATTGGGCAAAAAGAGAAGCAATCAGAAGGAGCCCAAAACAGATTTCTTTCATAACCTGTTTCAATTTTGTTGGAGATCAACATAATCAGTCACACAAAACCCCCACACAGCAACAATAACCAAATAAAACCATCCAGCATTCTCGCCAAACAATACGAAACAGAAACATAAAGGAAATCCTCAATTTTCAAGGGACAACAATAACCCAGATAAGAAAGAGAATTTACTAGCCAAGCATCAATTAAAAAAACTACAAAAAATTACCTCGAATTTCCCCAAAACCGAAATGGTGAATTTTCTCAAAGGGGAAGGCACGACCCAGCTCCAAAATCTGACAACAAGCAGAAACAAGCAGGTTGATTTCAATAATTTACTACCCACAATTTTCTTCTCCAAAAACATTCACAATCTCACAAATCCATCACCAAAACATAGGGTTTCTTTTTCACCATCCAAGACAGTAATTTTCCTCCTCAACAAAATTGAAAAAAAAAAATCTCCTCTCAACAAAATGAATAAAAGTATATTTATATATATTCAAGCAAGGCTGCCCCCATTTATTAACTAACTCCTCAAAACAAATCATAAAATAAGACATTTAATTAAACAAGCTTCTCAAGCTCCCCAACACAATTAATTAAACTCACTAAATGAGGAACATTAAAAATACACAAAGTTCCCCCCCAAAAGAGGTCAATAAATCTTTTAAATAAAATATTTAAAACCTCAAGCAACTATCAATTAAAATCTCCAAGTAATTAACCACCATAAAAATACCATATTTAAAATCATGAAAGGTTCCAACGAAAATGCATCATAACACCGAGAACCAAAATAAATAGCCATATAAAAGATTCATGAAACCAAGACAAAATACCTCAGCAAGGCATACTAGTAAGACACATACAACTGAAGGGTGCACTAAAACATACGGTAGAAAGGTACTCTGGAAGTTACCATTAGGCAATTGGACAGTAAGACACCAATAAGGAAAACACTGCCTTAACAGGGTACAATGGGCTAGGATAGGAAAAATTGGCCTGTGACTACCTCTAGTAACCACCATTAGGAATATGAGTATGCTCAGGCCTATGGATCCAGGTGGAGTCGATACTCAGTGTCTACATCACTTTCAATTACATGTTAAAGTACATGTGAATATAACATATATCCAAAGCAACATCAATCATTAGGAAGGGAGTCATGATATCGTAAGCCTCTCGAATATGAGTGTTAAGACATCATCTCTTTCCTATCCATAATTATACAAAATCAATGATAACTTGATATATAAACATATAAATAAGTAATCTTGAATAATACTAATCATGATAACCTTTCATATAATCCAAGCCAATGTCTAATCTCATTATGACAACATTTAAGAGTTAGAATACCAAATCAAAATCAAATGCTATCTTACCAACTTGATATTAGAGAGGTGTTACATCCTCCCTCCCTAAGATTTGACTCACTCCTGGAAGTCATGTAAACTCAATATGCAACCATGTCACACATTAGTACTCAAAATATAATAATCAATATTAAACGATTGTACTTCATCCCAAGGATAAGAAATATTTAATATACATCATTCATCACTAAATGAAATAAAGAGGACATCCATTTAACATTCACCTTTCTACGAATCATTTTCAATATACTGACATATCCCTTGCTCATAAAATCTCAACACGAAACAAAATAGCATGGTTAATCTTGCTAACATTACATGTGTCATAATTCTCATCATTAGCATTTATTTTAACTTCCACATTTGTTCAAGAATACATTAATTTTCACTAAGAATAGGGTAAGAAGATGCATAAGCCCTCAATTCTTTCCAGAATACCATAATTTGCAACAATATAATTTGTTTTCTACACATTTCCAATCTCACACATGAGAACATATTTGGCATCCTTTTCAAAAATATGTAACAATTTATACTTTCTATAGCAGAATTAACCAACTTTTGAACTTTTCATATGAAGCCATATCCAAGATGAAACATGCATTTATGCATACATACATACTTACATCACTGAGAATCACATCACAAGGCTACACAAGGGTCCATCTGGACACCAGAAAGTAGCATAATAATCCATGATACATAATCCATGAGCCAAGAGCCAATATCCATCTCACATAATCCATACCTCAGACTCAGTGGTTTAATGGTGTTAGGCCACACACACATAGTGAGACCATCGACCACAATGACCTATCTCTTGTTGAATAAGGTGGTTAGCCTCCAAGAGATTGTCATCACACATAGGTGGGTAGTGGGTCCTAGTTGTATAACAGCCTCACATACCCCCATCCTCAAGGTTCTCTGCTTCTACTTCCTCATATACACTCAACTGAGTCTGGCTCTCCCATTCTCAATGAGGAATCACATTACAACACAAGACTAGCATTTGAAAAAAATAATTAGAAAACTAGTTTAGCCACCAAAGATCATAAATAAATATCAAATATGGATTCAATTGCAACAATAAAGCAAGAAATGCGCACAATTTCAACATGAAATCATGTGTAACCTCAAGGGCTACAAGCAAAGAAATTTCACAATCTATGGCTAAACCATCACAAACAAGATAAACCAAAATTTTCTAGTCTTCACAATCAAATTGAAAATCATCAATAACCAAAAGAAGATTCACAATCTTCGAAATGACACAATACATAACTATGTGACTAAACTAGCCACCAAACGAGGAAGGAGGGAACAACGTCTAACTATCACAATAGCCCCTCATGTCTAAGGCTTTGAAAGTTCAATTGATTTGGATTACTCATGATGTATGGAGCAAGTTTATATTCCATTTTATTCTTGTGTTGAGGTCTACTTTGGACCGTAAAATAAGGATCAATTTTCAAGAATGTGGGAGGTGCGCCTCTAATTCTTTGGGTTGATCCAAACTCTAGGTACAAAAAAGAAACTCTAATATTTTAAGGATAAAAAAGGATGGTGATGATATGTGAAATACGGAT
Organism: Sequoia sempervirens; assembly: GCA_007258455.2. Lineage (NCBI taxonomy): Eukaryota > Viridiplantae > Streptophyta > Pinopsida > Cupressales > Cupressaceae > Sequoia > Sequoia sempervirens. The sequence continues at coordinate 267,041 of VDFB02251447.1, read as the reverse complement.
GATTGGTGAATGATTGGAACTCTTAGGAAACCTCGAAGAGGATAATAAACTTTAGGACTTGGATTGATGTTTGATCTGATTTGGGATTGGTTTGATTTGATTTGGATAGTGAACTCATAAACTCCAAGAGGTTGGATGTTGTCCTAGAGTAAATTTTTCCACAAGATGCTAATTTGACTAAGTGTAAGAAGAAGGATTCATCTAAACACACCTAACCAAACAAGATGATTTTTTTTATTAGATTTTTTATTTTGTATTAATGAACTCCTAACCCCAAGATGTTGGATGTTATCAAGGGATAAATTTGTTCACGAGGATCAATAATTTGACTAAATGTGTGAAGGATTCATCTACACACATCTAATCAAATAAAATGATTTTGATTTTGTTCAAATCATTTTCCCAAAGTTTAGCATGAGGTATTTTTTCAAGATTTCCAAGAATTGTTTATCAGGTGATTTTGATTTGATGTTTGGGGGATGGATGAAAGTTTTGATTTTGATCCTAAGAGACTTAGAGAGACTTTGTTTACTAGACCAAGATATTGAAGAACATGCTTTTCTCTAAGAGTAGTTCAAACCAAAAGACCAATTTTTGCTTGAAAGACGATAAAAATATAAACAAGCACACGTGTGGGGTTCAATTTGAGTTAATCTTGGTTAATGAATTGATTTTATCACAAACACACTTCTCATTTTAGCTTTCCAATTGGATGTTCAATGTATTAACTTCTTATCATCCCACAAAGTGTGTTATGTGGGAATCAAGGAAATTAAGGAAAAGTTTACCTAATGTTGACCTTAGTAGGAGCAAATTGAGATGAAATCCAAAAGCTTAGAAGCCTCTAAGGATGAGAATCCCAAGGGAAAGAAATAACATGTGAATTCATTCGAGGATATTTGCTTCTCCTAAAGGGTCTAAGATTCTGATTCCAATTTTGAATTTTTGTTTTCTAATGTTTTCGACCAAGCAATGTGTTTTGTAACCAAGAACAAGCACAATCCTATGGATATGAAAAACTATATTTGTTGAGTCTCCACTTGGACAAGTTCAGCTATGCTTATTTTTAGTGAATGGTTAGATGCTTGACCCCACTAGCTCCCCTCCACAGCACTCACTTCTCGGGGAAGCCAAGCATCAGTACCCATGAAACTCCCATGGCATACTTTCCATTTCTACTAAAAATTATAAAAGTATGGGGTGGATTCAAAACGACCATTCTTGCACCAACAAATAGATAGGGATTTTGGCTTTTCTACAACAAGCATTTTAATTTGTACTTTCTATTCATAGGAGTTGACCCAACGTGGCAAGAGACCATTGATGCCCTTCTCATCGGAGCCAACCGTGTGATACTGGTCTTTGTTCCAATACCCACTTTTATATCTCGGCTAGAAATAATCTTGGCTTTAGAGTGTTACCAGTTGAGTCGTTCCCTTGGGTGAGTACTTTTTCCCCAAGGCAGACCCTCTAAGATAAACAATAGCAAGTAAACACATTCATAGTTCGATCAACCTTCATATAGAAACAAAGGGAGAACACATGCAATAGGTTCCACTCACACTCGCAAAGTGTTTTCTTCAATTTTAGTTCCCAAAATGAAGTGTAGAGGCAATTACTTTACCCAACTTAAGATCACCAAAATGCCTTTTCATTCTCAAAATCACCTTAAGGTGTGAGAGAAGCACATACGTCCTTTCGATGGTATTACTTTGAGTAAGCAATTACAAGACAAAGAAAGCACTTGTTCATTTTAAGCCCATATAAAGATGAATTTGTTTTAAGCACCAAAAATCAAGTGTGAAGTAACTTGTTTGTTTAATTTTTAGCCCAAAAGTAAAGTCTAGTCAATTTCTAATGTTCAATTTTAGCCCAACTTTGGAAAAAAACAATGATCTAGTTGGCCTAAAATAGAAAATAATTTAGCGAGAAACAAACATTTCAAGCTATTATAATAAGCATTTAGAAATGCTTTTTCAGGTTCAATGCTTGATTCTCCAAATTGAATGTGTTTGATATTTTGATTCTTATGCAAGAGAGACCAATGTTGTTTCTTGATGCAAACCTTGAATATTGTGATGCATCTCCACCTGATGTTGCTCCTCACTAGCTCAGTTTTTTTAGTTTTTTAAAAGTAGATCAAACTTGGAAAAACCATCAATTACCTCAGCATTTTTCAATAGAATCTCCTATCACCAAGTCAATCAAGTTTCTTAGAGGCCTCTTTTCTTGCCCAAGTAAAAAAGGAATAAATAAATCTACACTTAAGACGTTTAAACACTTAAGACAGTCAAGATAGATCTACACAAGATATTGAGTTGTCAGAAGAATGAAGAAATCTTTAATAGCTTAAAAGCAATTAATACTCTTATGGATGTGGAGTAATTGTATATATATGGATATTTAGAGGGTTTGTTATCTATTTGAAGTTTCCAACAGGGTTTCCATCAAACGGGTCTACCATGTATTAGTATTCATATCTACCTTATGATAATTAAATCATAATCAATCAATTGATTCATCAGCTAGACAAAAATATCAAATATAAATGTGTATCTAGGCCTAACAACTATTACAGTATAATACATAAAATTATATGATAGCTTACTTTTTAACAAAATTGATTATTAGTAACAAAACTAATTATTTAAAAACTTATGGAAGGGAGGTGAATGGTAACTATTTCCGTGTACGAGTGTTTACATATTCTAGCATTGTTGTACAATGGGGGACGGATCAAACAAATACAATATTAAATGTTGGCAGTTGTGAAAGTATACTTTGATTAAGTTGTGTTTTCAAAAAAACCATTGGGTTTTAGAACTATGGCACTATGTAATTTGAAGGTCGTTTTGCTTGGGTGTTTTGTATAAATGGTTTATTTATTGATTATGTTAAAACTCTTTTTCTCTAGAATCTGTAAGTCATTTTCCTTGGATGTCTATCATTATGGTCTTATATGGATGGGGAAATTACAAATATATAGATATACAAATATATAAATATGTAGAGTGTTTGTTATTTGTTTAAAGTTTCCGACAGGATTTCCCTCATTTGAGTCGTAAATAGGATTTATTTATGTTTAACCTCAAAGATAGAAACATATAGCAAGTAGATATTAATATATACATATATATACACAAATATGTACATATATATATATACATGTATACATCCATATATATATTTATATACATCTATATGTATATATATATATACATTTATACATATATATATAACTATATATACATTTGTATATATATGTGTATATGTATAAAAACATGTATGTATATTTTACTAATAGTTCTGTTATGATTTCCCTATTTGTCTATAATACTCAAAACCATATGATGCAACTATATTGTTATAGAATGACTATTTTTTCACAGACTGAAAAGAACATGGCCACCATATTAATTTTCCTGTCATTGTTACTTTTGAATATTTCAAATCAGTTGCATGATTATATGATATGTTTACACACATTACAATTTCAAACACAACTGAACAATTTATTTCCATATATGCATATGTATATCTACCTATAATGCAGTCATATGAAGTAAATGCAATATTGAATGTATATTTTACTAATATTTGTCTTACAATTTCCCTATTTCTCTATAATACTAAATGCCAAATAATGCAGCTCCTTTTATATAATTACTCTATTTGTATGCAAATACAAGAATAAATTACGTTGTTGTTCAAAATGTACATGATCCTCTTTGTAATGCCCCTTCATTTACCTTGTTTGGACAGCTTCTTGAATTTCATCTAGACTTTATGTTACTGTTTGATAAACTTTATGACACTATTCAATGTTACTCGAACATGGTGATATTTTGATGAGTTGATGTTGTGACTAATTATTTGTTTATAACATGCTTTCAGATTAGCATAGTTGTTATTTGACTTAATATTGATGTATGCTCATTTATTAATTATTGATGTTTTAATTTCGTGAGTCTTGATGTGACTGTATTGGTGAAGGGGATGGTGTTGCATCTCTCACTTGCAAGTGCCCTATGATTTCCGTGATTCTCTTTTCACGATGTGTATGAATTATTATTTAGATACATGTACAACAATTGCTTTGGTTGTAGGTTTGCAGGTACAGGACAACGGCTTCACTTGGTTTCACAGGTCTGAGTGTGTCCACTACTCAACAGTAATGATTAGGAGATAGTAACGGGCTACCTAGTCAAACCATTACCCTAGCGCATGTGTCATCATTCTATATGTTGGTCATGTTCCTTATCCATGTTGGTCATGGTATTTATTTTATCGCGCAAGCTTAAATTGTAAGGATTAAATTATATGTTGTGATTAGTATTTCATTAATATGGAGATTTTATTATAAATTAATTAATTTAATTTAAGTTATATTATTAAGTAATTTTAATTATTAAATTAATTGGGAATTAAATTAAATAAGTTATTTAATTGTAAATTGGATTAAATAAATTGTTTTAATTTTAAATTCATATTTGGGAAAAGATCTTAGAAATATCTTGGTTTGTTAAAGAAGAGATATTCGTTGTGTGAACTGAAAGTTAGAAGGATTTGTTTTCTTATTTTTCTTAAAATTGATTTACAGAGAGATTGATTGAGATTGGTGAAAAAAGAGGAAAAAAAAGAACATAGGTTTTTGGGAAATGAAAAAAAAATTGTTCTGTGGTTTGAAGAAATTGTAGATCTTAGAAGCTTTTTGATAATTCTAGGAATCTAGTTTGTGGAAATTCTTGGCTGTTTATTTCTGTTCTCTAGGAAGTGGCAATTTTTTTGTAGGAAACTTTGGCAACATTGGCAAATTGAAGTTATAGAGAAGCTCGGCATCAATCCTCAAGGCAACAATTCTTCTAGAACAAGTTCAGAGAAGCCTGGCATCAATCCTCGAGGCAACAATTCTTCTGAAACAGGTTCCTTAATTATTTTTGTGAATTTTAATTTGAAAGAGTTATGTAATTATTGTAATGCAAATTGGAAAATATTATAAGAGGTTTTCATTACTGTAGAAGCTTTTGTTTTTAAAATATTGCTGTGAAATTTGAACCTCTATAGAAAACAATTTGGATCCTCTGTTAAAATGAGTATTTGAAATAGATTTATACAAAATGAAATTATAGTGGGATTATTGAACCTCTGTTGAATTTAAATCAAACTTAGAAACCTCTTCCTGTGAAAATAGAATTTATTCTTCTCTAGAAAAAGGTAAATTACCGTGGAAGATTTAGATCTCTATAGGGAATAAATTTTAACACAATAAAAATATTCAAAAGAAAACAATAAAGGAATTAGAAAACCTATGTAGGATTGAAAATGAAATGTTCTGATAAATTTGAGAAAATTGAAATCCTCTAGTAGATTTGTGAAAATTGGAAACCTCTAGTAATTTGTAAATCAAAATAGCAGAGAGAGGGGGTCACTAAATTAATTATAACTAAATAGTTACAAACTGGGTATGGCTGAATTTTTTATATGTTTTAAAAGATTGTGTGGTGCACCTTTAGTAAACATTTCAGAAAAACTTAGATCCGAAATTGAAAGTTATTAAAGTTGCAATAGACTAGGTTTATGTTTAGTATTGTTTGAAAATTGTAAATTAACATATATATATATTTATTTATTTATTTATTTATTTAAAAATATATATTAAAAAAATTGCATATAATTTTAGTATATTTAAATATAAATATATTTAAATGTATTTTTAAATAGGTGCATGCACATGCACAATTAGATATTTTAATATGAAATATTTTTAAATCAATATTGGAAAAAAATAATTGGATTATGTAATTAGAAAATATATATTTATTTAAAATGATATTTATTTAAATAAATATAATACTGTTAATTAGTGCATGCAATGCACAAGTAGGTGTTTTATAATAAATTGATTTTATTAGAAAGATTGAGATTTTTATTTATATGGGTTTGTGAAATTTGAGTTAAACTAGTTTTAATTTCTCTATGGTTTGTAAATGGAAGTATATATTTTAATATAAGCATGCAAATGCATGGGCTAGTAAATCTTAAAATAAAATGACTTGGAGAGGAAGTTGAATTATATTTAAATAGATATTGTGTTATTAAAATATTTAATGTACTAGTAGGGGATTTTATAATGCAATGATCTTGTAATAGAGAAATTGATTTTATTATTATATGAAACTATGGAAATGAAGTTAAGTAAATAGTTTTATTTTATTTCTTTATTATTGCAAATGAAATTATATTTACTTTGAATAATTGCATGTGATGATATATTGATTCAAATTGGATTTAGGAAATCTAAATACTAGATTATTTAAGTCCCTGAATTGTTTTAAGTTGTGTTCTTTTCTGTTCATGTTTGCAGGCAATTTGAGTTGAATATTATGAGTAATTGTCAAACTGAAAGTTAAACAATTGGTTGAATTCATTGTTGATTTATTGGATTTGGGAAATCCTAATGGTTGTATATTTAATTACTAGAGTGGCTTATTGTAATTTTGTATTCTTCTGTAATTGTGTATTGGGAATTGGGGATATTGGTTGTCAAGAAAATATAATTCTTCCAGAGATTGTAAAATTGTGAAAGGGTTATTGTATCTTTTGTTCACCCTTTTTGAGATTTCCTTGGGTAGTGCATGTTTTTGAGATTCAGTATTTGACATCCGTATGGATGTGTGAATTAGTTTGAACACTTGATTACTATGAATAGGTTGTGTGATTTAATTTGAGCACCCAGTTACTACAAACAGGATGTGTTGTTCTTTGCAGAATGGTTGATATTTGTTATTGTATTTTGTGCACTATCTACCCTTGGATTGTGGAATATGTTATTGTGTTGTCAATAGGGGAGTGGCTTTCAATGGGGGTCAAGACACAAAGTGGTGCTAGGACAACTCGTGTAAAAGTTCATTTAATAAGCGGAAATTAAATAGCTTTATTAGGGATAAAGTAGCTTAATACATTTAATCAGATAATTTAGCCTCGCTCATTAGCTCAAGGGCTAGTATGAGACTTGAGATGAGTCAGGAAGGCCTGGAATGGAAAGATCATTATCTTTTCTTTTCAAAAGATAATTGATTCCACATTGGTTTGCATGTGGGGCCGAGTTTGTGAGAGGTTACAGGATAACCCAAGATGGGGGTCAGTACCTAGGAAGATCTCCTTTGGATAACCAATGCAACCTTTGTTATGACACTCCTCCTATGACAACAGTCGGTTTGTATTGTGTAGTCAGTTTGTATTATACAGTCAATTTGTATTATACAATGGATGTATTTGATTCAGTGGTTCTGGAAGCAATGTAACCTTATGTTTTATGTTTATTGGTACAGTATTTTTATGTGTTTACTGGTACAGTGTTGTTTTGTTTATTGCCTATGTCTAGAGGTAGTAGGTTTGTCTTGGTTACCTTTTACTATCTCCTAGCATGAGGGTTGGGCCTATGGGTACCACATAGTTGGGTGGCGAGTACCTTACACTGTTGGAGTTTTCTCTTCATGTTCGTGATGGTGGGATCTTCTAATTTGAGGAGCTTGTGTGTTTCTTTAGATTTGTACTTCTCTTATTTTTATTGTAATAGTGGACACTATATATTGTATTCCTTATTTGTAATCAAGGAGGATTCCTTGTGTTGTAATTGTAACATTATGTATGATCTATTCATTGTTGGATTCAATGGTATATATTGTTTATAGTGGTGTTGTATCGGTGGAAATATGTTCATTACATTTCCATCTTTAATTTATTATGCTATAGGTTAATTCTTTGATGTATGATGTTATCATGAGTTAATTGCATATGCTATGTTTTAGAATAATGTTGTAAATTTTTCAAATTCACATGTAGATGCATTGTGTGGCCTAGAGGATGTATGTGTTAGAGTAGTTTACTTCACTCGTCATTTTTACTCTTTTTAAGAAAAAAAATTAGTTGTGATTTTGTAGTGTTGCATCATCCTCTAGTTTGTGGGATAGGGTTTTACACTCTTTGCAAGAATTTGAACTTAAATCAATCAGAAAGATACCAAGCAACTAACTATACAAAATGTGTATATCACCAAAGATGCATAGAGTATATATGTGTGTCTCTCTCTATATATATATACACTTACATATAGATATACATACATATACATATGCATACAGTTTCCATCCTCTCTTTTTTTGCAGTTATCTTCATGCATCTTTACCATTGCTCCCATTGCCATAGGAACTATTGCAGTTAAATATTTTTGCTTTTAGCTAAAAAAACAACAATGTCAAATGTAACTACCAAGATGCACATCCCCATGGAAAAAAACCAGTGACATCCCCGCTGGCCAAGCCACCCCAGGCACTGACAAATCTAATTCATGGCTAACCTGATGAACATCCCAGCAACAACTTCAAACAAAATAGCCTATGCGATAATAAATTTTATACATCTATTTATATATGTATATATGGATAAACACATGTATGTATCTTTTACTACTAGTTCTATTATAATTTCCCTGTTTCTCTATATAACTAAATGCCAAATAATGCAGCTCCTCTTATACAATTACAACTATCTGTTAGCAAACTACAAAGAAGATGCCCACTATATTCCAATCGAAAGCATCAGAGCTCAATGAACGTGCAAATGTATATATGCAAACACAAGAATTAATTTCACTACCCAATAACCATAATCAAAAGCATGGGAGCATGATAAGCACAATCAAAAAATAAATCCCAAGGAAAATTACTAATTCTAACCATATTTTTTCATCAAGCTTTGAAGTCTCCAAAAGTGGGTATAACTGCAAAGGTACAAACTACTAACCCTAACCTAATTTTTTGGGTGAGAGGAAAAATATTTAACTACAATAAAACCATGCATAGAGAAAGATTATCTCTTTGAAGTCTCCAAAATGGGTATAATGGAAAAGATACAAACAAATAACAATGAATAATAAGTAGAGATCAAAACACATAAACAAAAATTTAATCTTTCACACAAAATTACCATGTAAAACCACTTATAGATTTCAGCGCAAAACAACCTTGAAACCCTCTAAAATGCTATAAAACAGAGAGGAAGGAGATGATTTTTATAGTCATCTGCTACCAAACCAAAACCACAATGGCTATTTCCACAATGCAACTTAATCAATATACTTTCTTGCACACTTTGCACCACATCAGTGTTAAAACCCTCCAACCTGGTATCAAAAGGAGCAATAAGTACACAACAAAAAAAATGAAGAATAAATAATATGCTATCAAACCAACACCACAATGGCTCTTCTGATAAAGCAACTTAATCAATATACTTTCTTGCACATTTCACACCACATCAGTGTTAAAACCCTCCAAGCTATTATCAAAAGCAACAATAAACAGAGAACTAAACACATGAACAATAAATTACTCATTTCTACAAAAAACCCATCAAAAATGACTTACAGGTTCCATGGCACAATAGTTTTACAACCCTCCAACCTACTAAAAACCAGAGCTGAAGGCAACAATTTTAAAAAGTCTTGTGTGTATCCCACACCACAATGGCTCTCTCAACAATACAACTTAATGAAAGTGTGCTTTCCCACATAGCAATATTCACTATAGCATTTCCTTCAGCCTGCACCTCCATGCATGAATGAGAAGATGCATTGGCACTCGCGACAACAAACACTTACCATTCACCTTCCCCATAATGACTACACCATTCTTGATGGCCACCAACCTGCGTAATTTCCAACTCCCATGATGCCACAAAAAAAAAGTTTCCCTCCCCACCTACCGATAGAAACCCAGCACTGGAAAATCCAATTCCTAGATGGGCTGATGAAAATCCTGACGAAAACTTCAAACAAAATAGCCTTGCTTATTGGGCAAGAGAAAAAATATTTCACTGCAATAGAACCAAAACAATAAGCATAGAACGAAATACATGAAAAATAAATAATGTGTTATCAAACCAACACCACAATGGCTCTTTTGACAATGCAACTTAATCAATATAATTTCTCGCACATTTCGCAGCGCATTAGTGTTAAAACCCTCCAACCTCCTATCAAAAGCAATAATAAATAGACAATGAAAGACATGAACAATAAATTACTGGTTTCTGCAAAATACCCATCGAAAAAAACTTACAGATTTCATGCCACAATAGTTTTAACTATTAAATTTTTAACTATGGGACTTTCTTTATTAAATAGTATCTTCAATTTTTGTTTTTCTTAATAAATCTTTCTAACTCAAAAATAAAGATATTATTAATTAAATTTAATCTTGTGATTGTTGACATCTATAGAGTACCAACACTATTATATGATAACATTACCAATTGTTGGAACACTCAATTTTTTTGACTTTTTCACACTCATGTATTTTCCACTCTCCTGCTCAACCACTTTTTTGAATTTTGATTCTAAACAACTCTCTGGAAACTCCCCTACCTCACACTCTGCTACATTGCAACCTATCTTGCCAGAGTACAAATTGGTTGTAGATTTTTCTCAACCTGCAGTTGTGGATTTAGTTGTACCTCCTACTATAGGTTTAGATGTGGCTCTCCTATGATTCCCTTTAGGGGTGTTAAGCTTTTTGTTGATGTTGTGAGATCAAATGTTGCAAGGGTGAGATTTTTTCTTCTACTGAAGTGTGCCTCTTCTATTATCTCCTTTTGGAAGGAGGTTTTTGAAAGAATTGATCATTTCTACAAAATAAGATTAATCTACAGATTTTTTTGTCTATGGCCTTCTCTCTTGGATCTGAATATCTGGATAACGAAGCACTGGAAACCCTTGGTGGGAGGTAGGATTGAGATTTATCCTTTTTCCAGAGGTTTTTTTGTTGTTGGATTTTCTTCTTCTGAGGATAGGCAACTTATTTTGGATCAAGGTCTATGGTTTTGGGATTCTCATCCCCTATCTTTGAGGCCATGGGTTCCCTCCTTCTATCCCCTAAAGGAACTCATTGATATTATGCCTATTTGGGTGAGATTTCCTTATCTCCCTGTACAGTTTTAGGGACCCTCTGCTCTTCAAAGTATAGTTAATGCTCTTGGTAGATTTTTTGAAATTGGACAAGGCTTCCTTGAATTACATGCACACCTCCTATGCTCAAATTTTTATGGAGGTTGATCTGTCTCAGCACTACCTAGAGAGGTTGTGCTCCAAGTGAATGAATGATCTTGGTCTCAACTCGTGGACTACGAAGGCATCCTATTTCACTATAGGCATTATTTTTCCACTGGAAACTTTTCTAGTGACTACTCTCATAGCTCTCATCCTAATTCTTCTTCTACTTGATAGAAGAATTCCCTCAAGGACCATCTAACTGTGTAGCCGGATGATTCATCTTCTTCTGATAGTGAGGATTCTAAGCCTCCTTCTCCTTTTGCTTAAAAGAAAGTAACTATTATTGATAATCTTACCACTCTTATGGATACTGCTACTCATATTTCAGACAAAGTTATTCATGTTGTTGTGCATGCTGCCTCCCCTCAGGCATGTGTTTCTCCCATTCTAGATAATGCAGTCTCGTCTACGGTTTTAGCTACTCCTATTTTGAGTTTGATTATTTCACCTATTATTTCTACTACTCCACCTATTTTCTTTTCTAAAGGGGCTTCTCCTCCTTGTCGAAAAGATTCAAACCTTGTTTCTACTTCTTCTTGGACTGAGGTACAACACAAGAAGACGTGTAATCCTAAGATGAAATCTATCTTGATTGATATGCCTTTGGAGGGAAAAGTGTTGGGTTCAAGCTCAGGTGCTTGAACAATCCTATTGGTGGCCTATAGGCTAGATTTCATTTTTTCCTATTGGCTTCTTTATTATTGTTGGGCTATTGTCTTGTTTGCATCTTTGTGGCTAACATGTAGGCTTGTTCTGTTGGCTAGAAATCATGTTTTTTCTTTGTGTTTTTTATTTGGTTTGTTTTTTTGGTTGTGAAGTCTATTTCATGTTGTCGTATGGGTCACGGCCCTTTAACCCTTCTTTCTTAATCAAAAACATTGCCAATTATTGTTGACTAATAAATCATACAAGAATTATAATTATAATTATAATAATATTTTAGATGGAGGGGTCTAAGTATTAAATGTTGCACTACACCTTATATTTGACAAGATTTGATCAATAATCTAATAAACAATAGTGTGTTTAAGCTAATCTAGCTCAAGGAAATGTCAATCTAAAAAGTAAAAGAAGAAAATTTTAGAGAGAAAATAAAATGATTAGGACTTTAAATTATGACATATATGTAAGAAAAGTATGTGTTTCTTCTCATTCACCTCCCACTATTGAGTAAACTATGAAAAAATAAAGGTGTTTAATAGTTTCATGAATAATATTTAATACCCAAAAGTAGTAGACCTTAAACTTAATATCTTAATAGAAATTTATATTTTATATTAAAATTTTAAAATTGGCAAAAAGAAAATATTATCTTAAAATGTAAAGGCATGTAATTGGTGTGGTAGTAAAAGCACTAGTATATATTTAATACAATATTATTCTTAGAATATGTTTTTTAAGAACTAGAAAACATGAAATTTTATTTCTAAAATATTATAATTATTATTTTATTTCAATCTTTTGTTTGAAAGTTGGAGAATGATGCAAGAGCACCTAGGTGTAATGGCAATCCTACATCAACTAAAAAATGATGAATTTTTTTTTTTTTTTTCATTTTGTTTTTCTTTTGGTTGCATTTTGGTAGAGTGTGTACACAAAGAATTGGAAGAAATTCATGTTTCAAATTGGTGAAATTTAAAACCTCTAGGTGCATGGGACCAACTTAATTGTTTTCTTGTTGTCTTCAATAGCTTATATATTTCATTTTCCAATGCATAATTGGAGATGAAGTATTGACTTAATTAAAAATCAAAATAAATATTAAATTTGGCTTCAATTTTTGCACATAGGCTGGGGGTAGTACTTTGGATAGCTACATGGGAAGTTAAGCAATAAATTATATTATTTTTAGTGATTATTTCCTCAAGAAAAAGGGTTGATTCACCTTATTGTTGTAAGAAAATGTTTGGTGTGAATTCCCAATATACAATATGCTTTGGTTGGGCATGGAAATCTACTTAATAAAATCAATTCAAAGATTTTTCTTTGGAGTTTGCTACAAGAAGGTGAAAATATATGTTGGTGTGGAGTTTTCCTTATGTTTAAAATGTTTAAATGCATTTCCATTGATTTACATTGGTTGGAGGGGGCGTGGAATTTTTAATGGCTGGTGAGCAATAGTAAATGCGTTTTATTATTCACAAAATGAAATTCCTTAGTGGTGGCGATTAGTCTTAGGAAGATTTTCATTGTTGAGCAACTAACTCATATAAAAAAGGAAATTTATTGCCTATAATGAGGTTGGCCAATTTTGGAGAAAGGATTGTTTTTGCTATTGTAATTTTTTTTATTGAGTAAAATATAGAGGGTGTATGAATGGGAGGAATATAACAATAAAATATGCCAATGTATTGTAGTGTTGGATGACTACATAATTATAATGATATATAAAATAAGTTGACAATAAATTTGAAAAATGAATTTGAGAAATCTCAATCTACATATAGACTTGATTTATAAAATGGAATTGTTGTTTTGAAATTTCATGAGGTTTCCACTTAATGAGAATTTGAATATGTAATTTGAATTTTAAAAATTGAAAGGTGTTGAGTTGATTTATTATTGGTGGAATTGATAGTTTGATAAGACCCCATTTCTCTCCTACACTAATTGGTATCAGAGATGGTATTGTGTCATGTTGGGAGAAGAACCCCGAGGAAATTGTAGTGGCTATGTGAGAGGATAGTGAGATCCACAATTGCATAGGGCTATGAACATTGCACAAAGAGGGAGCAGGTGAAGAGGACCACGTAATGCAGATCATGAGGTCTTTAAAGAAATGATAAGAGGCCTTGAAGCTCGGATAGGAAGCATGGTTGCAAGTAATAGAATTGATGTAGCAAAGAGGAATCCTGGTGGAGGTCGATGTTAGCAAAGATGAAGCTAAAGAAGAGGCACCAAAAATTGAAATAGAAGAGCATAGAGATGAGGCAGAAGGTATATTTTTGAAAGAAATGGATAGGCTTTGTAGAAAGCCTAGGTTCAATCCCCAATTTTTTATGGAACTTGAATCTGAAAGAGTAGCTAGACTTGATAGCAAAAATCAAAAAATATTTTGACGTGGATTCAATTAAGGATCTAAAGTGTGTGAAATATGATGGCACAAACTTGGAAGGACACACTTCCATGTGGTGCCTAAGCATGTATAGCTAGAGAGACGACAAAGAGGTAAAGAGAAAATTAAAACATGGGAGAGGATGGTGACAAAATTGAAAGAAAATTTTTTGCATGTAGACTACAAAATTCATTTGTGTAAGCTACAAAATTTGAAGCACAGGCAGAAGAATGTACTTGAGTACATCAAGGATTTTTATCGGTTAAGTATTTGGGTTAGACATGTGGATGATGATGTAGAGAAGGTATCAAGATATATAAATGGTCTTCATAAATTAATACAATATGAAATGAGTATGATTCGGATGAATAGTGTAGAAGAGGCATATCAATATGTCTTAAAGGTGGAAGAGAAACTTGCAATAAAACAGCAATAAAATTCTCATGGTAGGGGAAAAATTTTGAGAGGAAGAGGAAAAAATAGCAGTGGTAGAGGTTAGCAAGGTAAACATGATGAAGCAAGTACATCTCATACGGGTGTGCAAGATAATAAAGGAAAAGGAGAATATTCTAGGGGAAGAAGAGATTATTTTTGTGGTAGAGGAAGAGGGTTTGGAGGTACATGCTACCAATGTGGAGAAGTAGGACATAGAGCATTTGAATTCCCACAAATACAACAAAATAATGGCAAAGGGAAGGAAGAAAAAATTCATTTTTGACAAGCTAAAAGTGAATATTTGGTTGGACCAATCCATGGAGAAGGGCCTAAAGATGGAGAGACTCTCACGCTATGAAGACCTTTGATAAATCTTGAGAAGGACAATTTAGAGCCCATGCAAAGAATAAATTTATTTGGAACAATATGCAAAGTGGATGGAAAGTGTTACAATGTTATAATGGACAGTGGTAGCATAGATAATATTGTATTTGAAGATATGGTGGAAAAATTAAATTTGAAAAGATTGAAACACCCCAACCCATATCGTGTTTCATGCTTGCAAAAAGATCACAGTTTGACAGTACATGAGCAATATCTTGTGATTTTTCAAATTAGAAACTACATGGATGAAATAATGTGTGATGTGATACCAATGGATGCATGTCATCTTCATTTGGGGAGATCGTGGGAACCTGAGCATAGAGTTGTTCATGATGGGTGGACAAACACATATCAGATTAAGAAATATGACAAAGGATATACATTGACACCAATTCAAGAAAGGGAAGAAGAAGTGGAGGGAAGCTCCAAGGTTTTTTTTTGTTTCCAACAAACAATTTTTGAAACACTTGAAGGAAGGAGGACAATTTTTTGCTATTGTTCCAAAAATTACAATAGTTGGGGAAGCAAAATAAAATGAGAAAATACCAATAGAAATTTAGAAAATTTTGGAATAATATGGAGACATAATGATGAAGGAACTACCCAATGGATTTCCACCATTGAAGAGAATAAGCCATTTTATGGATTTGATTCCTGGTGTAAGCTTTCCAAACAAAGCACCATATCAAAGGACACCTATGAAGAATACAAAAAAAAATAGTCAAGTGCAAGAATTGAAGGATAAGGGGCTGATTAGAGAAACTTTAAGTCCATGTGTTGTTCCAATGGTATTGACACCAAAGAAGGATGGTGAATGGAATATGTGTACATATTCAAGAGCCATAAACAAGACAACTATCAAGTGGGTGTGTGCAAGAAGTTGAGTCCACTTTTTGGCCAAAAAAAGGAAGTACATTCTCCCTAATTTTTAGAATTTGTCACATTTGACCTTAAAATTTGAAGCACTTAGAGATGGAATCTTGAAAAATGTCACTAATCATAAAATATAGTACTCGGAGTCTAGTTTCCAAATGTGTAATTTATTTTAATATCCAAATGATACAAATTGATTTTCAATAGGAATTTCTAAAACCACTATTTAAAGACTTTTATACCATGCATGTGTCATCATCATATTTTGACTTCAACAATTGTATTTTTTTTCCAAATCCTTTTGGAAAAGTTGTAACTCATTTGAAACACATTTTTGATATTTTTTGTATTTTTATTGAATATTTTTTTTTTCTGTTAATTTATTAAGCTGTTATTTCAAAGTGCCTCATGCTCTATAAAATTTGACTAAAGCACCTCGTTTAAAAAAAAATCAAATTGAAAAGAATTTTCTGAAGTGCACTTTTGTACAATTTGTTTTTCAAAATATTATTTTAATAAAAAAATTAAAATACTAGAAAACCTTGATATTTCAATTTTATGAACCAAATTCATCATAAATTAATGGAAAAATAGAAAAAATAATACAATTATAAAAAAATTACATATTTGGAATCTTCACTATCTCATCTATAATGGGTTATAATTTTGTCAAAAAATTCTACAAAAAAGGTCTCCAAACATATGTCCAAAGTCACTATTTTCTTGTTACATTGACATGACCTTTAAGTTGCAGGTCAAACCAAAACCAAAGCTTAGGTTTGAGTCCCCAAGCCTTTTCTCGAACCGGAAAACTAAGCAAAAACCTAACCAAAAATTCAAATTTTAAAAAATGGGATTCTGATTTACAAAACGAGATCACGATTTGTAAATAGGATCTCATTTCCTTCATTTATTATCCTAACTGTTGAAAAAGTAAACATTATCCCATTTATAAATGAGATCCCTTTTACTACGAGATCCCAATTATAAAATGAGATCTCATTTTATAAACGAGATCTTGATTAAATGGGATCCTATTTCCTTTTTTACCATTTTTTATTTTTACTAGTAAAAAATTACTCTCAATTTAGCAACTTGATACTGTACAGCCGATAGTGACAATTTTACCTATTTTCTATCGAATTTTGTCTTCTATAGGGTCTTGAACTTGCAATTTGAATTGAATTTTTGAAAGGAGGCATCATTGGGATAGTTTTTTAGTGGAATTGTGTTTATTTTCTACTCATTTGAAGGAGGAATAAAGGAGGAAGACTTCCACTGTTGATATTCATTTGTACTTCAAAATTTTGTAATCATGGGATCACAAAGTCATAATAAGTGGAAAGATAGAAATGTATTGACCCCTAAAGAAATTGAAGCAAAGAGAGACAAGGAGGAAAAAAGACAAAGAGATAGAAGAATGACAATTTGATCATTAAATAATGTTGAAGTGCATCCAATTCCATGACTATTGAAGATAAAAACATTGAGGAGACCATGGATGTAGATGATGCAAATTTTCAAGAGGTGAATGCGAAAAGTAATATGATTATACAAACCACTCCTAGTACGTCTTCAAATCCACCTTTCAATGTTATGGAGAATGTTTCAATAGGCACAAATCTAGGTTCATCTTCAAATCCACCTTTGAATGATATGGAAACTTTGATTATAGAATATTTAAAACAAGCTAGATTTAACGATGTTGAGATCGATATCAATTTTTTGAAGTGGCTCTCCCACTCTATACTAAAATGGCTATCTTTGTTGGTTCCCCCTTGCAATCTGTGGTTGGTTCGCGGCTGGATGTTGATGCGTCGTTGGCTACTGGTGCACCATTGGTTTCTAGTGTGTCATTGGTTGCTAGTTTTGGGTCTGTTCTAGCCGTTGCTAGTGCGATGTTGGTTGCTGGTGCGCCATTGGTTGCTAGTGTTTCATTGGCTGAGGGTTCATTACCTACTATTGAGGGGTCGCCGTCTGCTGCTGTGGGTCTTTCTGCTGGCGGTTCATGGCCTTTGCTTGATGGTTTTGCTAGTTTTGATTTTCCTTCTTTAGGTTCTGGGTCGCTGCATGTGGACGCTCCTCTTTCGTGCCCTACTTCTTAGTCCTTTTCAAAGGTGCTTGGCTCTAGTGGTAAAATTCCTTCTTCTTCTCTTCCTTCTTTTAAGGGTAAACCCTTATGCTGCTCTTCTTCTACCCCTACTATTGTTTGTGGGCAGGAGGTGTTGGTTAAAGAGGAATATTTTTCTTCTTGTGCTCTTATTTGTAGATTTGGTGGTTTATGGCCTGCCCTCCCAAACCTAAACAAATGGGTTTCGAAGTCTTGGAGGCCTTTTGTTGAGGATAGGATTGAACTTTATCCTATGGCTAGGGGTTTTTTTGTGGCTGCTTTTCAATCTAATGAGGATAGGGAACGGGTGTTGGAAAGGGGTGTTTGGATGTGGGGAAAGCACTCATTTTCTCTTAGGCCTTGGTTCCCCTCTTTCAACCCTCTTACTAAATTGATTAGTGTTATTCCTACTTGGGTTAGGCTTCCTAATCTACCTCTTCAGTTTTGGGTTCTGGTAATACTATTGGTCAGTTTGTTATGGTTGATTCATCTTCTATTAATTATGAACATCCTACTTTTGCCCGCATTCTTTTGGACTTTGACACCTCAAAATATTTACCGAGGGAGGTCATTTTGTTGGTGGGGGATAGACCATGGTATCAGATTCTTGATTATGAGGGTCTTCCCCTGTTGTAGGAGATGCTTTTCTATAGGTCATTTGGATGCAAATTGTCAGAAATCTCGTCATGGTTCTGCTACTTGGTGGAAAGATGCTCTTCGTGAGCACCTTACTATGGGGGATAATTCTGGGGAAGAGTCTGGGGATGATGTTATGGCCTCTAAAGTTGTGGCTCCTTCTATTGTTGGCTCTCAGCTACCTTCTACTAGTGTTGTTTTTGCTCCTAGTCCTTTTCCTGTTGCTGTTGTTGCCACTAGTTCTGTTGTTGGTGTTGTTGGTTCTTTTGTAGCTATTGGTTTATCAGCTACTAGCTTTGTTGTTGGTGGAGGTGGTTCTTCTATTGTTGCTAGTTCATCTGAAGTTGATATTAAAGAGGTTGGTTTGTCCTCAGCTGTTGTTGTGGCTAGAGTGGTTGTTGTTGGTGGTGGTGGTGATTCTACTATTGTTGTTGTGACTACTAGTTTGGTTGTAGCTCCTGTTGTTGCTATTGGCTATGGAAGTGATACTCCTACTACTCTTCCTTCTTTTCCATTGTTGGTTGGGCCTCTAACATCCCCTTGCTTTGATCTTTCAAAGGATGATCTTTCTTGGATGGTTGTACAAAGGAGGAAGAGAGGTCTTCCTAAGCATACTCAATCCTCTCAGTCCCTTGCAAAATCTGTTTGTGGTGGTCAGAAGGCCACTAGGGTGGTCTAGTTCCATTATTGCTTATTGTTTGGCTATTGGGCTTCTTTGTTTATCTTTGGAGCAGTTGTTTCTATCTTCTATGTTTTTGGGTTTTTTGTTGTTGTTGTTTGTCTAGTGTTGTATCTTTAGTGCAGCATTTTGTAAAGGGTTTTGGGTCCCTTCAAAACTTTTTTTCCCTTATAATCAAAATGATGTTGAGATCAATAATATTCGTAGAGATAATGAAAAATTTAGAGATTTTGTTGTTGAAAATGAAAACATGAAAATCATTTTGTTGTTGAAAATGAAGATGAAAATCATTTTGCTATTGAAAATGAAAATGAAAATCATTTTGTTGTTGAAAAATAAAATGAAAATCATTTTGTTGTTGAAAAAGAAAATGAAAATCATTTTGTTGTTGAAAATGAAGATGAAACTCGTTTTGTTGTTGAAAATGAAAATGAAAATCATTTTGTTGTTTACAATGAAAATGAAAATCATTTTTTGTTGAAAATGAAAATGAAAATCCTTTTGTTGAAAATAAAAATGAAATACTTTTGAATTTGAAAATGAAAAGGAAATGAAAATCAGGTTGTGATGTTGAAAATAAAAATATTTTAAAAAATTGAAAGATGTTTTGGAAAAATCTTCACAGTAATATTTCTTGGAGACAAATGGAAAAACGCGTAATAGATTATACAAAAATTTTTTCTATAAAGGAGGTATGCAGCGGGGATCATGATGGGTAGAAAAGTGTGATATGATGGGTGTAGTGAAGTTGTATTGGTTGTGTTTTTGCCCAAAGGTGATGAAGCGAAGGGTTTTAGAGATTCATCTTTCCGCCAATGCAAATTATGTTTATTTTTGAATTTGTAAAATAATTATTATTCATTTTTCTATTTGAATTACAAAATTAAATCGATTGATAGAGCTGATTGAAAAACATCTATAACTTTCAAAAATTATTACATTTTTTATCCCCGAAAACATATGTCCTGTCCTATAAATTTACATACTATAGGATTAAAAAATAATTCATAATTTACGACCAAGATTAAAATTAGTCAAAGCTCTAGGACCCCTATATTTTAAATTGTAATAAAATTCATAATTAATTATTTGCCAAAAATTACAAAAAAAAGATATGCATCACATGGGATTATGAGTCCTCTACTTACATAGATCTAAAATATTATAAAAAATATTATCATTTTATTGTGGTTAGGGTGGTCAGGACAAAACCTACTTATTTTTCCTATGAAATTTAAGTACTACACATTAAATTTCAAGTTTTCACCAAATAAGATTTTTTTAAAATAAACCTAGTAGTTTAGAAACTACATTCAATTTGCTATAGATTCTATTCTTACCTATTTTTGAAATAATATAGATAACTTATTCAAACTTTTATGTCAAGTTTCCTAACTCTGATTTTTCTAAATTTTTTGCCACTTAAGGGCTTGTTTTTTCCATGATGATCCTGCACATACCCAAAAAACTATCATTTCAATGTTAACTTGTGATGCAATTGATGAGAATGTCAAAAATGAGAAAATTAATGAAAAATTTGGGCATTTTTGTTAAACCAAGAAGAAAAGATCAATCACTAAAACATCTTATGTCTATTGTTGCTAGTGACATTGAGTCTATTAGAAAGAATAGTCGATAAAAAGATAAGAATGTGGCATGATGAGCTATAACAACTACTTGAACACATGTAAATAGGGTTCCACCTTTTTGGAGATGGAACTAAGGGTTTAGGACCTCCTATTTCACTCTTAGTTCATTAGGAAACCCTAGAGATCTCCCAACCAAGTGAACTCAATTGAGGGGTGGAAAATGATGATGTGAGAGAGAGGGGTTTCCTTAGGTGTAATTAAAAGGGGGGTTCACCACTAAGAAAATGCTTAGAAAGATGGAAATGAAAGCAATATGCAAATCTAACTATATGACCTAGAAAATGGAACTTCAAATCAAAATAACAAACTGGAGATAAACAAGTACCTAGAAGATTGAAGATGTCTAAAACAAGGTCTGTAATCCCAAAATTATTAATTTTGATGTGAAAGAGGACTCATATGCCAAATTGGGTGATTTAGTCCCAGTTTAGGATTTCAGTCTAATACTAGAATCTACAACTGGTAAACTAGGATCTACTAGAAATGACTAAAAAGTGGTATACTGGGACTCATATACCCAAGGTGGTGATTTAGTCCCTATATTAGGCTTTGGTTGAAACTCTAGTATCCTCAAGTGATCTTTTGTAGCTTCTCTCCTATTCGATCTCCGAGTCTAAGACTTTGAATTCTGGCATGTAGGTGACTTTCTGTGAAGATGACAACTTTTTGACAAATTTGACAACTTTCTTCAATCTTGTAACTTTGTCTTCAAAGGGTCTTCAAGCCTCAAAACACCTAGATCTACAATCACACATGTAGAGGAAAAAATGTTGATTTGTTAGTGGATAGGGGTTTGCCTTGGTCGAACCCCATTTCGGTAATCAAACCTTGAAATGAAATGAAATAGAATGAAGGAATGATGAATGAAAAATATGCAATGTTGCAACTCACCAAACCCTTGGGATAAATGCTACAATCTTGTGTGAAATGGCTAGCATGAATGTGGATCTTGACTCTTAATATTGATATGAGATAATGTCTTTGAATGCTTGATTCAAGATCATGAAAACCTACATCATAAATGTTAGCTCAAAAACACACATGATGCATGAAGACATTGACATGATGCTTGATTCTTGAATTGATGCTCCAAAATTCTTTATAATCAGCTCTTGAATGCTCTTGCGAACTCTTGATCTCATTAAATTTACCTTAGGAATGCTTCATTTAAGATTGCTCAGGTTACTTGAGAACTTGCTAGGAGAAAATATGTGAAATAACCTTGTATTTATACTTGTTTATGCCAAATTTCCTGAAATTACAATGTACTACAAACCAACATCAAATCTAGGAGATTAAAATCCCACCAAGAATTGAATTCAAAATAGGTCCAAGCTAAAGTAGGACTTATACACCAGTTGGGGTGTATGAGTCCCAGTAGCCTAAGCTTGGGACACAAATTTCAAGAAATGCTTAGTTTAATGTAATATTCAGGATCAGGCCCTGAAACCTAGGTGGGACCCATACGCCTAAGGTGGCGTATGAGTCCCAAATCACTAAATTGAGGAAACATAACCCAAAATCATTAAATTGTGATTTTTCATCTGATAAGTTTCAAGATTATCCCTGGAAAAATACATTTAATAAGGCTTATGGATGCAAAATAGGACCAAATAAGGAATAAAGAAGCCCAATTTTAGCAAGGAGGGCCCAAACAAGCGTTAAAATGTAAAGAGATACATTTTTATACACTACATTTAGCACCACTTTAGAGAGAGGGGTAACTTTCTTCAAAATCACACTAAAGTAGACAAACTCGCATCAAGAGGGGTCCAAGTGTACCAATGCTAGTGAGATAAGACAACAACGATTAAGAGGGATGATCAAGCCCCCAGGATTGAGATCCTATGGCAAACCAACATAGGCACAAAATAACACACATGAGAATGATGTATGAAGCAACAACAAGGTACAAGCATACATTGCCAAAGACATAAAGAAGAAAGAATAAGAAAAAGGTTGATCAAGCCTCGACTATTTTTCCAACACAATGTGGATCAAATCTAAATTATTTTCCCAAAAATTTTACAAGTGGAACACAATGTCCACTATGAAAACAAAATGTATGCTCACAAGGGCTAGTGGAACCCTAGGTCATCCACTAGGTGATCCCCTAGAGAGGTGAGACACATACACACATAGTTGGTATGCGTCCACACACACAAGCAAGTGGCTATGGTAAAGTCACACCTAAGTTCGGCTTCCATACAATAACCATACCAAAGCTATACCTCATGATAACTTTGATAATGCTCCACACAACATGAACAATAGGATTCACAAGGCAAGCAAAACTTCATATGCTTGACACCCATGAACAAGTAGGATGGATCCACAAGCAAGCAAAGTGTGTTATGAAAGGTGGTCATATAATAGTTATTGTAAATGTGAAATAGAGTAAGGTACGTTCAAATGGGTTTTTCTTAGTTCATGTAAGGTCTTAACTTAGGGAACATCATGCCTAATGTCTCCAACATAGGACCAATCAAAGAATAGAAGATTCACAACTCAGGGGATGCAATGTATCACATCAAGCCATTAAGAGGAATATAATACGCTAAGAGAGATCACACTTTTGAAGGACATCATGCCCAATGTCACCACAAAGAGAAAGATGCATTGCGTGAAGTAAGAAGATCACACAATAAAACATGAGTTTCAAAATGCAAAAGAATAATGCCAATGTATTCCCCCACTTTAAATAAAATTCTAAGCACCATGCTATGAGAAATTACTTTAAAGTAGCAAATGATAAATTCTTACATAAAGAGGGCATGAGAGCTTATTTGGAAAGCCCTATGCCAAGTCATATGTTTCCAAATGAAGCTACATCATAAAAAGGGGTTTCCCCCACAATGAAATCCCAAAATCACATAAGTGATCCACAGATTCAGGGTTAGTATGTATTTGCTACAATATTTTTTATAGATCTCAGAAACATCATCATTCCCCAAATACTCATGGAATATGTTGAATGATACAAAGAGAGCGAAATCAAAGAAAAAAAATTTGGGTCAACATGGAAGAGACCTAAATTTCTCGACACCTTGCATCATCCCTAAAAGAAAAACACAAGATAAAGAAAAGATAAAGGTTAAGGTTTTGGGTCAACGTGGAAGAGACCTAAATGTCTCAAAATATTGCATCATCCCCAAAAGGAAAAAACAAGACAAAGAAAAGATAAAGGTTAAACTTTTGAGTCAACATGGAATAGACCTAAATTTCTTGACACCTTGTGTCATCCTCAAAAGAAAAACACAATACAAAGAAAAGATAAAGGTTAAGCTTTTGGTTCAACATGGAAGAGATCTAAATGTCTAGATACCTTGTGTCGTCCCAAAAAGGAAAACACAAGACAAAGAAAAGATAAAGGTTTACAAAGTAGAGAGGAATGTAGATACAAATAGAGGAATTTCATTGTAGTACATAGAAAAATATATCCCTCTACATTTGCACACTTCTTTGGGCCCTCCCTACTAAAATTGGGCTTCCTTATGCCTAATTTGGTCCTATTTTGCATCCACAAGCCTTATTAAATGCATTTTTTCAGGATAATCCTAACACTTAACTAATGATCAGTCTTAATTTAACAATTTTGGGTTATGTGTCCTATATTTAGTGATATGGGACTCATATGCCACTTTGGGTGTATGAGTCCCACCTAAGTTTCGGGGCTTGATCTTGAATTTGGCATTAAACTTAACATTTCTTGAAATTTTTGTCCCAAGCTTAGGCTACTAGTACTCATATGCCACCTTAGGCATATGAGTCTCATTTTAGCATGGACCTATTTTGAATTCAATTCTTGGTAGGATTTTATTCTCCTAGATCTGATTTCAACTTGTAGTGCTGTAATTTTGGGAAATTTGGCATAAACAAGTATAAATACATGTTATTTCACATATTTTCTCCTAGCAAGTTTTGAGATCAAGTATTATAGAAAATTCATGAGATCAATATTTTACAAGAGTTTACAAGAGCATTCAAGAGCATTCAAGAGAATTCAAGAACTAATTATCAAGCATTTTGGAGCACCAATTCAAGAATCAAGCATCATGTCAAAGTTTTCACGCATCATGTGTGTTTTTGAGCTAACTTTTGTGATGTAGGTTTTCATGATTCAAGTGACCATTCAAGTCAAGATTCATAACCTTCAATCAAGAGTCAAGATCCACATTCATGCTAGCCATTTCACACAAAATTGTGGCCTTTTATTCAAGGTTTTGGTGAGTTGCAACATCACATTTGTCCATTCATCATTCCTTCATGTTATTCCATTTCATTTTGAGTTTTGATTACCAAAACAGGGTTTGACCAAGGCAAACCCCTATCCACTAACAAATCAACATTTTTATTTTTACATGTGTGATTGTAGATCTAGGTGTTTTGAGACTTGAATATCCTTTGAAGAAAAAGTTGAAAATTTGAAGAAAGTCGTCAAAGTTGTCAAGAAGTTGTCATCTTCATGAAAAGTCACCTACAAGCAAGAATTCAAGGTTTCAAACTCGGAGATCAGATAGGAGAGAAGCTATAGAAGATCACTATAAGATACCAAAGTTTCAAAAAAGCCCTGATACTGGGACTAAATCACCACTTTGGGTGTATGAGTCCCAGTATACCACTTTTTAGTCATTTTCTACAAATCCTAGTTTACAAGTTATAGACTCCAGTTTCAACCTAAAACCCTAAACTGGGACTAAATCACCTAGTCTAGCATATGAGTCCCATTTCACATCAAAATTCAAAATTCAAGGATTGCAGACTTTTTTTTGTGCTTCTTTAGTTTTCCAGGTGCACCTCTAATTATCTCTAGTTTGTTATTTTTATTTGAGCTTCATTTTCTAGGTCAGAGTTAGTTTTGCATAATACTTGCATCTCTTTCTTTCTAAGCATTTTATTAGTGGTGAGACCCCCATTTTTTTATCACACTCAAGGAGAACTTGTAGCTATCTCTTTCCCTAATTATATCATTAGGTTGAGATCTCTAAGGTTTCATTGAATGAACCAAGAGCCAAATAGGGTCCCCTAAGTTGTCCATCTCCTAAAAGGTGGACAAACCCTATTTCCTACGGTTCATTTTGGTGAACCTAACCTTTGGACACCTTTTTTTTTAATTTGGAGTGCATTTCAATCCTAGGTATAGTTTACATTAACTTTGCATTAGGTCTTGCATAATTAGTTAATTTTCATTTAGGGCTTCTAAATCTTGCATTAGTGAAAAGTGCATATAGGTTTCATTTTTGCATCTTAAATCATTTAATTTCATTGAAAAACAGTAATTACAAATAGTAATGACAACATACAAACTAGAAACCTTAACATTCACTCAAAATTTGTTAAATTTAGTGTAAAAACCATAATCTGGGACTCATTCGCCCCTCTGGGATTTAGTCCTGATTTAGGTTGTTTTACTTGATTTTTGGGAATTCTATGTTGGCTATTTTTTAGCATTTGAACCCTTCAAAAACCCTAACTAGGATTCATACACCCCTATGGGTGATTTAGTCCCGTATCAAACTTGAATCTACATTTTATAGCATTAAAACTTCATTTTTATTTTTTTTGTTTGTTGTTGTTAGATCTATGTTTTAGGTTACTAAGTTTTTGTTTCATTTGTTTCATTAGATCTAGCTTAATTTGGTTTCATTTCAAATGCATTTATAAACATAATAATCGTAATTAAAGAATATCATTTACCTTATGTTCATTGCATTTATCTTGCATTCATTGATTGTCCCTTGCATGAGCTTTACAACTTGGTGTTCTATTTCTAATACTATAGTGAGACATAGTTTGAGACTCATGTCATCCCCTAATAGCCCACTCGTTATGGATCTTGGATTATCTAGCTCTTTTACTCATAGTGTTGACACTAGTTCACTAGGTATGGACCATACCCTTAACAACTCTTTACCTTCAA
>VDFB02251447.1:126590-240090 GCA_007258455.2 Sequoia sempervirens | reverse complement strand
ATATGGATGAAGACAAATTCTAAGAATTGACGATGAAGTTTATAAAGACTATTTTTAGAACATATTAATTTTTTGAAGTGTGAAAGTTAGCACTTATTTTAAATAAGAATGTGCCACTAGTATTGAATGAAGAGATTCATATTGAAGATGAATTCCAATTCTTTGTATTGGAATTATTCACCAAACATGGAGGTTAAACAAGGGAAATTTGTATATGGAAAATTTTCATTTGGTGAGAGCTTACTTGAACATGGATTATAATGTCATTGTTATGAGACATGTTCAATGGAGATTGCTACAATCAAATTATCAATTAAAACCAATTTGTTGATTTTAATGCACTTATTGTCACATGAGCTTGAATCATGCCCTGTCATTTTAAATGTGGGCTCTTTCTCATACTAGAATTGTAAATTTGAACCTTGACATTGTGAACTTGAAATAAATCATTGCTACCAACTTGGAGATGAAAAACTTACTAAATTTTTTTTGGCTGGAGTATATTTAAGGCTGATAAATAAACATTTGTCATGGGTTGGAAGCTAGTTTTACAAATTTTATAGAAACTTTATTTCCTATTTTCATCAGTTTTCCAAATATAAATTATGTTATTCTAATACCTTATTTACTATTCACTAAAGTATGATGAATCTGAATTAAATGTGTTTCATAAAATATCTGTAAAAGTATAGATTGTGATGGATTACGAGTTTAATATACATGAATATGGTAGCTATATCTACATTTATTCATGGCTGATTTCACTTTGAATATTGCACCTTCTTGTACTCTTGAATATGTGAATACTATTCAAGCAAGATTGATTTACATATATTTATCTATTTCATAGAATCAAATTTGGCATCTACATAAAGCAGGCTTATTTTCCACTTCCTCTTTGCCCTTTATTATTTGTATTTTAAAAAATCTATTGGATTATGATTAGATTAATATTTAAATTTTTTTTCTATATTGAATTATTGAATCCATTTGGTTGTAATTATTTTACCATTGCTAGTTTGCATGTGAATGTGAATAATAATTGCAATGGAGCTAAATATTCAATCATATTGAGTATTTTTTATATTATTGGTAAAGGTGGATTTTTAAAAATCAGAAAAGGAGCTAAAAGCAACAATAATGGAGTTAAAAAACAAGGAAAAAAGGAGACTAGTCAAATCAAGGCTACTTGAAACCAAAATGATCCAAGGAGTATTGGAGGTTTGAAACAAAAATGATTAGATTGAGTAAATTGATAAATCATAAGATTGTACTTTCTTGTGTTCCTAAGTATGTGAATATTGGTAAACTAAGATTGGTTCAATTAGATTTATCCATTTTATAGAATTATATTTGTCATCTACATAAAATATGCTTATTTTTCACTTCCTCTTTTCCCTTTATCTTTTGTATTTTTTATAAATCTATTAGAATTGGGATTAGATTAGTGCTTATGCTAGGATTTAGAATTTTTCCCTATTCTAAATTACTAATTCCATTTGGTTGCAAGTAATTCACCATTTATACTTTTTGTATGACTATGAAGAATGATTTTATTAGTAAAAGGGTTTTTGAAAGGGCCCAAACCCTTATTTACAAGACATGAAAGTCAAAATGATGAATCCCAACAAAAAACTAAGATTAATAATATGAAACAAACAATAAGCCTACATTACAACAACAAAAAACAAGGAAAGAAGATGAAATGAAAAACTCAATTTTAACAATCCAAGGACCAAAGGAGACCAAGAAAATCAAGGTGGTTTAAAACTAAAATTCTCCAAGGATTATTGGAGGGTTGAAAAAAATGATTAGATTGAGTAACTTATAAATTATAAATTTACTTAATTAATGTGTAATTGTAATATAACTTTGTCTTAGTTTCCATCATAGCCACTTGATTGAAATAATAAATACATTGACCTCTAGGTTACCCAAGCGTGTCATTAGTTCATGATGATTATCTCTTGAAATTCCCAAAGTCACACACCGAGAAAATTATCCAACCAACTATTTTTTAATTGCACAAGAGAAAACTTATCATTTGTGATATAACAACATGTCACTCTATGCACCAACATGCACACTAATGTTGTGTCAAAAACCACAACACACACAAGTCAACATCACCATTTCTCCAATAAAGGTGGTGCCAATAGAATAATGGACATTATGTGATGAATCCACTATAATGAACCTAAGAGAGAGTGGAATGACACCACAATGATGATTGGGTACTAGCCCATGATCATGTTCTCTCACAAAAACAACACAAGGGTGGGATGAGGGAACTTTCCACCTCAAACCAACACCCTACATACACATGAAGACACTTGCAACACCAAGGGAAACTTGCACTAGTGGCAAGACAACTAGGAGGTACATCATACCTTGACTAGTCATAATGATTATTGATACTATAGACACAAGGCACACTAACAAAGGAAAAATATCAAGAAAAAATCCCACCAAAGAAACCCAAATACATGTGCCAACCTACAAAATAGATTACTACATAAGAGGAATAAACTCTCTAATAAATGTAACAACAACGATCCACTTTTGAGCAAGGGAATGCTTCCCAATGAAAAATATGGAATAAGTTCTAATAAAGGACAACTATAAACAAGGCGTCAACATGGGAAGACTCATAAGGCCCAAGGGAACAACTTTCATAAATACAATTTCCTTGATAAATGATCATAAGTTCCTTCTATATGATGAAAATGAGAAATATAATATTCTATATGACTACAACACACTCAAAGGACACAACACTAGGAAACTAGTTATCCCAAAAGTGTGCTAGTCTTATAAATACATTGGAATCTTGGAAGCTATGTTGGAGTCTAGAAATATGGTGGAGTCTTATTTTTGTGTTGACATCTTAACCAAAGTCTAAATAGATGACTATTTCTAGGTATCAAACAAAAGGATAACTCCTAGGAATCAAAAAAATAAGAATACAACATGCACAAACTCCAAGATGACAAAAAATAACTAGGAGACAAAGGCGGATAATCACACTCAATCTCCAACCCACAAAAATGAAGGAGATGCTTCCCAAGGATTAGGAGGCCAACAAGGGACTCCAAAAAAAGTCAAAGTACGTGAGGGATGACTAAAAATACTCCAAACACACCCCACTCACCCTCCAACCACAAGGATAACCTAACACAACACCTCACCTATACCATTCTTACATCCAAAATGTAAGACAAGAAAAGACATAATATCGTATGTTCCAAGTTACATAAAATTGAATGTTCTCTGTCACATTACATTCATTTTAAAACCCTTTTCCAAATATTCTTGTGATGTAGGAAAATGGGATCTAGGGTATAAATCACACCTTTAACCTAGAATATCGAGGGGACACAAAAATGATCATAAAAGACCACTTGGCTACTATCCTCAAGGAAGAGCTAGAATGGTTGATCAAGGTTTTGGTCCCCTTTGGGGTGTAGATTAGGAGTTGAATGGATGTGATGTGTGTGATTTTGTAAATCTAAACTAGGTCAACTATGAAACTACATTAAACTGATGTAAATTTTGAATAATTCATAATTGATTTAGAAACTGAGAGCGAAAAAGAAGAGAGTAGAGATAGAGGAACCCAACATTCAAATCTAAGTTGAAACTGATTGGTTAGAGGTGTGGGCACCCTAGACTAAGAATTAGGGTATTTGGAAACTCATAACAAGAACAAGTGGGTTACAGTCTATAGGTGTTTCCCTATCAGACTCAGCTTCAAAAATTTGTATGTTGGTGAATAATTGATCTCACCCTAATTTGATGAATGAATATGTGTGAATGCTTGATCTTGATATTAGGTATTAAATATTCTCCAAATCCATTTTAGATCTACCACCTACAAGAGAGGAGATAAATGGTTTTGTCGTATAAGGCCTTACCTAATTCAAACCATGTTTTGGTGTTTCCACCTCCACACCAGCTATGATTGGTGCAGGAGCACCCAGTGATTTTATGCCTCCAAGAGGAAATCTTGTAAAGTTTGAATTTTCATCAGGTAATGCATGTAAAAAGGTCATGTTTGGACCATTTCAAATGTATATGAGTCTCTACTAGGTCTCTAGAAGGTCAAAGGAGTCAAATTGCAAAAAAATGTCTTTTTGTTGCAAAATTGCAAGAAGTTGAAGAATCAAGAAGATGAAGAGTCATTTTTGTAAAACAAGTTAGTGGGTTGGTTGTAACTGATGGGGAAGTCAAGAAATTTTTTGTAAACATCTTATAAGAGCCTTGTGCAGGAGAGAAAAGCATTGAAGATTGTACCTTGAAACCATTTTGTAAATAAAAGTACTCTGTTATGCAATTTCAACATTTCCTCCGTTGTTTCAAGCCTTGTACGGACTGTATAGAATTTCTTAGGATATAATCTCAATTTTATTTATTAGTGTAAGGTGTTAGCTTCTATTGTAAAGAGATTTGAAGAGTTTTCATTAAGTTTAGTGGATTTAAGAGCAACTTTACATAAAACTATTTGAAACCCTCAAGTTAAGGGTTTTGAGAGTCTAAGAATGGTTTAACAACCATTCCACTGATTTAGGCTTTGTAAATCGGTGGAATGGGTTAGGGTAGGTTAATTTTTATTGTGATTTTGATTGTATATGTAGGAGAAGTCAGAATACAAAGTTTTTGTTGCTGTCCTCGCATAATTTCCTAAGTTTTTGTCATGAAAAAGGTGGCTTCAAGATGAAATTTGTTGAAGATGCATTCAAGAAGGTTGGAAGTTGGTTATAAAAGCTTGTGCATAAATTTTTCAAGATGTTTGAAGCATTGGCTAGATGTTTGGAGGTTGGGTATTCATACTTTCAATAAACCCTCATTATTTGAGCATAGTTTAAGCATTAAGCAAGGGTTTTATGATTTGTTGCATTGGTGAGTGATTTCTTTGAGAAAGATTGTTGATTTGGTAGTTTTATAACCTAATGAAGATATTTCCATAGTTATTTTGGATTGTGGAGTGAATAAGTGGGTACTTGCTTTGTTAAATAGGCCTATTTGGAGCCTATTTCTACGGGACAATTGATTTTAAGCTTAATCTTTCCAAAACAATAGTACCTAGTTTTGAAGTATGTTTAATAAGGATGAAATGGATCCTATAATCTATGACTAGTTTGGAGAAACTCCACCTGGTTTGAAAGTTATGCCTGATTTAGTGTTTTGGACTCCTACAAGAAAATTTGATCTTTTGGTTCAAGCAATTGAGAAACTGATAAAACAAAGTTATAAGAGAGTGTTTTGGGTTCATCCTTCCTTTTTCATGATGTTTAAGGTGTACTAAGGTCTGGTAAGAGTTTAGAACCTTGTTTTGGTGTTTCGGTGTATTGGTAGTCTTGTGAAGTCAAGTTTCAAAGAAGTGAATTTTGGTGAATGTTCAAGTGATCTTCTCAAGTTGTGTTTTGGGTCATTAGAACCCTTGAAGTCAATGATGCTCTGCATCAATTCTGGTATAATCATAGCTGGTTGATCTAGTGGTTTATTAAGTTGTTGGTTGCAAGTGCTTGATCCATCTTAAAGCTGCAAGAAAGAGAGTGAGGTGTGTTGGTTAGAGACAAGGAAGAGGTTTGTATTCACTATCCTCCAACAGAGATTAAGCTAGGGAGAAGGTGCAAAGAGAGTTACACCACTGAGAGAGAGTGTGGGTAGGTGCATCTTCCATGATCTCTTGTTGGGTAGATGGATGGTTTGAGAGGTTGTGATGAAGTAGTAAGGGAGATGAATATTTGTCTGAGGAAAGCACTTGAAGAGTTTGCAGCCATTTCAAAAGTTGAAGATGTTAGTCAGTTGGAAGAGTGATCCAATGATTGGAAAATATGATGAGAAGCGGGTTAAGAGAAGGTCAAGGATGAATCAATTGGAGAGAGGAAAGATTGCTTAAGAAAAGCATGGTCAAAGCATAGTAAGGATAGTCTTGTGTCCTTTGATTGGAAAAGAGGTTAAAGGGAAGTTAGATACTATCAGGACAGTGGTTTGGAAATCTAAGAATATAGAGGTTATTGGGAAGAGAACCTGATGGCAAGGATAAGAGCAATAGATGAAGTGATTCAAGGTGTTTGGAAAAGGCAAGTGCATGATTTCAAGAGTGCAACAAGAGTAAAGAAAGAGATAAATCCAAGAAAGAACTGTTAAAGGTATGCAGGTATGAAGAAACAAGTTGGATGCCACTCAGTCCTCAAAGGGACTTTAGGTCTTTTTTAGGCCGGTTGTATGGTGCAGGAGCACCCATTGATTTTATGCCTCCAAGAGGCAATCTTGTAAAGTTTAAATTTTCATCACATAATGCATGTAAAAAGGTCATGTTTGGACCATTTCAAATGTATATAAATCTCTACTATGTCTCTAGGAGGTCAAAGGAGTCAAATTGCAAAAAAAATGTCCTTTGTTGCAAAAATCCAAAAAAAATGCAAAATTCGAAGAAGTTGAAGAATCAAGAAGATGAAGAGTCATTTTTGTAAAACAAGTTAGTGGGTCAGTTGTAACTGATGGGGAAGTCAAGAAAATTTTGTAAACATCTTATAAGGGCCTTGTGAAGGTGAGCAAAGCATTGAAGATTGCATCTTGAAACCATTTTGTGAATAAAAGTACTTTGTTTTGCAATTTTAGCATTTTCTCTATTGTTTCAAGCCTTGTACGGACTGTATAGCATTTCTTAGGCTATAATCTCAATTTTATTTCTTAGTGTAAAGTGTTAGCTTCTATTTGAAAGAAATTTGAATATTTCTCATTAATTTTAGAGGATTTAAGAGCAACTTTACAGAAAACTGTCTGAAACCCTCAAGTTAAGGGTTTTGAGAGTCTAAGAATGGTTTAACAACCATTCCACCAATTTAGGATTTGTAAATCAGTGGAATGGGTTAGGGTAGGTTACTTTTTAATGTGATTTTTATTGTAGACACAGGGGAAGTTAGGATACAAAGTTTTTGTTGTTGTCCTCATAGAATTTCTTGAGTTTTTGTTATGAAAAACATGGCTCCAAGATGAAATTTGTTGAAGATTCCTTCAAGAAGGTTGGAAGTTGGTTATAAAAGCTTGTGCAGACATTTTTCAAGATTTTTGAAGAATTCGCTAGATGTTTGGAGGTTGGGTATGTATACTTTCAATAAACCCGCATTATTTGAGCATAGTTTAAGCATTAAGCAGGGGTTTTATGATTTGTTGCATTGGTGAGTGATTTATTTAAGAGATATTATTGATTTGGTAGTTTTATAACCTGATGAAGATCTATCCATGGTTATTTGGGGTTGTGGAGTGAATAAGTGGGTACTTGCTTTGTTACATAGGCCTATTTGGAACCTATTTCTGTGAGACAATCAATTTTAAGCTTAATCTTTCCAAAACAATAGTACCTAGTTTTGAAGTATGTTTAATAAGGCTGAAATGGGTCCTATAATTTGTGACTAGTTTGGGGAAAATCCACCTTGTAATTCCCCTCTGTTTACCTTGTCTGACAACTTCTAGGATTTCATCTAGACTTTATGAGGTTGTTTATCTTGACTTTATGTTACTATTTGATAAACTTTATGACACTGTTGGATGTTACTTGGACATGGTGATATTTTGATGAGTTGATGTTGTGACTGATTATTTGTTTATAACATGCTTTCACATTAGCATAGTTGTTATTTGAGTTAATATTGATGTATGCTCATTTATTGATTATTGATGTTTTAATTTCGTTAATCTTGATGTGACTGTATTGGTGAAGGGGATGGTATTGCATCTCTCGCTTGCGAGTGCCCTATGATTTTCGTGATTCTCTCTTTCACAATGTGTATGAATTATTATTTGGATACATGTACGACAATTGTTTTGTTGTAGGTTTGCAGGTATAGGACAACGGCTTCACCTGGTTTCACAGGTCTGAGTGTGTCCACTACTCAACAAGTAATGATTGGGAGATAGTAACGGGTTACCTAGTCAAACCATTACCCTAGTACAGTGTTTCGTCATTCGTGTATTGGTCATGTTCCTTATCCATGTTGGTCTTGGTATTTTATTTATCATGCAAGTTTAAATTGTAAGGATTAAATTATATGTTGTGATTAGTATTTAATTAATATGGAGATTTTATTATAAATTAATTAATTTAATTTAAGTTATATTATTAAGTAATTTTAATTATTAAATTAATTGGGAATTAAAATAAATAAGTTATTTAATTGTAAATTGGATTAAATAAATTGTTTTAATTTTAAATTCATATTTGGGAAAAGATCTTAGAAATATCTTGGTTTGTTAAAGAAGAGATATTTGTTGTGTGAACTAGAAGTTAGAAAGGATTTGTTTTTTATTGTCTTAAAATTGTTTTACTGAGAGATTGATGAAATTGGTGAGAAAAGAGGAAGTTGTTTTCACGGGAAAAGAAGACAGAGGTTTTTGGGAAATGGAAGAATTGTTTTGTGGTTTGAAGAAATTGTAGATCTTAGAAGCTTTCTGATAATTCTAGGAATCTAGTTTTTTATATTCTTGGCTATGGATTGTTTATGTTCTCTGGGAAGTGGCAATTCTTCTGGAGGAAGCTTTGGCAATCTTGAAAATTGAAGATTACAGAGAAGCTCGACATCAATCCTCGAGGCAACAATTCTTTGGAATAGGTTCCTTAATTGTTTTTGTGAATTTTGATTTGAAAGAGTTATTTAATTATTGTAATGCAAATTGGAAAAGATTAGAAGAGGTTTTTCATTATTGTAGAAGCTTTTGTTTTTAAAAGATTGCAGTAGTCGGAGGAAGTTTTGACAATCTTGGCAAATTAGAAGATTCTGAGAGAAGCCCAACATCAATCATCAGTAACAATTCTTTTGGACAGGTTAGTTAATTATTTTGTGAATTTTGATTTGAAATAGTTATTTAATTATTGTAATGCAAGTTAGAAAATATTATAAGAGGTTTTCATTACTATAGAAGCTTTTATTTTTTTTAAAGATTAGTGAAATTTGAACCTTTGTAGAAACAATTTGGATCCTTATTAAAATGAGTATTTGAAATAGATTTATACAAAAGAAAATTAGAGTGGGATTATTGAACCTTTGTTGAATTTAAATCAAACTTAGAAACCTCTTTCTATGAAAATAAAATTTATTTTCTGTAGAAAAATGGTAAGTTAAATTGTGGAAGATTTAGATCCCTATAGGAAATAAATTTTAACACAATAGAGGAATTAGAAAACCTCTGTAAAATTGAAAATGAAATCTTCTGATAAATTTGAGAAAATTGAAATCATCTGGTAGATTTGTGAAAATTGGAAACCTCTGGTAATTTGTAAATCATAACAGCAGATAGAGAGAGTCATTAAATTAACCATAACTAAAAATTTACAAACTCGGTAGGGCTGAATTTTTTATATGTTTTAAAAGACTTTGTAGCGCACCTTCAGTAAAAATTTCAGAAAAACCCAAATCCGAAAACAAAAGTTATTAAAGTCACAACAGACTGGTTTTATGTTTAGTATTGTTTCAAAATTGTAAATTAATATATATATATTTATTTAAAAATATATATTAAAAAAATTGCATATAATTTTGGTATATTTAAATATAAATATATTTAAATTTATTTTTAAATAGGTGCATGCACATGCACAATTAGATATTTTAATATGAAATATTTTAAAATGAATATTGGAAAAGAATAATTGGGTTATGTAATTAGAAAATATATATATTTAAATATATATATTTATTTAAATAAATACCATACTGTTAATTAGTGCATGCAATGCACAAGTAGGTGTTTTATAATAAATTGATTTTATTAGAAAGATTGAGATTTTTATTTATATGGGTTTGTGAAATTTGAGTTAAACAACTAGTTTTAATTTAATTATGGTTTGTAAACGGAAGTATATATTTTAATATAAGCATGCAAATGCATGGGCTAGTAAATCTTAAAATAAAATGACTTGGAGAGAAAGTTGATTTATATTTAAATAGATATTGTGTTATTAAAACGTTTAATGTACAAGTAGGGATTTTATAATGCAATGATTGTAATAGAGAAATTGATTTTATTATTATACGAAACTGTGGAATTGAAGTTAAGTAAATAGTTTTATTTTATTTCCTTATTATTGCAAATGAAATTATATTTACTTTGAATAATTGCATGTGATGAGATATTGATTCAAATTGGATTTAGGAAATCCAAATATTAGATTATTTAAGTGCCTGAATTGTTTTAAGTTGTGTTCTTTTCTGTTCACGTTTGTGGGCAATTTGAGTTGAATATTATGAGTAATTGTCAAACTGAAAGTTAAACAATTGGTTTGAATTCGTTGTTGATTTATTGGATTTGGGAAATCCTAATGGTTGTTTATTTAATTACTTGAGTGGCTTATTGTAATTGTGTATTCTTTTGTAATTGTGTATTTGGGGGAATTGGGGATATTGGAGATTGTAAAATTGTGAAAGGGTTATTGTATCTTTTGTTCACCCTTTTTGAGATTTCCTTGGGTAGTGCATGTTTTTGAGATTTAGTATTTGACATCCGTAGGGATGTGTGAATTAGTTTGAACACCCGATTACTATGAACGGGTTGTGTGATTTAATTTGAGCACCCGGTTACTACGAATAGGATGTGCTCTTTGCAGAATGGTTGATTTTTGTTATCATATTTTGTGCACTGTCTACCCTTGGGTTGTGGAATATGTTATTGTGTTGTCAATAGGGGAGTGGCTTTCAATGGGGGTCGGGACACAAAGTGGTCCCAGGACAACTCGTGTAAAAGTCAATTTAATTAGTGGAAATTAAATAACCTTTATTAGGGATAGAGTAGTTTAATACATTTAATTAGATAATTTAGCCTCACTCATTGGCTCAAGGGCTAGTATGAGACTTGAGATGAGTCGGGAAGGCCTGGAATGGAAAGATCCTTATCTTTTCTTCTCGAAAGATAATCAATTCCGCACTGGTGTGCATGTGGGGCCGAGTTCGTGAGAGGTTACCAGGATAATCCAAGATGGGGGGCAGGACCTAGGAAAATCTCCTTTGGATAACCAATGCAACCTTTGTGATGACACTCCTCCTATGACAACAATCATTTTTTATTGTATAGTCAGTTTGTATTATACAGTCGGTTTGTATTGTATAGTGGATGTATTTGATTCAGTGGTTTTGGAAGCAATGTAACCTTATGTTTTTTGTTTACTGTTGTTATGGTACTGGTACAGTGTTGTTTTGTGTTTATTGGTACTATGTCTAGAGGTAGTAGGTTTGTCTTGGTTACCTTTTACTATCTCCTAGCACGGGGGTTGGGCCTATGGGTACCACATAGCTGGGTGGCATGCACCTTATACTGTTGGGGTTTTCTCTTCATGTTCGTGATGGCGGGATCTTCTAGTTCGAGGAGCTTGTGTGTTTCTTCGGATTTGCACTTCTCTTATTTTCATTGTAACAGTGGACACTGTATATTGTATTCCTTATTTGTAATCAAGGAGGATTCCTTGTGTTGTAATTGTAACATTATGTATGATCTATTCATCATTGGATTAAATGGTATATATTGTTTATAGTGGTGTTGTATCGGTGGAAATATGTTCATTACATTTCCATGTTTAATTTATTATGTTATAGGTTAATGCTTTGGTGTATGATGTTATCATGAGTTAATTTCATATGCTATGTTTTAGAATAATGTTGTAAGTTTTGCAAATTCACATGTAGACGCGTTGTGTGGCCTAGAGTATGTATGTGTTAGAGTAGTTTACTTCACTCGTCATTGTTACTCTTTTTAAGAAAAAAAATTAGTTGTGCTTCCGCAGTGAGGTTGCATTGTCCTCTAGGTTGCGGGATGGGGTTTTACACTCTTTGCAAGAATTTGAACTTAAATCAATCAGAAAGATACCAAGCAACTAGTTGTACAAAATGTGTATAACACCAAAGATGCATAGAGTATATATGTGTCTCTCTCTCTCTCTATATATATATATACACTTACATATAGATATACATGCATATACATATACATACAGTTTCCATCCTCTCTTTTTTTTTTGTAGTTATCTTCATGCATCTTTGCCATTACACCCATTGCCATAGGAACTATTGCAGTTAAATATTTTTCTTTTAGATAAAAAAACAACAATGTCAAATGTAACTACCAAGATGCACATCCCCATGGAAAAAAACCGGTGACATCCCCACTGGCCAAGCCACCCCCGCGGGCACTGAAAAATCTAATTCATGGCTAACCTAATGAACATCCCAGCAACAACTTCAAACAAAATAGCCTATGGGCTAATAAATGTTTATACATCTGTTTATATATGTATATATGGATAAACACATGTATGTATCTTTTACTACTAGTTCTGTTACAATTTCCTTGTTTCTCTATATAACTGAATGCCAAATAATGTAGCTCCTCTTATACAATTACAACTATTTGTTCTAGTAGACTACAAAGAAGATGCCCACTATATTCAAATTGAAAGCATCAGAGCTCAATGAACGCACAAATGTATATATGCAAACACAAGAATTAATTTCACTGCCCAATAACCA
The DNA here is from genome assembly GCA_007258455.2 of Sequoia sempervirens. Classification (NCBI taxonomy): domain Eukaryota; kingdom Viridiplantae; phylum Streptophyta; class Pinopsida; order Cupressales; family Cupressaceae; genus Sequoia; species Sequoia sempervirens. Next base: position 227,569 of record VDFB02251447.1, on the reverse strand, counting down.
CAATCAAAAGCATGGGAGCACGATAAGCACAATCAAAAAACAAAACCCGAGGAAAATTACTAATGCTAACTATATTTTTTCGTCAAGCTAAGAAGATTTAACTCCAATGAATCCATCCATACAGATCGATAATGTCTTTGAAGTCTCCAAAAGTGGGTATAACTGCAAAGGTACAAACTACTAACCCTAACCTAATTTTTTGGGTGAGAGGAAAAATATTTAACTGCAATAAAACCATGCATAGAGAATGATTATCTCTTTGAAGTCTCCAAAATGGGTATAACATAAAAGATACAAACAAATAACAACGAATAATAAGTAGAGACCAAAACACATGAACAACAATTTAATCTTTCACGCAAAATTACCATGTAAAACCACTTACAGATTTCAGCGCAGAACAACCTTAAAACCCTCTAAAATGCTATAAAACAAAGAGGAAGGAGACAATTTTTACAGTCATCTGCTACCAAACCAACACCATAATGGCTATTTCCACAATGCAACTTAATCAATATAATTTCTCGCACACTTTGCACCGCATCAGTGTTAAAACCCTCCAACCTGGTATCAAAAGGAACAATAAGCACACAATGAAAAAAATGAAGAATAAATAATTTGCTAGCAAACCAACACCACCATGGCTCTTTTGACAAAGCAACTTAATCAATATACTTTTTTGCACATTTCACACCACATCAGTGTTAAAACCCTCCAAGCTACTATCAAAAGCAACAATAAACAGAGAACTAAACACATGAACAATAAATTACTCATTTCTACAAAAAACCCATCGAAAATGACTTACAGGTTCCACAACACAATAGTTTTACAACCCTCCAACCTGCTAAAAATCGGAGCTGAAGGTGACAATTTTAAAAATAGTCTTGTGTGTATCCCACACCACAATGGCTCTCTCAACAATACAACTTAATGAAAGTGTGCTTTCCCACACAGCAACATTCAATATGGCATTTCCTTCGGCTTGCGCCTCCATGCACGAACGAGAAGATGCATTGGCACTCGTGACAACAAACACTTACCATTCACCTTCCCCATAACGACTACACCATTCTCGATGGCCACCAACCTGCGTAATTTCCAACTCCCACAATGCCACAAAAAAAAAATTGTGCCCTCCCCACCCGCCGACAAAACCCCGACACTGGCAAATCCAATTCGCAGATGGGCTGACAAAAATCTCGACGAAAACTTCAAACAAAATAGCTTTTCTTATTGGGCGAGAGAAAATATTTCATTGCAATAGAACCAAAACAATAAGCACAGAACGAAAGACATGAACAATAAATAATGTTCTATCAAACCAACACCACAATGGCTCTTTTGACAATGCAACTTAATCAATATACTTTCTCGCACATTTCATAGCGCATCAGTGTTAAAACCCTCCAACCTCCTATCAAAAGCATCAATAAACAGACAATGAAAGACATGAACAATAAATTACTGGTTTCTGCAAAATACCCATCGAAAACAACTTACAGATTTCATGCCACAATAGTTTTACAACCCTCCAACATGCTAAAAAATGGAGCCGAGGCCGATGATTTTAATAGTAGTCTGGTATCAAACCCACACCACAATGGCTCTTTCGACAATACAACTTAATCAAAGTATGCTTTCCCACATGGAAACATTCAATATTGCATTTACTTTAGCCTCCACCCCCGTACACCGACAGGAAGATGCATTGGTGCTTGCGCCAACAAACACTTACCTTCACCTTCCCCGTTATGACAACACCATTCTCCACCGCCACCAACCCACGTAATTACGAATGCCCATGTTGCCCAAAAAAAAATGGTTCCCTCCCTGTCGGACGGCAACCCCCCGACCCTAGCAAAACCAATTCATGGTTGGGCTGACAAAAATCTCGATGGAAACTTCAAACAAAATAGCCTATCAGCTAGTAAATGGTTGTATAAAGTACTAAAATTATTATCTCAATTTGATTTTTTTATGATGAAATTCAAATGATTGTATTTTTATTTATATGAAAATAATTTGTTAAAATTATTCTTAAATATTAAATTTTTAACTATGGGACTTTCTTTATTAAATAGTATCTTCAATTTTTGTTTTGCTTAATAAATCTTTCTAACTCATAAATAAAGATATTATTAATTAAATTTAATCTTATGAGTGTTGGGATCTATAGAGTACCAACACTATTATATGATAACATTACCAATTGTTGGAACACTGAATTTTGTTGACTTTTTCACACTCATGTATTTCCCACTCTCCTGCTCAACCACTTTTTTGAATTCTAATTCTAAACAACTCTCTGGAAACTCCCCTACCTCCCACTCTCCTACATTGCAACCTGTCTTGCCAGAGTACAAGTTGGTTGTAGATTTTTCTCAACCTGCAGTTGTGGATTTAGTTGTACCTCCTACTACAGGTTTAGACGTGGCTCTCCTATGATTCCCTTTAGGGGTGTTAAGCTTTTTGTTGATGTTGTGAGATCAAATGTTGTGGGGGTGAGATATGTGCAGCTACTGAAGTGTGCCTCTTCTATTATCTCCTTTTAGAAGGAGGTTTTTTAAAGCATTGATCATTTCTAAAAAATAAGATTAATCTACAGATTTTTTTGTCTATGGCCTTCTCTCTTGGATCTGAATATTTGGATAACAAAGCACTGGAAACCCTTGGTGGGAGGTAGGATTGAGATTTATCCTTTTTCTAAAGGTTTTTTTGTTGTATTTTCTTCTTCTGATGATAGGCAAGTTATTTGGATCAGGGTTTGTGGTTTTGGGATTCTCATCCCCTATCTTTGAGGCCATGGGTTCCCTCCTTCTATCCCCTAAAGGAACTCATCGATATTATGCCTATTTGGGTGAGATTTTCTTATCTCCCCTTACAGTTTTGGGGATCCTCTGCTCTTCAAAGTATAGTTAATGCTCTTGGTAGATTTTTTGAAATTGGACGGGGTTTCCTTGAATTACATGCACACCTCCTATACTCAATTTTTGGTGGAGGTTGATCTGTCTCAGCACTACCTAGACAGGTTGTGCTCCAAGTGAAAGAATGATCTTGGTCTCAACTCGTGGACTACAAAGGCATCCTATTTCACTATAGGCATTATTTTTCCACTGGAAACTTGGCTAGTGACTGCTCTCATAGCTCTCGTCTTGATTCTTCTTCTACTTGATAGAAGAATTCCCTCAAGGACCATCTAACCGTGTAGCTGGATGATTCATCTTCTTCTGATAGTGAGGATTCTAAGCCTCCTTCTCCTTTTGCTTAAAAGAAAGTAACTATTATTGATAGTCTTACCACTCCTGTGGATACTACTACTCATATTTTAGACAAAGTTATTCATGTTGTTGTGCATGTTGCCTCCCCTCAGGCATGTGTTTCTCCCATTCTAGATAATACAGTCTCTTCTTTAGTTTTAGCTACTCCTATTTTGAGTTTGATTATTTCACCTATTATTTCTACTACTCCACCTATTTTCTTTTCTAAAGGGGCTTCTCCTCCTTGTCGAAAAGATTCAAACCTTGTTTCTACTTCTTCTTGGACTGAGGTACAACACAAGAAGAGGTGTAATCCTAAGATGACCTCTATCTTGATTGATATTCCTTTGGAGGGAAAAGTGTTGGGTTCAAGCTTGAGTGCTTGAAAAATCCTATTGGTGGCCTATAGGCTATATTTCATTTTTTCCTATTGGCTTCTTTATTATTGTTGGGCTATTGTCTTGTTTGCATATTTGTGGCTGACATGTAAGCTTGTTCTGTTGGCTAGAAAGCTTGTTTTTTCTTTGTTTTTTTTATTTGGTTTGTTTTGCTAGTTGTGAAGTCTATTTCATGTTGTTGTATGGGTCAGTGCCCTTTAACCCTTCTTTCTTAATCAAAAACATTGCCAATTATTGTTGACTAATAAATCATACAAGAATTATAATTATAATAAATTTTAGATGGAGGGGTCTAAGTATTAAATGTTGCACTACACCTTATATTTGACAAGATTTGATCAATAATTTAATAAAAAATAGTGTGTTTATGCTAATCTAGCTCAAGGAAATGACAATCTAAAAAGTAATAGAAGAAAATTTTAGAGAGAAAATAAAATGATTAAGACTTTAAATTATGACATATATGTAAGAAAAGTATGTGTTTCTTCTCATTCGCCTCCCACTATTGAGTAAACTATGAAAAAATAAAGGTGTTTAATAGTTTCATGAATAATATTTAATACCCAAAAGTAGTAGACCTTAAACTTAATATCTTAATAGAAATTTATATTTTATATTAAAATTTTAAAATTGGCAAAAAGAAAATATTATCTTAAAATGTCAAGGCATGTAATTGGTGTGGTAGTAAAAGCACTAGTATATATTTAATACAATATTATTCTTAGAGTATGTTTTTTAAGAACTAGAAAACATGAAATTTTATTTCTAAAATATTATAATTATTATTTTATTTCAATCTTTTGTTTGAAAGTTGGAGAATGATGCAGGAGCACTTGGGTGTAATGGAAATCCTACATCACCTAAAAAATGATGAATTTAATTTGTTTTTTTTTCATTTTGTTTTTCTTTTGGTTGCATTTTGGTAGAGTATGTACACAAAGAATTGGAAGAAATTCATGTTTCAAATTTGTGAAATTTAAAACCTCTAGGTGCATGGGACCAACTTAATTGTTTTCTTGTTGTCTTCAATAGCTTATATATTTCATTTTCCAATGCATAATTGGAGATGAAGTATTGTCTTAATTAAAAATCAAAATAAATATTAAATTTAGCTTCAATTTTTGCACATAGGTTGGGGGTAGTACTTTGGCTAGCTACATGGGAAGTTAAGCAATAAATTATATTATTTTCAGTGATTATTTCCTCAAGAAAAAGGGTTGATTCACCTTATTGTTGTAAGCAAATGTTTGGTGTGAATTCCCAGTATACAATATGCTTTGGTTGGGCATGGAAATCTACTTAATAAAATCAATTCAAATATTTTTCTTTGGAGTTTGCTACAAGGAGGTGAAAATATATGTTGGTGTGGAGTTTTCCTGATGTTTAAAATGTTTAAATGCATTTTTTCCATTGATTTACATTGGTTGGAGGGTGCGTGAAATTTTTAATGGCTGGTGAGCAATAATAAATGCATTGTATTATTCACAAAATTCAATTCCTTGGTGGTGGTGATTAGTCTTAGGAAGCTTTTCATTGTTGAGCAACTAACTCATATAAAAAAGGAAATTTATTGCCTATAATGAGGTTGTCCAATTTTGGAGAAAGGATTTTTTTTGCTATTGTAATTTTTTTTATTGAGTAAAATATAGAGGGTGTATGAATGGGAGGAATATAACAATACAATATTCCAATGTATTGTAGTGTTGGATGACTACAGAATTGTGATGATCTATTAAATAAGTTGACAATAAATTTGAAAAATGAATTTGATAAATCTAAATCTACCTGTAGACTTGATTTATAAAATGGAATTGTTGTTTTGAGATTTCATGAGGTTTCCATTGAATGAGAATTTGAATATGTAATTTGAATTTTAAAAATTGAAAGGTGTTGAGTTGATTTATTATTGGTGGAATTGGTAGTTTGATAAGACCCCCATTTCTTGCCTACACCAATTGGAATTAGAGATGGTATTGTGTCATGTTGGGAGAAGAACCCCAAGGAAATTGTAGTGGCTATGTGAGAGGATAGCAAGATCCACAATTGCATAGGGCTATGAACATTGCACAAAGAGGGAGTAGGTGAAGAGGACCACGTAATGAAGATCATGAGGTCTTTAGAGAAATTATAAGAGGCCTCGAAGCTCGAATAGGAGCATGGTTGGAAGTAATAGAATTGATGTAGTGAAGAGGAATCCTGGTGGTGGGGGAATCCGAAAGAGTAGCTAGACTGGATAGCAAAAATGGAAAAATATTTTGATGTGGATTCAATTAAGGATCTAAAGTGGGTGAAATATGATGGCACAAACTTGGAAGGACACATTTCCATGTGGTGCCTAAGCATGTATAGCTAGAGAGACGGCGAAGAGGTAAAGAGAAAATTAAAACATGGGAGAGGATGGTGACAAAATTGAAAGAAAATTTTTTGCATGTAGACTACAAAATTGATTTGTTTAAGCTAAAAAATTTGAAGCAAAGGGAGAAGAATGTACAGGAGTACATCAAGTATTTTTATTGGTTAAGTATTTTGGTTAGACATGTGGATGATGATGTAGAGAAGGTATCAAGATATATAAATGGTCTTCATAATTTAATACAATATGAAATGAGTATGATTCGGATGAATAGTGTAGAAGAGGCATATCAATATGTCTTAAAGGTGGAAGAGAAACTTGCAAAAAAACAACAATAAAATTCTCATGGTAGGGAAAAATTTTTGAGAGGAAGAGGAAAAAATAGCAGTGGTAGAGGTTAGTAAGGTAAACATGATGAAGCAAGTACATCTCATATGAGTGTGCAAGATAATAAAGGAAGAGGAGAATATTCTAGGGGAAGAAGTGATTATTTTTGTGGTAGAGGATCTTTTAGAAGAGGTAGAGGAAGATGGTTTGGAGGTACATGCTACCAATGTGGAGAAGCAGGGCATAGAGCATTTGAATTCCCACTAATACAAAAAAAATAATGGCAAAGTGAAGGAAGAAAAAATTCATGTTTCACAAGATAAAAGTGAATATTTGGCTGCACCAATCCATGGAGAAGGGCCTAAATATGGAGAGACACCCATGCTATGAAGAGCTTTGATAAATCTTGAGAAGGAGAAGTTGGAGCCCATGTAAAGAAGAAATTTATTTAGAACAAGATGCAAAGTGGATGGAAAGTGTTACAATGTTATAGTGGACAGTGGTAGCATAGATAATATTGTATCTGAAGATATGGTGGAAAAATTAAATTTGAAAAGATTGAAACATCCCAACCCATATCGTGTTTCATGGTTGCAAAAAGATCATAGTTTGACAGTGCATGAGCAATATCTTGTGAGTTTTCAAATTGGAAACTACATGGATGAAATAATGTGTGATGTGATACCAAACGATGCATGTCATCTTCATTTGGGGAGATCGTGGAAACTTAAGCATAGAGTTGTTCGTGATGGGTGGACAAACACATATCGGATTAAGAAATATGACAAAGAATATACATTGACACCAATTCAAGAAAGGGAAGAAGAAGTGGAGGGAAGCTCCAAGGTTTTTTTTGTTTCCAACAAACAATTTTTGAAACACTTGAAGGAAGGAGGACAATTTTTTGCTATTGTTCCAAAAATTACAATAGTTGGGGAACCAAAATAAAATGAGAAAATACCAATGGAAATTTAGAAAATTTTGGAATAATATAGAGACATAATGATGAAGGAACTACCCAATGGGTTTCCACCATTGAAGAGAATAAGCCATTGTATGGATTTGATTCCTGGTGCAAGCTTTCCAAACAAAGTACCATATCGAAGGACACCTATGAAGAATACAAAAATAAATATTCAAGTGCAAGAATTGAAGGATAAGGGGATGATTAGAGAAACTTTAATTCCATGTGTTGTTCCAATGGTATTGACACCAAAGAAGGATGGTGAATGGAATATGTGTACATATTCAAGAGCCATAAAAATGTTGATCATGCCTCTAGGAGGCAACTTCAAGTTTTGATCTAAAAATGTTAATCTTATGTTGTCATAAGGCCTAAATGGCCATATTAAACTAGTTTTGGGTCTTAGATAGGATTTTTTGGGTTCATTGACCATTAAATGTAAAAGTTGCAAAAGTTGACAAATTGTTGTCATGTTAAAAATGCAAAAATACAACATTTTGTAAAAAGGGGGAAGATGAAGAGATAGGTAGTTGTAGAGTTAGTTATAGGCATTGGGTTTGATTATTTAAATTTTTTTTGAGGCCTCACAAACTTTGAGGCTGGATGAGGAATGATGTATGATCAAGAAACTCAATGAAAATTTTAGTTTTTTGTTAATTTGTAGTATATTCTTTGATTGCAGGCCATTGTATAGTTATATTTTGTGCTCAAAACCTCTCCTCTTCCATTGAAGGTGATAGCCCTATGAATCTTCTTCGATTTGATTATGGTTTCATGTAATTTGATGAAATTTTGAGTGAGATATTGTGGTTTTTTGTGGAAACAGGTAGAAACCCTAATCTAGGGTACTCGTGTGCATTCAAAATTACATATCTCTTGTTATAACTGTTGGAAATTGCTAAAAAATTGTGTGGAGGGATTTTAAGACATGTTATAAAATATTTCTAAGTTGCAAAGATTGAAACCTTGGTTTGGGGTAGTTTCAATCGAGCCCTAGGTCTATAAATTGTATAAAAATCTGGAAATGATAGTACTCTGTGAAGTTTTTAGTGTTTTGATGAAGTAAATGGTGTTCTTCTTGAATAATAGAGTTTTCAAAAGGTGTTTAGATGTATTTAGAACCTTTTTCTTGAAATGGTTTGGTGAAATTTTGAGTTTTGAGGTTTTTATTGATGACTGTCTAGTTATGATATACTGGTAAACCAGAATACAGTGAAGTTTTAAGTGTTTTGTTTGAGAATTTGGAATTCTTCTTTGGTATGGGTGTTTGAAATGGTTGAAACGGTGAATTTTAAGCACTTTCCATATGGGTTTTGTTAAAATTAAGGGTTTTGTGTTCATTTAAGTGTTGATCTTGCATGGTAGTGTTGTAATAGTCCAATTTTGGAATAAAAAATTGTCAGGTTTGAATGGGTTGTCTGATGAATTATCAGGAATAAAGGTTGGGGTATGGTAGAATATGGTTGGGCAGGAATTTTTACATATGTTGATGCCTTGGGTAAAGTAAAATGGGCTTGAGAAGTTGGAGTTGCTTGGTTATGGAGTCTTAAAAGGCCTAATTATTGATTTTGAACAATCTACTTTGGGAGGTTTCAAATTTGAGATGTCTATGTTGGTTATAGGGTTGAGATAGCCATTTTGAAGGTACTTAAAGAGGTTTGAGAATTAAAAAAAAAAAAAATTCTTTGTTCTCAGTTTGGATACTTTGAATCAAGAATTTTGTAAAGGGAATGTGAGTCCTAGTTGCAAGGACAAGCCAAAATTGATTGTGTTTCTTTCAAGTTGAGTTTGGGTGAGAGTAGTTGTGCTCCTGGATTGCATCAGTATGGTATCAGAGCTCAGCAAAAGATCTAGGCTAGAGAAATTTTGTGGTTTTGTGGTTTTGTGTTGTGGTTGTGTGCGGGTTGAGAAGATAACCTGGTTGCTACCAAGAGAAGGAAGAGAAAGTTGAGAGAATTTGAAGCAAGGAGAGACTCGCTTAAGAAGAGGAAAAGATGGAAGTGTTAAGAAGGAATTTGCAGGTAGCAAAGTTGCAAAAGAGAGGAAAAGACAAAACAAAATAAGAAGGATCAAGAGATGAGAGAATTGAGGGAAGAACTAGAGGAAATCAGTATGAGGATATAAAGATTTGAGGTTGAGATGAAGCAGTTGTATAGAAAAGAATTTAGTTGGCACTTGACCATGAAAAAAAAAGTTGAATGGCCCATTTAGAAGATAGTCAAAAAGAGAAGAAGAAAAATGAAGACGAAAGAGAAAGAAGAAGAAGAATTTCAAGATGCACAAGAAGAATTCAAGGATGAAGAAAAATGAATTGCAGCCATTCCCAAGCATGAAAATGAAGGAGAAACAAAGATAAAGGACCTAATTTCAGAGGAAGGAGATATTGAGTTGGTGTCAAGATTGGACAAAGAGATGATCAAAGATGAACTGGTCTTGGAGACTTTCAAAGAGTTGAACAAGGATGGAGGTATTGTGAGAGAGTTAATGTATCATTTCTTTGTTGTAATAATATTTTGGACAGGGAACAATTTAAAGATCAAGGTGCAAAAAATTGAAGGACAAATAGAGATTGAAACACTTTAGGGAAAGAAGGAGCAAAATCACAGAGAAATGGAAAAATATTTTTATGTGGATTCAATTAAGGATCTAAAGTGGGTGCAATGTGATGGCACAAACTTGGAAGGACATGCTTCCATGTGGTGCCCGAGCATGTATAGTTAGAGAGACGACAAAGAGGTAAAGAGAAAATTAAAACATGGGAGAGGTTGTGACAAAATTGAAAGAAAAAAAAATTCATGTAGACTACAAAAACGATTTGTTTAAGAAGCTACAAAATTTGAAGCGAAGGGAGAAGAATGTACGGGAGTACATCAAGGATTTTTATCTATTAAGTATTTGGGTTGGACATGTGGATGATGATGTAGAGAAGGTATCAAGATATATAAATGGTCTTCATAATTTAATACAATATGAAATGAGTACGATTCCGATGAATGGTGTAGAAGAGGCATATCAATATGTCTTAAAGGCATAAGAGAAACTTGCAAGAAAACAACAATAGAATTCTCGTGGTAGGGGAAAATTTTTGAGAGGAAGAGGGAAAAATAGTAGTGGTAGAAGTCAACAAGGTAAACATGATGAAGCAAGTACATCTCATATGAGTGTGCAAGATAATAAAGGAAGAGGAGAATATTCTAGGGGAAGAAGAGATTATTTTTGTGGTAGAGGATCTTTTAGAAGAGGTGGAGGAAGAGGGTTTGGAGGTACATGCTACCAATGTGGAGAAGCAGGACATAGAGCATTTGAATGCCCACAAATACAAAAAAATAATGGCAAAGGGAAGGAAGAAAAAATTCATGTTTCACAAGCTAATAATGAATATTTGGTTGCACCAATCCATGGAGAAGGGCCTAAATATGGAGAGGCTCTCATGCTATGAAGAGATTTGATAAATCTTGAGAAGGAGAAGTTGGAGCCCATGCGAAGAATAAATTTATTTAGAACAAGATGCAAAGTGGATGGAAAGTGTTACAATGTTATAGTGAACAATGGTAGCATAGATAATATGTATCTGAAGATATGGTGGAAAAATTAAATTTGAAAAGATTGAAACACCCCAACCCATAGTGTGTTTCATGGTTGCAAAAAGATCATAGTTTGACAGTACATGAGCAATATCTTGCGAGTTTTCAAATTGGAAACTACATGGATGAAATAATGTGTGATGTGATACTAATGGATGCATTTCATCTTCTTTTGGGGAGATCATGGAAACTTGAGCATAGATTTGTTCATGATGGGTGGACAAACACATATCGAATTAAGAAAAATGACAAAGAATATACATTGACACCAATTCAAGAAAGGGAAGAATAAGTGGAGGGAAGCTCCAAGGTTTGTTTTGTTTTCGGAAAACAATTTTTGAAACACTTGAAGGAAGGAGGACAATTTTTTGCTATTGTTCCAAAAATTACAATAGTTGGGGCAACAAAAGAAAATGAGAAAATACCAATGGAAATTTAGAAAATTTTGGAAGAATATGGAGACATAATGATGAAGGAACTACCCAATGGATTTCCACCATTGAAGAGAATAAGCCATTTTATGGATTTGATTCCTGGTGTAATCTTTCCAAACAAAGCACCATATGGAAGGACACCTATGAAGAATACAAAAATAAATAGGCAAGTGCAAGAATTGAAGGATAAGGGGCTTATTAGAGAAACTTTAAGTCCATGTGTTGTTCCAATGGTATTGACACGAAAGGAGGATGGTGAATGGAATATGTGTACATATTCAAGAGCCATAAACAAGATAACTATCAAGTGGGTGTGTGCAAGAAGTTGAGTCCACTTTTTGGCCAAAAAGTGGAAGTACATTCTCCCTAATTTTCAAAATTTGTCACATTTGACCTTAAAATTTGAAGCACTTAGAGATGGAATCTTGAAAAATGTCACTAATCATAAAATATAGTACTCGGAGTCTAGTTTCCAAATGTGTAATTTATTTTAATATCCAAATGATACAAATTGATTTCCAATGGGCATTTCTAAAAACCACTATTTAAAAGACTTTTTTTTCCATACCATGCATGTGTACGTCATCCATATTTTGACCTAAACAATTGTATTTTTCTAAATCCTTTTGGGAAAAGATTTGTAACTCATTGAAGCACATTTTTGATATTTTTTTGTAATTTTTTATTGAATATTTTTTTCTTGTTAATTTTTTATTGGGCATATTTATTGTTTTCAAAAATTATCATGTACGTCACACATAAGTTGACCTAAACTTATCGTTTAAAAAAAAAAATTGAAAAAAAAATTCTGAAGTGCACTTTCGTACAATTTTTTTTTCAAAATATTATTTTAATAAAAAAAATTAAAATACTAGAAAACCTTGATATTTCAAGTTTATGAACCAAATTCATCATAAATTAATGGAAAAATAGAAAAAATAATCCAATTATAAAAAAAATTACATATTTGGAATCTACACTATCTCATCTATAATGGGTTATAATTTTGTCAAAAAATTCTACAAAAAAGGTCTCCAAACATATGTCCAAAGTCACTATTTTCTTGTGACATTGACATGACCTTTAAGTTGCAGGTCAAACCAAAACCAAAGCTTAGGTTTGAGTCCCCAAGCCTTTTCTAAAACCGAAAAACTAAGCAAAAACCTAACCAAAAATTCAAATTTTAAAAAATGGGATTCTGATTTACAAAACGAGATCACGATTTGTAAATAGGATCTCATTTCCTTCATTTATTATCCTAACTGTTGAAAAAGTAAACATGATCCCATTTATAAATGAGATCGCTTTTACTACGAGATCCCAATTATAAAATGAGATCTCATTTTATAAATGAGATCTTGATTAAATGGGATCCTATTTCCTTTTTTACCATTTTTTATTTTTACTACTAAAAAATTACTCTCAATTCAGCAACTTGATACTGTACAGCCGACAGTGACAATTTTACCTATTTTCTATCAAATTTTGTCTTCTATAGGGTCTTGAACTTGCAATTTGAATTGAATTTTTGAAAGGAGGCATCATTGGGATAGTTTTTTAGTGGAAATGTGTTTATTTTCTACTCATTTGAAGGAGGCATAAAGGAGGAAGACTTCCACTATTGATATTCATTTGTTCTTCAAAATTTTGTAATCATGGGATCACATAGTCATAATAAGAGGAAAGATAGGAATGTATTGACCCCTAAAGAAATTGAAGCAAAGAGAGAGAAGGAGGAAAAAAGACAAAGAGATAGAAGAATGACAATTCGATCATTGAATAATGTTGAAGTGCATCCAATTCCATGACTATTGAAGATAAAAACATTCAAGAGACCATGGATGTAGATGATGCAAATTTGCAAGAGGTGAATGCGGAAAGTAATACGATTATACAAACTACTTCTAGTATGTCTTCAAATCCACCTTTCAATGTTATGGAGAATGTTTCAATAGGCACAAATCTAGGTTCATCTTCAAATCCACCTTTGAATGATATGGAAACTTTTATTATAGAATATTTAAAACAAGCTAGATTTAATGATGTTGAGATCGATATCAATTTTTTGAAATGGCTCTCCCACTCTCTACTAAAATGGCTATCTTTGTTGGTTCCCCCTTGCAGTCTGTGGTTGGTTCATGGCTGGTTGTTGATGCATCGTTGGCTACTGGTGCGTCACTGGTTTTTGGTGCATCATTGGTTCCTAGTTTTGGGTCTGTTATGGCCGATGCTAGTGTGATGTTGGTTGTTGGTGTGCCATTGGTTGTTGGTGCATCGTTGGCTAAGGGTTTGTTACCTGCTGTTGAGGGGTCGCTTTTTGCTGCTTTAGGTCTTTCTCCTGGTGATCCATGGCCTTTTCTTGATGGTTTTGCTAGTTTTGATTTTCCTCCTTTAGGTTCGGGTTCACTACATGTGGATGCTCCTCTTTCATGCACTACTTCTTATTCCTTTTCAAACGTGCTTGGCTCTAGTGGTAAAATCCCTTCTTCTTCTCTTCCTTCTTTTAAGGGTAAACCCTTATGTTGCTCTTCTTCTACCCCTACTGCTGTTTGTGGGCAGGAGGTGTTGGTTAAAGAGGAATATTTTTCTTCTTGTGCTCTTATTTGTAGATTTAGTGGTTTATGGCCTGCCCTCACGAATCTAAACAAATGGGTTTTGAAGTCTTGGAGGCCTTTTGTTGAGGATAGGATTGAACTTTATCCTATGGCTAGGGGTTTTTTTGTGGTTGCTTTTCAATCTAATGAGGATAGGGAATGGGTGTTGGAAAGGGGTGTTTGGATGTGGGGAAAGCACTCATTTTCTCTTAGGCCTTGGTTCCCCTCTTTCAACACTCTTACTAAATCGATTAGTGTTATTCCTACTTGGGTTAGGCTTCCTAATCTACCTCTTCAGTTTTGGCTCTTTCTCAATCTTTGAGTCCATTGGTAATGCTATTGGTCAGTTTGTTATGGTTGATTCATCTTCTATAAATTATTAACATCCTACTTTTTCCCACATTCTTGTGGACATTGACACCTCAAAATATTTACTGAGAGAGGTCATTTTATTGGTGGGGGATAGACCATGGTATCAAATTCTTGATTATGAGTGTCTCCCCTTCTGTTGTAGGAGATGCTTTTCTATAGGTCATTTGGCTGCAAACTGTCAGAAATCTTGTCATGGTTCTGTTACTTGGTGGGAAGATGCTCTTTGTGAGCACCTTACTATGGGGGATAATTTTGGGGAAGAGTCTGGGGATGATGTTATGGCCTCTAAAGTTGTGGCTCCTTTTGTTGTTGGCTCTTAGCTTCCTTTTCCTGGTGTTGTTGTTGCTCCTAGGCCTTCTATTGATGCTGTTGTTGCCACTGGTTTTGTTGTTGGTGTTGTTGGTTCTTCTGCAACTATTGGTTTATCGGCTACTAGCTTTGTTGTTGGTGGAGGTGGTGCTTCTATTGTTGCTAGTTCATTTGAAGTTGATATTAAAGAAGTAGGTTTGTCCTCAGTTGTTATTGTGGCTAGAGTGGTTGTTGTTGTTGGTGGTGGTGATTCTACTATTGTTGTTGTGACTGTTAGTTTGGTTATAGATCTTGTTGTTGCCATTGGCTATGGGAGTGATACTCCTACTGCTCTTCCTTCTTTTCCATTGTTGGTTGGGCCTCTGACATCCCCTTTCTTTGATCTTTTGGAGGATGATCTTTCTTGGATGGTTGTACAAACGAGGAAGAGAGGTCTTCCTAAGCATACTCAATCCTCTCAATCCCTTGCAAAATCTGTTTGTGGTGGTCGGTAGGCTGCTAGGGTGGTCTAGTTCCATTGTTGCTTGTTGTTTGGCTGTTGGGCTTCTTTGTTTATCTTTGGAGCAGTTGTTTCTATCTTCTATGTTTTTGGGTTTTTTGTTGTTGTTGTTCGTGTAGTGTTGAATCTTTAGTGCAGCATTTTGTAAAGGGTTTTGGGCCCCTTCAAAACTTGTTTTTCCCTTATAATCAAAATGATGTTGAGAACAATAATATTCGTAGAGATAATGAAAAATTTAGATATTTTTTTGTTGAAAATGAAAATATGAAAATCATTTTGTTGTTGAAAATGAAGATGAAAATGAAAATGAAAATGAAAATCATTTTGTTGTTGAAAATGAAAATCATTTTGTTGTTGAAAAAGAAAATGAAAATCATTTTGTTGTTGAAAATGAAGATGAAACTCGTTTTGTTGTTGAAAATGAAAATGAAAATCATTTTGTTGTTTACAATGAAAATGAAAATCATTTTTTGTTGAAAATGAAAATGAAAATCCTTTTGTTGAAAATAAAAATGAAAACCATTTTTTTGATAAAAATGAAAATACTTTTGAATTTGAAAATGAAAATGAAAATCCAGGTTGTGATGTTGAAAATAAAAATATTTTAAAAAAATTGAAAGAGATGTTTTGGAAAATCTTCCTGGTAATATTTCTTGGAGACAAATAAGAACGCATGCCAATAGATTATACAAATGAATTTATTCTATCATAAAAGGGTATGTGCAGGATCATGATGGGCCAAAAAGTGGTGATATGATGGGTATGTGTAGGGTATGTGGTTGATGACTTTTTTTTTACCCAAAATTGATGAAACGAAAAGGGTTTTTAGAGATTCTCATCTTTCCACCAATATAAATTATGCTTTATTTTGAATTTAATAAATAATTATTATTCATTTTCTATTTGAATTACAAGTAAAGTCCTGATTGATAGGCTGATTGAAAAACATCTATAGCTTTCAAACGGTATTACATTTTTTGAATCTGAAACATGTGTCATATTCTATGATTTGCATACTATAGATTAAAAAAATGAATTTCATGAATTTTTGACCAAGTTAAGGTGGTCAAACATATGAGTTTTTATATTTTTTAAAATTTGTAATAAAAAATTCATAATTAATTATTTACTTAGAAAAAAATTACAAAAAAATATGCATCACATTGGGACATGAGTCCTCTACTTATAGATCTAAAATATTATAAAAAAATATTATCATTTTATTGTGGTTAGGGTGGTCAGATAAACACCTACTTATTTTTTCCTGAAATTTAAGTACTACTACATTGAAATTTCAAATTTTCACCAAATAGATTTTTTTTAAAATAAACCTAGTAGTTTAGAAACTACATTCAATTTGCTATAGATTCTATTCTTACCTATTTTTGAAATAATATAGATAACTTATTCAAACTTTTATGTCAAGTTTCCTAACTCTGATTTTTCTAAATTTTTTGCCACTTAAGGGCTTGTTTTTTCCATGATGATCCTGCACATACCCAAAAAACTATCATTTCAATGTTAACTTGTGATGCAATTGATGAGAATGTCAAAAATGAGAAAATTAATGAAAAATTTGGGCATTTTTGTTAAACCAAGAAGAAAAGATCAATCACTAAAACATCTTATGTCTATTGTTGCTAGTGACATTGAGTCTATTAGAAAGAATAGTCGATAAAAAGATAAGAATGTGGCATGATGAGCTATAACAACTACTTGAACACATGTAAATAGGGTTCCACCTTTTTGGAGATGGAACTAAGGGTTTAGGACCTCCTATTTCACTCTTAGTTCATTAGGAAACCCTAGAGATCTCCCAACCAAGTGAACTCAATTGAGGGGTGGAAAATGATGATGTGAGAGAGAGGGGTTTCCTTAGGTGTAATTAAAAGGGGGGTTCACCACTAAGAAAATGCTTAGAAAGATGGAAATGAAAGCAATATGCAAATCTAACTATATGACCTAGAAAATGGAACTTCAAATCAAAATAACAAACTGGAGATAAACAAGTACCTAGAAGATTGAAGATGTCTAAAACAAGGTCTGTAATCCCAAAATTATTAATTTTGATGTGAAAGAGGACTCATATGCCAAATTGGGTGATTTAGTCCCAGTTTAGGATTTCAGTCTAATACTAGAATCTACAACTGGTAAACTAGGATCTACTAGAAATGACTAAAAAGTGGTATACTGGGACTCATATACCCAAGGTGGTGATTTAGTCCCTATATTAGGCTTTGGTTGAAACTCTAGTATCCTCAAGTGATCTTTTGTAGCTTCTCTCCTATTCGATCTCCGAGTCTAAGACTTTGAATTCTGGCATGTAGGTGACTTTCTGTGAAGATGACAACTTTTTGACAAATTTGACAACTTTCTTCAATCTTGTAACTTTGTCTTCAAAGGGTCTTCAAGCCTCAAAACACCTAGATCTACAATCACACATGTAGAGGAAAAAATGTTGATTTGTTAGTGGATAGGGGTTTGCCTTGGTCGAACCCCATTTCGGTAATCAAACCTTGAAATGAAATGAAATAGAATGAAGGAATGATGAATGAAAAATATGCAATGTTGCAACTCACCAAACCCTTGGGATAAATGCTACAATCTTGTGTGAAATGGCTAGCATGAATGTGGATCTTGACTCTTAATATTGATATGAGATAATGTCTTTGAATGCTTGATTCAAGATCATGAAAACCTACATCATAAATGTTAGCTCAAAAACACACATGATGCATGAAGACATTGACATGATGCTTGATTCTTGAATTGATGCTCCAAAATTCTTTATAATCAGCTCTTGAATGCTCTTGCGAACTCTTGATCTCATTAAATTTACCTTAGGAATGCTTCATTTAAGATTGCTCAGGTTACTTGAGAACTTGCTAGGAGAAAATATGTGAAATAACCTTGTATTTATACTTGTTTATGCCAAATTTCCTGAAATTACAATGTACTACAAACCAACATCAAATCTAGGAGATTAAAATCCCACCAAGAATTGAATTCAAAATAGGTCCAAGCTAAAGTAGGACTTATACACCAGTTGGGGTGTATGAGTCCCAGTAGCCTAAGCTTGGGACACAAATTTCAAGAAATGCTTAGTTTAATGTAATATTCAGGATCAGGCCCTGAAACCTAGGTGGGACCCATACGCCTAAGGTGGCGTATGAGTCCCAAATCACTAAATTGAGGAAACATAACCCAAAATCATTAAATTGTGATTTTTCATCTGATAAGTTTCAAGATTATCCCTGGAAAAATACATTTAATAAGGCTTATGGATGCAAAATAGGACCAAATAAGGAATAAAGAAGCCCAATTTTAGCAAGGAGGGCCCAAACAAGCGTTAAAATGTAAAGAGATACATTTTTATACACTACATTTAGCACCACTTTAGAGAGAGGGGTAACTTTCTTCAAAATCACACTAAAGTAGACAAACTCGCATCAAGAGGGGTCCAAGTGTACCAATGCTAGTGAGATAAGACAACAACGATTAAGAGGGATGATCAAGCCCCCAGGATTGAGATCCTATGGCAAACCAACATAGGCACAAAATAACACACATGAGAATGATGTATGAAGCAACAACAAGGTACAAGCATACATTGCCAAAGACATAAAGAAGAAAGAATAAGAAAAAGGTTGATCAAGCCTCGACTATTTTTCCAACACAATGTGGATCAAATCTAAATTATTTTCCCAAAAATTTTACAAGTGGAACACAATGTCCACTATGAAAACAAAATGTATGCTCACAAGGGCTAGTGGAACCCTAGGTCATCCACTAGGTGATCCCCTAGAGAGGTGAGACACATACACACATAGTTGGTATGCGTCCACACACACAAGCAAGTGGCTATGGTAAAGTCACACCTAAGTTCGGCTTCCATACAATAACCATACCAAAGCTATACCTCATGATAACTTTGATAATGCTCCACACAACATGAACAATAGGATTCACAAGGCAAGCAAAACTTCATATGCTTGACACCCATGAACAAGTAGGATGGATCCACAAGCAAGCAAAGTGTGTTATGAAAGGTGGTCATATAATAGTTATTGTAAATGTGAAATAGAGTAAGGTACGTTCAAATGGGTTTTTCTTAGTTCATGTAAGGTCTTAACTTAGGGAACATCATGCCTAATGTCTCCAACATAGGACCAATCAAAGAATAGAAGATTCACAACTCAGGGGATGCAATGTATCACATCAAGCCATTAAGAGGAATATAATACGCTAAGAGAGATCACACTTTTGAAGGACATCATGCCCAATGTCACCACAAAGAGAAAGATGCATTGCGTGAAGTAAGAAGATCACACAATAAAACATGAGTTTCAAAATGCAAAAGAATAATGCCAATGTATTCCCCCACTTTAAATAAAATTCTAAGCACCATGCTATGAGAAATTACTTTAAAGTAGCAAATGATAAATTCTTACATAAAGAGGGCATGAGAGCTTATTTGGAAAGCCCTATGCCAAGTCATATGTTTCCAAATGAAGCTACATCATAAAAAGGGGTTTCCCCCACAATGAAATCCCAAAATCACATAAGTGATCCACAGATTCAGGGTTAGTATGTATTTGCTACAATATTTTTTATAGATCTCAGAAACATCATCATTCCCCAAATACTCATGGAATATGTTGAATGATACAAAGAGAGCGAAATCAAAGAAAAAAAATTTGGGTCAACATGGAAGAGACCTAAATTTCTCGACACCTTGCATCATCCCTAAAAGAAAAACACAAGATAAAGAAAAGATAAAGGTTAAGGTTTTGGGTCAACGTGGAAGAGACCTAAATGTCTCAAAATATTGCATCATCCCCAAAAGGAAAAAACAAGACAAAGAAAAGATAAAGGTTAAACTTTTGAGTCAACATGGAATAGACCTAAATTTCTTGACACCTTGTGTCATCCTCAAAAGAAAAACACAATACAAAGAAAAGATAAAGGTTAAGCTTTTGGTTCAACATGGAAGAGATCTAAATGTCTAGATACCTTGTGTCGTCCCAAAAAGGAAAACACAAGACAAAGAAAAGATAAAGGTTTACAAAGTAGAGAGGAATGTAGATACAAATAGAGGAATTTCATTGTAGTACATAGAAAAATATATCCCTCTACATTTGCACACTTCTTTGGGCCCTCCCTACTAAAATTGGGCTTCCTTATGCCTAATTTGGTCCTATTTTGCATCCACAAGCCTTATTAAATGCATTTTTTCAGGATAATCCTAACACTTAACTAATGATCAGTCTTAATTTAACAATTTTGGGTTATGTGTCCTATATTTAGTGATATGGGACTCATATGCCACTTTGGGTGTATGAGTCCCACCTAAGTTTCGGGGCTTGATCTTGAATTTGGCATTAAACTTAACATTTCTTGAAATTTTTGTCCCAAGCTTAGGCTACTAGTACTCATATGCCACCTTAGGCATATGAGTCTCATTTTAGCATGGACCTATTTTGAATTCAATTCTTGGTAGGATTTTATTCTCCTAGATCTGATTTCAACTTGTAGTGCTGTAATTTTGGGAAATTTGGCATAAACAAGTATAAATACATGTTATTTCACATATTTTCTCCTAGCAAGTTTTGAGATCAAGTATTATAGAAAATTCATGAGATCAATATTTTACAAGA
Organism: Sequoia sempervirens; assembly: GCA_007258455.2. Classification (NCBI taxonomy): domain Eukaryota; kingdom Viridiplantae; phylum Streptophyta; class Pinopsida; order Cupressales; family Cupressaceae; genus Sequoia; species Sequoia sempervirens. The sequence continues at coordinate 206,818 of VDFB02251447.1, read as the reverse complement.
GTTTACAAGAGCATTCAAGAGCATTCAAGAGAATTCAAGAACTAATTATCAAGCATTTTGGAGCACCAATTCAAGAATCAAGCATCATGTCAAAGTTTTCACGCATCATGTGTGTTTTTGAGCTAACTTTTGTGATGTAGGTTTTCATGATTCAAGTGACCATTCAAGTCAAGATTCATAACCTTCAATCAAGAGTCAAGATCCACATTCATGCTAGCCATTTCACACAAAATTGTGGCCTTTTATTCAAGGTTTTGGTGAGTTGCAACATCACATTTGTCCATTCATCATTCCTTCATGTTATTCCATTTCATTTTGAGTTTTGATTACCAAAACAGGGTTTGACCAAGGCAAACCCCTATCCACTAACAAATCAACATTTTTATTTTTACATGTGTGATTGTAGATCTAGGTGTTTTGAGACTTGAATATCCTTTGAAGAAAAAGTTGAAAATTTGAAGAAAGTCATCAAAGTTGTCAAGAAGTTGTCATCTTCATGAAAAGTCACCTACAAGCTAGAATTCAAGGTTTCAGACTCAGAGATCAGATAGGAGAGAAGCTATAGAAGATCACTAGAGGATTCCATAGTTTCAAAAAAGCCCTGATACTGGGACTAAATCACCACTTTGGGTGTATGAGTCCCAGTATACCACTTTTCAGTCATTTTCTGCAAATCCTAGTTTACAAGTTATAGACTCCAGTTTCAACCTAAAACCCTAAACTGGGACTAAATCACCTAGTTTGGCGTATGAGTCCCATTTCACATCAAAATTCAAAATTCAAGGATTGCATACTTTGTTTTGTGCTTCTTTAGTTTTCCAAGTGCACCTCTAATTATCTCTAGTTTGTTATTTTTATTTGAGCTTCATTTTCTAGGTCATAGAGTTAGGTTTGCATAATACTTGCATCTCTTTCTTTCTAAGCATTTGATTAGTGGTTAGCCCCCCCTTTTTTATCACACCCAAGGAGACCTTGTAGCTATTTCTTTCCCTAATTATATCATTAGGTTGAGATCTCTAAGGTTTCATTGAATGAACCAAGAGCCAAATAGGGTCCCCTAAGTTGTCCATCTCCTAAAAGGTGGACAAACCCTATTTCCTACAGTTCATTTTGGTGAACCTGACCTTTGGAAACCTCTTTTTTTATTTGGAGTGCATTTCAGTCCTGGGTATAGCTTACATTAACTTTGCATTAGGTCTTGCATAATTAGTTAATTTGCATTTAGGGCTTCTAAATATTGCATTAGTGAAAAGTGCATATAGGTTTCATTTTTGCATCTTAAATCATTCAATTTCATTGAAAAACTATAATTACAAATAGTAATGACAACATACAAACTAGAAACCTTAACATTCACTCAAAATTTGCTAAATTTAGTGTAAAAACCCTAATTTGGGACTCATTCGCCCCTCTGGGAAATTTAGTCCTGATTCAGGTTGTTTTACTTGATTTTTGGGAATTCTATGTTGACTATTTTTCAGCTTTTGAACCCTTCAAAAACCCTAACTAGGACTCATACACCCCTATGGGTGATTTAGTCCCGTATCAAACTTGAATCTACATTTTATAGCATTAAAAACTTCATTTTATTTTTTTTGTTTGTTGTTGTTAGATCTATGTTTTAGGTTACTAAGTTTTTGTTTCATTTGTTTCATTGGATCTAGCTTAATTTGGTTTCATTTCAAGTGCATTTGTAAACATAAGAATCAGAATCAAAGAATATCATTTACCTTATGTTCATTGCATTTATCTTGCATTCATTGATTTTCCCTTGCATGATCTTTACAACTTGGTTTTCTATTTCTAATACTATAGTGAGACGTAGTTTGAGACTCATGTCATCCCCTGATAGCCCACTCATTATGGATCTTGGATTATCTAGCTCTTTCACTCATAGTGTTGACACTAGTTCACTAGGTATGGACCATACCCTTAACAACTCTTTACCTTCAAGTATTGTGACAAGTGTTGAAACAATGGTTGCTAGTGTCCCTCAAGAAAACATAATCCAAATCCATGAAGAGTTAGCAAACCTACAACATCAAGTGAGTACTAAAACATTTCCAACACTGCTATTCATACCATAGATAATATACACCAAATGATTGAAAGTGAACAAGAAATAGAACTTGTGTGTAACCTAACTTAGATTTTTGGCAAACATCTTACCTCAACAACTACTTGTGATCAACCTTTAAACAATATCCGAAGTCAAGGAGGAACTCGAATTCCTCCTCCCACAACCATTGCCTCTATTCTTGCATATACCAACCTTCAAGTTACCACAACGATGCAACCTAGTAGTAATGTCTTTCCTACCTTGGGTATTTCCACTAGAAATCCTAGTACCTTTGTGGAATCTCATGTCATATCTCCTAACACTTTACCTCCCATAAGTATTCCATTCACTTCCCCCTCAAATACATATACACATCCACCATATTCACCTTCATCTCAAAATATGACCAATGATTCCATCATTAACCAGCTCTTGCAAAATGTTTCATCCCTTCAATGAAAAATTTCAACCATAAACCAAAATCAAAATGGCCAACCATCATACCATTTCAAAATCAATCCCTTATCCCTAGAGATATTAAGAACACCGATACCACAAGGTCTAGAGATTCCTAGGTTTGAGAAATATGGAGGGAAGGGAGATCCGTCTAACTATGTTTCCGCTTACACTACCTTATGTAGTGACTTCATCTTTGAAGATAAGCTCTTGGCTAAGCATTTCCCTAGGTCCTTGAAAGATACCACCTTAGAATGGTTTTCAACATTACCGAATGACTCAATTCATTCATTTAATGAACTCGTTGAGGCCTTTATTAACCATTTCCAAGTGCACATGACTCCTAAGATGACCTTAGCTGATTTGATGAGATACAAGCAAAAGGATGATGAAAAGGTTACTGACTTCATTTCACACTACCAAAAGCTTTATTCCCAAATCGACGTAAAGATTCTCGATTCTCACCTTCAATCAATGTTCATTGAGAACTTACAAACTAAGATACAAGATAAGCTTGGTATCATGAAATTTCCCTCCTTAGTACAATTGTGTACTGCCCTTCATGATTATCAAAACTCAGTTAGTAGTCATGAAACAAAATCCACTTCTAGCCATCCTAAAAAGTCTGAACCCGCAAATCAAAACAATTATCAACCTTTTAGAAAATAGAATAAAGGCTTTCTTCAACTAAATCCCCCTCAACCAACTCAACATGTTGATACCCAAGTGGCTTCTATAAAGAAGACAAATCCTTTTACATTTAGGGATCCGGCTAGACAATTTAATCCCTTACCCGATACCCTCCATAATACAATGTTATAACTTCTAGAACAAAAATTTCCTTACCTCTCATTAAAACTCTTGATCCTAAGAAGCCATTACCTCTGAACTTTAGATCAAATTCCTATTTTCATGATCACTGACAAAATGGACATGATACGGAACATCGTAAGTCTCTTAAACATATTGTGCAAGACCTCATTGATTCTAATCGATTTCTCATTGGAGGTTTTAATGATCAAGGAAATAAGTTTGTTGCCCCTCCCAACCAAAACTTGCAAATATTTACCAACCCTATGCCAAATCATAATATTTCATCTGTCATAGCTAGTGAAACTAAGAAGAATGATGTGATGAATGTTGAAACGGGTGATGACAACATGGATACTGATGGACAAAGTCTTGTGGATGATGTGGTTGCATTGATAAAAACTCAACCTCATAAGGGTCGAACTAAAATACCTCTTGATATTGCTTTCTCATCAAAAGATATAATCTGAAATGCACTTGATGGTCCTCTTTACATAGCTGGTTGAATCAATGACAATCCCACTAATGGGATATTAATTGATCTAGTCTATGGAGAGAATGTGATCACTAAAGAATTATTACTTGTGCATAAACTCTATCAAGAAACATATGATAAACTAAAAGCATGGATAAAAACATATGATGGTTTTACTTGCCCTACGATGGGATCAATTTCCCTTCCTCTAAGACTCAGACCGAAACAATTATATGTCTCATTCTCCATCATCCCGACATTGGATCAATTGTGTGTGAAGCTTGGTTATCCATGGCTACACTCCATGAAATTCATCCTGTCGATCATGCATAAATGTTTAAAGTTTCCCTTTTGACAATGAAATATTTATTGTGCACCATAGTGGCTTTAATCTTGTGTCTTCCCATGGGAATTTTTCATTGGATTTCTGGTGTAAGTGTTCCAAGGCTTCCTTGCACAACTAGCTAAGAAGACCTTTCCTTGTCTTCGTCTAGGAACCTAATATCTTCTAGGTCCTTGTTAGGCTTGGATGATTAACTGAGTCCTGATCCAACTCCTCTCCAAGAGTCTCTCACCTTGTGCTTCACCTTGAAGGACTAACACCACTTTGTTATGGGAAAACTCTCTCCTTCACTTAGAAGACTCTAAGTGCCAACATCACACAAATCATAGAATTGATTGCAGGGGTGCCAAACATATTGGAAACATGCCATGTACTTCCAAATGGATCCATCTTGGAGGATCTCCAAACTCCTTTCCTATCGGTTTCAAGAATTGGTCTTGAGGGGGCCTAATTCCTTGTAGCCCTTGACAGAGACCTTTACTTCATTCCTGCCCAAACTTTCCAAACAACTTGAAAAACCAATTCCACATTCGAATGCCCTTTTATATTTTTTGAAGGATTCAAAAGATTCTAGACTCCTAAGTCCTTCGTACCCTAGTTTCCTATTATCTAGGTTAAATCAGGTTAAAAGACCTATTTACTAGGACCTCACTGATTTCTCACTCAAAACTTAGTCGAATGGATTGATAGAATCTCAATCCTTCTAGCATGTTAGGATATTTCTATACCCTACCTGGAACTGTACTTGTTCTGTACTGTACCTCAATCCCCTGCCTAAATTCTTCAATTCATTACTGTCAAACCTCTAACTGGGCACCCTAAGCTTGCCTAGGGCTTGACATTAAACACAGTTGTTCCACTCTCCATGACTCCTAACACTAAATATATACAGACCAATGGCTCCCCTAACACATCCATCTATCCTCAGGAAAATCTTGTGACTAGATTTCATGGGGGAGCCATAAAAAGACAAGCTGGTCAGGATAGGACCAGTAAAACCCTAAACCTTAACCTATCTATTCAAGACACTAAAACAACCTAAATCAACTTACTTGCAGAATGGAAAAAGTTTAGAACTATCCTATGAACATGACTCTAACACTAAATCAAAACATCTAATTCACTTAGTATCACGGTCACTCAATAACACTCAAAGTTCACCAAAAAAAATAGAAATTGCAGAGCTATCTTCTATTCCAAAAAACTTTGATTACAATCTCCTTTTCTTGAATTTGAGCCTCCTGCATCTTAGATTCCATTCACCATGTTTGTAGGGTATGTTGGTCGATTCCCCACTCCTATCCTTTAGGGGATCCTATGTAACCGAGTTGCATGCAACATTTTCCATAATGGCAAATGTTGTTATGACCATTTTGTAACAACATTTGGCAACTTTGTCATTATGCCACCTTCCTAACTCTTAGGACCTCTATCTCCTATATTTAAAATAACCAACTCCATTAAAGGCCTCATGGCATCTTTCTAACATCATTCATGTGTTTAGAACACATTTAAGACTCAAATCCCAACTTAAGCTACTTAGGTTAAGCAAAGTAAAAACTATTAACAAAGACTAACTTTGGTGACCTTAGTCCTAATGACTAACTCACCTAGCTACAGCAATGACCTTCTAAGGTCCAAAACAAACATACAATTACTCTGACTTGGCTAATGTCAGATACAAGTCCAAAATATCCTAACTATGGAGGTTAGCCTAGGTGTGCTCCTGCACCATCCTCCCCAAAACAAAAGAGTTCAATCCACCCTTGGATTGAGTAAGTTGAGATCAATACCCAACTTCTTGAACTCTGGTTCTTTGATCCATACTACATCAGCATCAGGTTGACCATGCCACTTGATCAGATGTTCCTTGTATTCCTTGGTTCTAGTATTCTTGTAGACCCTAGTATCCAATATACTGTCAGCTTGCTTGATTGTAGCAGAAGGTAGTTTGAGCTCTTCCACATCATGGATGACTTCATTGAGGCTTTGATCCATGTCTGGTGGTGATCCTTTGTAATGAACCAAGTCTACAATGTTGAAGATAGGGGACATTCCACTATCTTCCGGTAGCTCCACTCTAAAAGCATTGTTCCCATACTTTTCCAAGATAGGACAAGGACCTATCCTCTTCATCTGCAACTTGTGAGGGACTCCCTTCAGTAGTCTAGACTTATTTAGATGTATCATCACCAAGTCTCCCACATTAAACTGAACTTCTCTTCTACACTCATCCACCTTGGTCTTATGCTTCATGGTGTTTTCTGTCAATGTCTTCCTGACTGTGTCATGAATCTCCTGCATTGCATAGGCAAAATCATCAGCATATCCACTTCCCTTAGCTCCATCCTTTAAGTCTCTTAGCTCATAGACTCCTCTAGGATGTAGACCATAGACTATTGCAAAGGGACTCTTCCCTGTTGACCTGTTCACAGTGTCATTATAGGCATATTCAGCTTGTCCAATCAACTGATCCCATTGTTGACCATACTCCTTGGTCAAGCACCTTAATAGATTTCCAAGGCTTCTATTAACAACCTTGGTCTGACCATCAGTTTGGGGATGGTATGCAGATCCAAAAGATAAATTAGTGCCCAATCTCTGCCAAAGAGTCTTCCAAAAATGACTCATAAACTTGGTGTCTCTATCTGACACTATGCTCATAGGTAACCCATGAATTCGTACTATCTCCTTGAAGAAAAGAGAGGCTATTTGGCTGGCATCATTGGTTGTCTTACATGGCACAAAGTGATCCATCTTACTGAATTTGTCCACAACTACATAAACACTATCCATGCCTTGTTTTGTCTTGGGTAACCCAACTACAAAATCCATACTCAAGCATTCACATGGCCTAGTAGGAATAGGTAGTGGTTGGTATGGGCCTACATTTGAAGAAGTACCCTTGGCCTTTTGACATACTATACAACTTTCCACATACCTCCTAACATCTAGATTCATCCTTGGCCAATAATAGAACCTTTGAACAAGTTCTTGAGTCTTCGTGATCCCAAAGTGACCACTCAATGCACCATTATGCTTTTCTTGTATCAAATTCTCTCTAATAGAGCCCCTAGGGACACATAACTGATTCCCTTTAAACAAGAGATCACTTTGCAAAGTATATTCAGCATATCTACTATGAAAATGATTCTTGTATTCAACACATACCTTATAAATGTCTGTAAAATCTTCATCATCTGCATATAGATCCTTGAAATGATCTATTCCCATGCTCTTCAACTGAATCTCTTGAATGGTAAGAACTCTTCTACTCAAGGCATCTGCCACCTTGTTGAGTACTCCTTTCTTGTGCTTGATATTAAAAGTATAAGCTTGCAGGTATTCAACCCACTTCATGTGTTTGTGACTCAATTTCTCTTGTGAATTCAGGAAACTAAGTGCTTGGTTGTCTGAATACACTATGAATTCCTTGGGAAGCAAGTAGTGCCTCCATTTCCTTAAAGCCTGGACCAATGCATACATCTCAAGGTCATAAGAAGAATACTTCTTCTTGGCTTCACTTAACTTTTCTGAATGAAAAGCCACCGGTCTGCCCTCTTGGCTTAGAACAGCTCCAATAGCCACATTGCTTGCATCACACTCAATGGTGAATAGCTTCTCAAAGCTTGGAAACACTAAAACAGGTTGGGTAGCTATCTTTTCCTTCAACAACTCAAAACTTTTGTTAGCTTGCTCATTCCATACAAATCTAGTCTTCATCCCTCCTTTAATGGTATCCAACATAGGAGCACAAATAGCACTAAATTGTCTTATGAACTTCCTATAGTATTGAGCAAGGCCATGAAAACTTCTTACCTCTGTTGCTGTCCTTGGAGTAGGCCAATTGAGGATGGCTTCCAGTTTGCTAATGTCCATCTTCAGGTTTCCATGTGATAATACAAACCCAAGGTACACCAACTCTATCTTGATGAATTCACATTTCTCTAAGTTGATCATCAATTTCTCCTCATGTAGCTTCTTGCAAACCAACTCTATCTGTTTGAGATGCTCTTCTCTTGTTTTGCTATAAATCAGCACATCATCAAGATATACCACTACAAATTTACCAATGTAGTCTTTGAGGACTTCATTCATGAGCCTCATGAATGTCGAGGGGGCATTAGACAACCCAAATGGCATAACAAGCCACTCATATAAACCCTCATTGGTTTTGAAGGTTGTTTTCCACTCATCTCCCTCGTGTATCCTAATTTGGTGATAACCACTCTTTAAGTCTATCTTGGTATAGTACTTAGCTTCACCTAGACAATCCATTAGGTCTTCAATCCTAGGGATAGGGAACCTATATCTAATGGTTATCCTATTATGGCCCTTGAATCAGTACAAAGCCTCCAATCTCCTCCCTTTTTAGGTGCTAGGACAGTGGGTATGGCACATGGACTAATGCTCTTTTTAATGAGACCTTGGTTTAGGAGTTCTTGTATTTTTCTAGCTATTTCCTCATTTTGTTGAGGGGTCATCTTGTAGGCTGCCTTATTTTGTAGGGTAGCCCCTGGTATCAAGTCTATCCTATGACTTATGGCTCTTTTAGGGGGTAATGCTGCTGGTTGTCCACTGCTTACAATGCCTTCATAAGTCTGCAACATATTATGTATCTCTTTAGGTAACTCTGGCTTCTTAGCTGCTTTGTCATTACTTACCTCTCTTGGCCTTAACACTAATGCATAGCCAACTCCTTCTCCTTCTTCCAAGGCTTCTAAGAACTCTTTTTCACCAACCATGAGCAGATTAGGACCTGTTGTCTTCACCTCTGCATCCTCTAACAGTGACTGAATTTTGAATGTTACCTTATCCTTCTTGAAAGTATAAGAGTTCTTCGCTCCATCATGCATAGCTTGGCAATCAAATTGCCATGGTCTACCTAGGAGCAAGTGACATGCATCCATAGGTAACACATCACACAAGACTTTGTCCTTGTACCTTCCAATTGAGAACTCCACCCATGCTTGTTCATTTACTAAGACATGTTGGCCTTTATTGAGTCATGTGACCTTGTAAGGATTGGTGTGGGGTATCCTTGTCAACTTTAGCTTGTTGACTGCTTCCTCTGACACAATATTGTCAGTAGACCCTGAGTCAATGATGACTCTACATACTTTCCCCATCATTTTGCACTTTATCCTAAACAGGGACCTCCTTTGGCTTGGTTCCTCCTTAACCGGCTCTTTGATCAAAGTTCTCCTCATCATGAGGTTCTCACCTTCCTCTGAATTTAATGGTACCTCAGAATGTTTCTCTGCTACATTTGTCTCATCATGAACTAGATTAGTTCTCTTATCACCTCCATGAGAAGTACTACCCTTCTCTGGACACCTATAGGCAGGGTGTCCCATTTGATTGCAGTGATAACACTTCATATTGGCAAAGTAATTTCCTCTTCCTTGTCCACCACTTCTTCCTCTAAAGTTAGAGCCTCTTCCTCTACCACCTCTACTAGAGCTTCCTTCTTGTTGCTCAGTGTACTTAACTTCTCCTTGAGCCCTTGATTCTGAACTCCTTCCACCATAGCCACCTCTTTGTCCTCTACTATCTTTTCCTTTACCTCTACTCTTGGAGGTTTGCTCTTGTTTCTTTTTTCTTTTCTCCTCTATCTTCAAGGCCATTTGATAACATTGGCAAATGGTTTTGAAGTTTACTAGACTCATGTCTTCTTGAATAGACCATTTGAGTCCATTCAAGTACCTTGCTAGCTTGATGCTTTCATCTTCAACCACCTTTGATCTTAGGCACAACTTTTGGAACTCCTCGGTGTATGTTTGGACATCCAAATCTTTTTGTCTAAGATTATGTCTCCTCCTATGCAACTGGACTTCATAGTCATCAGGTAGGTAGGTTTGCTTTACTTTAGTTACCATGCCCCTTCATGTAACTATAGGACCCTTTCCTTCTTTCTCTCTTTCATTTTGCACAAACTTCCACCATGTGAGAGCTGAACCTCTCAACCTTGACTTGGCCACCACAACTTTTTGGGCCTTTGAGATACCATCACATTCAAATTGATTCTCAATGTTTTCTATCCAATCCATGACTGAATCTGGGTCCATTTGTCCACTGAATAGTGGTACACCTTCCTAAGCTTTGCCACTTAAGGCCTTTAGTGCCTTCAAGAAGGGTTCTTTGGGAAGAACAGGGTCAGGTGTTGGAGCTTCCTCCTCCAATTCCAATTCCTTTTCCCTTGCTTCTTTCTCTTCCTTTTGATCAATTTTATCCTTTACCTTGTCTTCCTTTTCTTGGACTTCATCCAAGAGTTGCTCCATTCGAACCAATCTTTCTCTCAGTACTTTGTTATCCTCTTCTTGTTCTTCTACCTTCTTGGCTAACTTAGTGTTAGTCACCATGGTTTTATCTTCCTCTGGTGTATTCTATCCTACTAATTCAGTGGGTTGCAACATCAATCACAAGCCTGATCAAACTTTGCTCTGATACCAATATGGTGTAAGTGTTCCAAGGCTTCCTTGCACAACTAGCTAAGAAGACCTTTCCTTGTCTTCGTCTAGGAACCTAATATCTTCTAGGTCCTTGTTAGGCTTAGATAATTAACTGAGTCCTGATCCAACTCCTCTCCAAGAGTCTCACACCTTGTGCTTCACCTTGAAGGACTAACACCACTTTGTTATGGGCAAACTCTCTCCTTCACTTAGAAGACTCTAAGTGCCAACATCACACAAATCATAGAATTGATTGCAGGGGTGCCAAACATATTGGAAACATGCCATGTACTTCCAAATGGATCCATCTTGGAGGATCTCCAAACTCCTTTCCTACTGGTTTCAAGAATTGGTCTTGAGGGGGCCTAATTCCTTGTAGCCCTTGACAGAGACCTTTACTTCATTCCTGCCCAAACTTTCCAAACAACTTGAAAAACCAATTCCACATTCGAATACCCTTTTGGATTTTCTGAAGGATTCAAAAGATTCTAGACTCCTAAGTCCTTCGTACCCTGGTTTCCTATTATCTAGGTTAAATCAAGTTAAAAGACCTATTTACTAGGACCTCACTGATTTCTCACTCAAAACTTAGTCGAATGGATTGATAGAATCTCAATCCTTCTAGCATGTTAGGATATGTCTATACCCTACCTGGAACTATACTTTTTTCGTACTGTACCTCAATCCCCTGCCTAAATTCTTCAATTCATTACTGTCAAACCTCTAACTGGACACCCTAAACTCGCCTAGGGCTTGACATTAAACACAGTTGTTCCACTCTCCATGACTCCTAACACTAAATATATATAGACCAATGGCTCCCCTAACACATCCATCTATCCTTAGGAAAATCCCGTGACTAGATTTCATGGGGGAGCCATAAAAAGACAAGCTGGTTAGGACAGGACCAGTAAAACCCTAAACCTTAACCTATCTATTCAAGACACTAAAACAGCCTAAATCAACTTACTTGCAGAATGGAAAAAGTTTAGAACTATCCTATGAACACGACTCTAACACTAAATCAAAACATCTAATTCACTTAGTATCACTGTCACTCAATAACACTCAAAGTTCACCAAAAAAAATAGAAATTGTAGAGCTATCTTCTATTCCAAAAAACTTTGATTACAATCTCCTTTTCTTGAATTCGAGCCTCCTGCATCTTAGATGCCATTCACCATGTTTTTAGGGTATGTTGGTCAATTCCCCACTCCTATCCTTTAGGGGATCCTATGTAACCGAGTTGCATGCAACATTTTCCATAATGGCAAATGTTGTTATGACCATTTTGTAACAACATTTGGCAACTTTGTCATTATGCCACCTTCCTAACTTTTAGGACCTCTATCTCCTATATTTAAAATAACCAACTCCATTAAAGGCCTCATGGCATCTTTCTAACATCATTCATGTGTTTAGAACACATTTAAGACTCAAATCCCAACTTAAGCTACTTAGGTTAAGCAAAGTAAAAACTATTAACAAAGACTAACTTTGGTGACCTTAGTCCTAATGACTAACTCACCTAGCTACAGCAATGACCTTCTAAGGTCCAAAACAAACATACAATTACTCTGACTTGGCTAATGTCAGATACAAGCCCAAAATATCCTAACTATGGAGGTTAGCCTAGGTGTGCTCCTGCACCAATTTCTTTTGTCCCAAGCCTATGGAACTTATTAAACCTCGTGAGGACTTCTTTTTCAAATCCTATCAAAATTTTAAGGAAAAATGCATAACAGAACTATCACTTTGAAACATGCCTCAAAACATGATTGAGCCTACTATCCTTGATGAAACTATGATAGAACCAAAAGACCTTCCAAGTAACCAATACAAACCTAAGACAACTCCTTTTCCTATCTCCTACAAATGACCAAGAGACAACCAAAACAATTTTTTCACCCCTCCTAAGATAAAACAAATTTACAAAGCTAAAGAGAAAGTGGTTGAATAGCCTCCCATGGTTTCTTCCGTTCCTCCTATAAGGGAAGAAAAGAAAACTATGGTTGATAAACCCATTCCTACACAAACTCAACTTAAAAATCATACTAAAATAAATAGAAATGCTAGAGAGCGTAGGTGTAGACGTCATGTTATTGCTTGAAGGTTAAATGAAGAAAACAACAAAGAAAATTAACATCTGAACTTGACTGAAGCAATATACAAGGAGTCTCCCTCTTTTCCACAACAAAAAGATCCTATATTACAACAGCAACAAGAGCTAAATGCTTCTTTAGAAATTATCATTCAACCTCCTATCATGATTAACTTGGATGATGATGATGAGATTACTAAAATTGATGAGGAAGTGCATAATGAGTTGAATACATTATTTTCCTCTTCTATGAGCTTAAACATGATAATTATCCTAAGAAGAGTGTTGAACTTGGTGATTCTCCTATTTCGGCACTTGTTGTTGTCCCTTTGGTTACTTGTCTACCTTCCATATATGATGAACAAGATTGGGATGTGGATGACTTGCTAATAGGTTGACTCGCATGTGCCTTACTAGTCTTTTGCATTATTTTCTTTTTCATGTTATGTGTGTGAATGCATGTGTGTAATGTGATCCCATGTACCATTGTTTTTGATGTATCTCTCTCTTTGTGACATTCCTCTATTTGTATCTACATTCTTCTATATATGCAATAGAACCTTTATGTTTTCTTTTTCTTGTGTTTTCCTTTTGTGCATGACACAAGGCATCAAGACATTTAGGTCTCTTCCATGTTGACCCAAAACATTTTTCTTTTTTTTTGCTCTCTTTGTATCATTCTTCCCATTTCATGAGTATTTGGGGAATGATGACATTTCTGGGATCTAAAACAACATATTAGTAAAGACATACTGACCTTGAATTCATGAATCCCTTATGTGATTTTGGGATTTCATTGTGGGTGCAACCCCTTTTCATGACGTAGCTTCATTTGGAAATATATGTGTGGCATAGGGCTTTCCAAATAAGCTCTCATGTCTTCTTTATTGTTAGCATTTATCAAATTTTCTACTTTAAAGTAATTTCTCATAGCATGGTGTTTAGCAATTTCTTTAAAGTGGGGGCATACATTGGCATTATTCTTTTGCATTTCAATTACAACTTATGTTTCATTATTTGGTCTTCTTACTTCATGCGATGCATCTTTCTCTTGGTGATGACATCAGGTGTGATGTCCTCCAAGAGTGTGATCTCTCTTAGCATATTATATTCCTCTTAGTTGCTTGATGCAACGCACTACATCCCCTAAGTTGTGAATCTTCTATTCTTCAATTGGTCCTCTCTTGGAGACATTAGGCATGATGTTACCTAAGTTAATACCTTACATGAACTAAGAAAAACCCCTTTGAACGTGCCTTACACTATTTCACATTTACAATAACTATTATATGGCCACCTTACATAACACACTTTGCTTTCCTATGGAGCCATCCTGTTTGTTCATGGGTGTCAAGCATATGAATTTTGCTTGCCTTGTGAATCTTGTTGTTCATTTTTTCTAGCACCTTATCAAATTTATCAGGAGGTATATCTTAGGTATAGCTTTGGTATGGTTACTATATGGGGGCTAAACTTAGGCGTGACTTTCCCATAGCCACTTGCTTGTGTGTGTGAGCGCATACCAGCCATGTGCATATGTGTCTCACCTCTCTGGGGGATCACTTAGTGGATACAGTATTCCACTAGCCCTTGTGAATGTGTCTTTGGTTTACATAGTGGACATCGTGTTCCACTTGTAAATATTTTGGACAAACATTTTAGATCTGATCCACATTGTGTTGGATAAACGATCAAGGCTTGATCCACCCCTCTTTTTCTTTTTATTTTTTTTGTATGTCTTTGACAGTGTATGCTTGTATCTTGTTATTGCTTCATACATCATTCACATGTGTGTTCTTTTGTGCCTATGTTGGTTTTCCATAAGATTGTGGTCCCATGGGCTTGATCATCCCTTTTGATCATTGTTGTCCTATCTCACTAGCATTGGTACACTAGGACCCCTCTTGATGTGAATTTGTCTACTTTAGTGTGAGTTTGAAGTTCCTCCTCTAACCAAAGTGGGGGCTAAATGTAGTGTATAAAAATATATCCCTCTACATTTTCACATTTGTTTGGCCCCTTCCTACTAAAATCAAGCTTCCTTATGCCTTATGCCTTATTTTGTCCTATTTTGCATCCACAAGCCTTATTAAATTCATTTTTCTAAGGATAATCTTGACACTTAACTAATGATCAATCATAATTTAATGATTTTGGGTTATGTGTCCCAGATTTAATGATCTAGGACTCATACACCAGCTTCGGTGTATGGGTCCCACCTAAGTTTCAGGGCCTGATTTTGAATTTGGTATTAAATTTAACATTTCTTGAAATTTATGTCCCAAGCTTAGGCTACTAAGACTCATAAACCACCTTGGGCATATGAGCCTTGCTTTAGCTTGGACCTATTTTCAATTCAATTCTTGGAGGGATTTTATTCTCCTAGATCTGATGTTGACTTATAGTGTTGTAATTTCGGGAAATTTGGAATAAACAAGTATAAATACAAGGTTATTTCACATATTTTCTCCTATCAAGTTTTGAGATCAAGTATTATAGAAAATTCATGAGATCAATAGTTTACAAGAGCATTCAATAGCATTCAAGAGCTGATTATCAAGCATTTTGGAGCACCAATTCAAAAATCAAGCATCATGTCAAAGTTTTCACGCATCATGTGTGTTTTTGAGCTAACATTTGTGATGTAGGTTTTCATGATTCAAGCAAGCATTCAAGTCAAGATTCAAGATCCACATTCATGCTAGCCATTTCACACAAGATTTCAGCCTTTTATTCAAGGTTTTGGTGAGTTGCAACATCACATTTTTTCATTCATCATTCCTTCATGTCATTTCATTCATTTTGAGGTTTGATTACCAAAATGGGGTTTGACCAAGGCAAACCCCTATCCACTAACAAATCAGCATTTTTCTCTCTACATGTATGATTGTAGATCTAGGTTTTTTGAGACTTGAAGATCCTTTGAAGACAAAGTTACAAGATTGAAGAAATTTTTCAAAGTTGTCAAGAAGTCATCTTCATAGAAAAGTCACCTACAGGCCAGAATTCAATGTTTTAGACTCATAGATTAGACAGGAGAGAAGCTACATAAGATCACTAGAGGATACCATAGTTTTATAAAAACTTTGATATTGGGACTAAATTGCCACCTTGGGCATATGAGTCCTAGTATAGCACTTTTTAGTCATTTTCTATAGATCTTGGTTTACCTGGTTTACCAGTTGTAGATTCCAATTTCATCCTGAAACCCTAAACTAGGTCTAAATCACCCAATTTGGCGTATGAGTCCCAGTTCACATAAAAATTCATAATTCAAGTATTGTAGACTTTATTTTTTTCTTCTTCAATTCTCTAGGTGCACTTTTGATAATCTCCAATTTTTTATTCTGATTTGAGCTTTATTTTCTAGGTCATAGAGTTAGGCTTGCATAATACTTGCATCTCTTTCTTGCTAAGAATTTTCTTAGTGGTGAACCCCCCCATATTTTTTATCACACCCAAGGAGACATTGCATCTATCTCTTTCCCTAATTGGATCATTAGGTTGAGATCTCTATGGTTTCCTTGAAGGATCTAGGAGCCAAATACGGTCCCCTAAGTTGTCCATCTCCTAAAAGATGGAAACAACCTATTTCCTATAGTTCAATCACAAAGGGAGAGATACATCAAATAGAACAGTATGGGGAGACCACATTATCCACATGCAATCATACACTTATCATGAAAAATAAAATAATGCAAAAGACTAGCAAGGCACATGTGAGTCAACCTATCACAGGTAGTTTGCATCCCAATCTTTTTTGTCATATACGGAAGGCAAGCAACTAGCCAAAGAGACAACGACAAGTGTGTTACTAGGACAAGGCTATCTAATTTTTTCCCCCACTGTTTGCAATCCAAGCATGAGCCGAGGTAGGTGATGAGAAAGAGATCCTTGCATTTTGAAATGATTTGCAATGAATGTAAAGCATGTAATAGTGAGAATATTATGATCCTACAACTATTACATGGAAAGGCGTGACAATCATGCCTTAAGGGATTATTTCTATGATATCAAACTTTTTAAATATTTGTTTTAAAGCATGACACTCATCAGTACTATTTCTAAGAACTCTATGATATTGATAATGTGATGTGTTTGTGTTCTTAGTATTTGGTTTTCAATTTTCTCACGTGGGTGGTAATGTGATAAGTCCTTGACTTAGAAGTATGTGTAGGGTTCTTTTAGTTTCAGATGGCGGACAAGGGAATTTTAGATTCTTTAGTTTGTAATTCCTTTGTTGCTTGCTAGATTCACCAACTTTTTGAGAAGGAGGACCTAGGGTTATCCTATCATCCTTATCACTATTGTGAGGCTTTGGTTGTTCTTTAGGAAGGAGGACACTTATGTCGGGAGAAGGGTCTTGATATCCTATCCCTTTGGTATATTCATTTGGTATTTTCTCTAGGAGTTGTTGAATTTCAAGTTCATTTGTTGTATCACATCCTTGCTTTTTTAATATCTTAAGGCCTTGGCCATAAGTTTCTTCTAAGTTGATGGGAGTATTGGTCACTTTGTTAACATAATATTGTTGCACTTGATTAGAGGAACTAGGATCACTTATTGTAGGGAGCTTAGGTTTAGTTTGTGTCTCAATTTCAGGTTGTAAAAGATGAAACATCTCATGTTGTGTTGGTTGTTTCATGGAAGGGTAAAAGGATGCATTAGTCTCAAGGTTGTTAAGGAAATCATTTATGAAGTTGTTCATGATGTCATCATCTTCTCCAATGATTTCAGCTTAATGAGGAGGACATGCATTAGGAGTTGATTGAGCATGAGTGGGGTCAATTTCATTAGGGTCATTTCCAAAAACATAGCTTGACACATCCACTAATAATTTTAAGGACATCCAAAATTTACCAAAGCACATATCCATGATGAAATGCAATGTAATGACCTAGGATGCAATTCTTAGATTCTAAACAAGGTAATTTGCTGATTACACTATGTAAAAATTTGAAAATGAAATGTTTTAAATGTAATTTTGAAAATGAAATTAATCCAATTAAGCTAGATCTAATAAAATGAATGAAATAGAAACTAATCAAACTAAAACAAAGATCTAACAACAACAAACAAAAGCACGGAAACAAGGTTTTTAATGTTGTAAAATGTTGATTAAGACCTGATATGGGACTAAATCACCTAGAGTGTTGTATGAGTCCCAATTAGGGTTTTTAAAGGGTTTAAATGTTGAAAAATAGTCAACACAGAATTCCCAAAAATTTGGAAAAACCACCTATACAGGGACTAAGTCTCCCATAGGGGTGAATGAGTCTCGAATTAGGGTTTTTGCACCAAATTCAGCAAATTCTAAGTTTATTCTAATGTTTCTAACATGTATGTTGTCTTGACTATGTGTAATTATAGATTTCCAATGAATTTGAATGATTTGAGATGAAAAAATGCAACCTATATGCACTTTTCACTAATGCAAAGTTTAAAATCCCTAAATGCAAATTAACGAATGCAAGATCTAATGCAAAGTTAATGTAAGTTGTATCTAGGACTGAAATGCACTCCAAATCAAAAATAAGGCATCCAAAGGTTAGGCTCACCAAAATGAACACATGGAAATAGGGTTCCACCTTTTGGCAGATGGAACTAGGGGTTTAGGACCTCCTATTTCACTCTTAGTTCATCAGGAAACCCTAGAGATCCCCCAACCAAGTGAACTCAATTGAGGGATGGGAAATGATGATGTGAGAGAGAGAGGTTTCCTTAGGTTTGATTAAAAAGGGCAGTTCACCACTAAGAAAAATCTTAGAAAGATGGAAATGAAAGTAATATGCAAATCTAACTATATGACCTAGAAAATGGAACTTCAAATCAGAATAACAAATTGGAGATAAACAAGGAAGTACTTGGAAGACTGAAGATGTCCAAAAAAAGGTCTACAATCCTGAAATTATGACTTTTGATGTGAACTGGGACTCATATGCTAGACTGGGTGATTTAGTCCCAGTTTAGGGTTTCAAGTTGAACTTGGAATCTGCAACTAGTAAAGCAGGATCTATAGGAAATGGTTGAAAAGTGGTATACTGGGACTCATATACCCAAGGTGGTGATTTTTTCCTAGTATTAGGGATTGGTTGAAACTCTAGTATCCTCAAGTGATCTTCTATAGCTTCTCTCCTATCCGATCTCTGAGTCTGAAACTTTAAATTATAGCCTGTAGGTGACTTTCCATGAACATGAAAACTTTGACAACTTTCTTTAATCTTGTAACTTTTTCTTCAAAGGGTCTTCAAGCCTCAAAACACCTAGATCTACAATCACACATGTAGGGGAAAAAATGTTGATTTGTTAGTGGATAGGGGTTTTTCAAACCCCGTTTTGGTAATCAAACGTTGAAATGAAATAAAATAGAATGAAGGAAGGATGAATGAACAATATGAAATGTTGTAACTCACCAAACCCTTTGGATAAATGCTACAATCTTGTGTGAAATGGCTAGAATGAATGTGGATCTTGACTCTTGATCTTGATATGAGATAATGTCTTTAAATGCTTGCTTGAATCATGAAAACCTACATCACAAATGTTAGCTCAAAAACACACATGATGCATGAAGACTTTGACATGATGCTTAATTCTTGAATTGATGCTCCAAAATGCTTGATAATCAACTCTTGAATGCTCTTGTGAACTCTTAATCTCATAAAATTTTCCTTAGGAATGCTTCATAAGATTGCTTAGGTCACTTGAGAACTTACTAGGAGAAAATATGTGAAATAACCTTGTATTTATACTTGTTTATTCCAAATTTCCCAAAATTACAACACTACAAGCTAACATTAGATCTAGGAGAATAAAATCCTGCTAAGAATTAAATTCAAAATAGGTCCAAGCTAAAGTGGGACTCATATGCTAGTTGGGGCATATGAGTCCGAGTATCTTAAGCTTGGGACAAGAATTTTAAGAAATGTTGAGTTTAATACAATAATCAAGATTAGGCCCTGAAACCTAGGTGGAACCCATACGCCCAAGGTGGTGTATGAGTCCTAGATCACTAAATTTGGGACACAACCCAAAATCATTAAATTATGATTGATCATTTGATAAGTGTCGGGATTATCCTCATAAAAATGCATTTAATAATGCTTGTGAATGTAAAATAGGACCAAATAAGGCATAAGAAGCCCAATTTTAGCAAGGAGGGCCCAAAAAAGTGTGATAATGTAAAGGGATACATTTTTCTACACTACACTACTATAGTCAATAAAACAGATTTTAATAAAAGAATGTTAAGAAATATTAGTGAAATTCTAAAAATACATCCTAAAACATTGGTAAGAGTGGCAAAGAGAAGAGAAAGTATAGAAAATGATCCAATCAACCAATGTTGGTGTTTTAGTGGTTGACTCCCAAGGTCTGTCATGAAATTGAATATTGAAAACAAATATTTGATTGAAAAATATTGGCATGATAATACTAGGGTACCATCTAATACTAGAGATGTTTTAAAATTAAGAGTGGGGTCCAAAGTTCATGATCCTCATCCAAAACGCCTATTAGAAACAACTCAAACTGAATTTTATAGAAAATTTTGTGGTGGTTCAGTGTTACTTGGTAATATTAGAATAATTCAAAGATCTTTTGAAAAATGTAAACCTTGGTATGTGAAAATTAATAAGCAATAAATATCTTGTTATAAAACACATGTACAATTTCGTTATTATTATGATGTTTTTTGATATATACATTGTAGTTTACATACTAACATGATTATGCAAAAATATGGTATTAATATGCCATCTGAAACAATCAAGGAGTTTGTATCAAGTTTTTTTGTGAAAGATCTAATGGGAAATTATTTTATTTAAGTTCATGTTTTTTTGGACAATGCAATAGTTGTGGCAATCTTTCATTCTTAGGAGTTTGTATGCATGAAAGTTTTGAAAATGATTTTGGACAACAGTGAGTGGATGTTAAAATATTTAAGAATGTTGATTATTCTTTAAAAGATGGAAAAAATGGAAACCATTATGACTTAGTTATGGAAAAAGTTAGTGTACATGCATTCATATCAAAATTTAAGAGTAAGAGTGTACCAAAATATGTCAAGCACTCTCAACATGCTCGATAGCTTGATGGAAAATTTGGGACATGTAGAAACACATTTCCAGTTGGAACTATACTATCAGTGGTTGATTTATAGAAAACTATACTATTGCTTCACAAGAGGATTTATCCAATCACAATATTACAATTTAGTGCAAGTGGCTATGTTCATATTGTTTACAAACATGTAGATGATAGCATAGAGGATGAAAGAAATTTTTTAAGGGATTATAATTTCTATTTGAGTGACAACCTGTTACACTCGTCAGATTTTGTTCAATACCATTTCAATATATTTTATATAAATTTAAGAGATAGAGGAATCCAGATGAAAAAACATCTCATATGGTCAAATAGTTGTATGAGACAATTCAAGAATGCTCAAATGTTCTATTGGTTAACTATAGTTCACAAGGAACATAATGTCCAACATATGTGGAGTTTTTTTGAAGCTAGACATGGTAAAGGAGAACATGATGGAGTTGGTGCATGTCTTAAAAGAATTTTTGCTAGAGAGAAATTAAAATTTGAGTATGCACTAAAATTTAAAGATATGTGTGGGATTGTAGATTGGTGCAATACAAAATTATCTACACCTAGATCAAGCGAGTACTATATAGTTTGTTGATTCTTTTGGTTGGTTGAAGAAGAGAACATTCTACCTAGACTTGATTGTGAGACCATCAATGGATCTACTAAATGGCATTCATTTAAGAGTTCAAATGCAAGCACATGGAGTATTTAGACAAGGGAGCTTGCATGTCTTTTTCAATTTTGTATTCCAAGAGATTGGGAAGCATGTGAAAATACAAAATGGGTTGAAGAGTGGAAGCAAATATTTTTGACACCTACACAAGCACATGATCAATATGAAACAACAATTGAAGACAATGATCAAGTGTTTGCATCAGATGACTATGACCATGTTTTAGACTATACACTACTCACACTTGGTGGTGACAACAAATATAAAACTATTGAGATATCATGGAAGACCTACAAATAAAGAGCTATGGACAATTTGTATGGAAGATCAAAAATAGAGGATGCAAATGGTACAATGGAATAAGTAAATATAGGTAAATATAGTTTTAGTTTTATATATTTAAATACATGTTTTGATATTTCTTGTACATTATTAGTTGAAATTGATTTAAATTTTCCTTTTGTATCCTTAATCCATTATCACAAATTCATTACATACTTTGAGATAAAAAAGAGATTCCATGCAGATTCAACCTATACAACATGGAATACTTGGTAAAAACAAATAATTATATAGTTTTATTTTTATATATTTAAATGCATGTTTTGATTATATATTGATATTGCTTGTATTTTAATAGTTAAAATTGATTTATTGACCTTTTGTATCCTTAATCCATCATCACAAATTCATCACATAGTTTGAGACAAAAAAGAGGTCCATGCATATTCAACCTAGACAACATGGAATACTTAGTATAACATACAGGTAAGTATAGTTTTAGTTTTATATATTAAATACATGTTTTGATGATATATTGATATTACTTGCGTTAATAGTTAAAATTGATTTATTATCCTTTTTGTATCCTTAAGCCATCATCACATTGGTCACATAATTTGAAACAAAAAGGAGAGGATGCAAATTCAACCTACACACATGTGTGGAATACTTGTAAATACGTGTACTTATGTATATATATATAGTTTTATATAAATTAAAATACATGTTTTGATGATATATTGATATTGCTTGTATCATTTTGATATTAGGTTTCTTGAAGACTTGTTACATTCCCCAAAAGTTTTGGATTTTCCTAAGATGGCATATCCACATTTTGTAAACATTGTTTTGAGTTGGCATATGTTTAATAAGAAAAAGTAGGGTTTACCACCATGAATGAACAAGATGATAAACCTCTAAATATTTTCCTTATTAAAACAATTAATTATGAGGGGAAAAGATGAAAATAACAATCATAAATATTACCTAACTCTTATAGCAACTATGAGGGAAGTTTTTAGAGTATAAAAAGTTGTGTACCTTGTCAAAAATTTGTTATTTTTAAGCTATAGAGGACTCATTTTCTTTTAGTGGCGAATGGGTCCCTGATAGGGTTTCTAAAACTGAGATCAGGGTCTTATTTCTTGATCTCTACACTCTCAAAATCCCAGTTATTAAGTTCTGGAAGTCTGTAGATAATTTTATAGCTTCAATTATTTGATTTTGCACTTTGAATGACAACTTTTGCAACTTGAAAACTTTGACAATTTTGCTCCAAACTTGCTCCACTTGATCTTTAATCTATAAACCTATAGTTACACATTCAAGGGATGGAAAACTTGTTGATTGTTGGTGAATGGGGGTTTGCCTCAGTCAAACCCCTTGTAGGTAATTAAACCAAATGATCAAATAAAGGAATGAAGCATGAAGCATGAAATATGCAATTGATGTCACCTTGGATGATGTCTTGTGAAACAAATCTGCAAACTAACATGTAGTGGCCATTAAGAATGTAGATATTGGATCATTTAAAATTATGTGAAACAATTTTTGTAATAGATCTTTAATGCTACACTTACAATATTAGCTCAAAAACATGAATGCATGCATCAAACCCTTGTTATGATGATACGATCTTGAATTGCTGCAATAAACTCTTGAAATCTACCTTGAAATTCCTTGTGAATGCTCTTGAAATGCTCTCTTGAAATTTTTAGAATGTTTCATAAACTTGCTGGGAGAAACAATGTGAATTAACCCCTTATTTATACTAAATTAGGAGATTAACTCCGAAATTCAAACAATTAAGGCTGACACCAGATCTGGAAACAAACATTATTAAAGTCCCACCAAGATAAAATTTAAAAATGGGGTCCTCATTAAGGGAGGACCCATTCGCCAACTTGGGTGAATGGGTCATGGCTTAGTTTACCAGGACCTAACCTCGGGGGATGGAAAGAGCACTAAAAACCCATTCCAGATCAACTAAAAAATGGGGGTCCTCTTAAGGGAGGACCCATTCGCCACCTTGGGTGAATGGGTCCTAGCACCATTTTCTAGGACCTAAATTTTCCCAATTTAAATGTTATATTATTTAATTATTGGTATTCAGGATAGATCTTCGGGAGGTGTCATAAATAAGGCTTAAATTTGACTTAAAAGGGCTAATTAACTCCAATCAACCCCAATTAATTAAGACCACCCTAGATAAATGTGAAAGTGTGTTACAACACTTTACAACATCTAAGGTACACATTAGGTACATTTTATATAGAAAGGGGCCCATAAGGCTTAATCAAGTAAATAAATCCTAGAAAAGTGTGAAAGTGTGTTACAACACTTCACAAAACCTTTGCAAAGGATCAATTAAGGAATTTTTTAACCAAATAAAGATCCTAGAATGTTGTGAATGTGTAAAACACATTACAACACTACTCCAAGATACCATTAGTTTAGTTTGAATATTAATTATCCAAACCAAGTAAGGGAAAAGGCTACTTTTTCCATTACTACATTTTGCCCCCACTTTAGTGAGAGGATGACCCCATGTCAAACTCACAATAAATTAGACATCCAAGACACTTAAATATGTAGAAATACCAAATATACATAACCATACCCTATCAAAGGCCAAGAAACATAAATAAAAGATCAAGCTCAACCATTTCAATGCGATGTGAAACATGGTTGTTTATATGTTGCTCACTCTGGGGTAGTGGAACCTCAGTCTTTCCACTAGGTTAGTTGTCCCGATGAAGTGGTTTACTGAGAAATTCATGCCAGTGTGTTGGCTTCCCACTGTATAATGAGAAATTCATGCCAGTGTATCAGCCTCCTATCATACTATCTGTACCAAAGTTATCCTCCTGGTAACTTTAATAAGGCACTGATGAGGTAAAAATAACCTCATCATGATAATACCATAAAGACCTAGTTCATACATGCAAATCTCTATCCTCTACCAATTAATTAAATTTTAGGAGAAATAATTGCTTAATTTTAGTAAGAACTTGTATAAACTTTATTCCTTTTTATTTCTTAAAGTAATTTGCCAATACAGATTTAATGGGTTGTTTTAAGTGTTTTGTAGATAATAATCGGTTAATCAAAGTTACAGATTAAAGCATTCAGCTAGCACATGCTCCAGAACAGTTAGAGATATATGCTAGAAATATGCTCCGAAATTTTAGGATGATGGATCGAAGATGTTGTTGTTCTTAAAGTTGTTATTTTTGTTATCTTTTAAATTAAAGACTTTATGGCTTGACTTGAGCCTCTTAAATGTTGTGTAATAGAATTAAAGATATACGAGTTATACGTAGATCTGTTTTACATATTTTTCAATGGTTATCCATACCATCTGAAATATAGCATGTAGTTGCAGTTTCTCTATAAAAGATACGGTCTCTAGAAGTAAGATATACATAGTGAAAATTAATGTTATAATGTCAGAATGTTTTCCAAAGTTATGAATAAAGAGATTGTTATCTGAAATTCTGAGTTATGAGTTATGGATGATAACTATGGTTGATAGAAGTGTTCCCGAATAGTTGTGAATGTGAGTTGTGAATGAATGTGTTGTCCCACGAGCTGGCCACTCGACGGGAGTAGATAAGTGTTCTCTTTTATTATATTGTTGTTTTGTAGAGAGTCATTTGAATTTACTGTTATGAAATTTTAGCTTTGAAGTATTTGTTATCTTTTCACTTCCGTAGTCTCTGTTATTCGCTGTTAGAATTTTTACTGTTAAGAAAATGTTTTATGGATTGCTACAAGATTTTTTGCTCTTATAGTTTTTCAGCTTCTTAATTTAGTTGTTTCAATGCTTGTTAATTTAGTCATTATGCTTTCTAAATTAGTATACTTATGCTTACAGTTCAAGTATTTTTTGTTTTCCTAGGAATAGATTACTTTATAGTTTGATAGTTAAATAGTTTGAAGTCAGAATTAATCTTAAGTTGTTCTTAAACGTTAGGAAACCTGAGGGAGATACTTCGGACCTCTTCTATTGCAGATTAACTTGAACACTACTTGGTCGACAAATTGAATATTATATTCTAAAGTAATGGGAACTAATGATAGCCTATCAGGCACCACAATGTAATGCTTTTGTCAATTATTTTTTTATGTAAAAAATTTATTAAAGGGGATTTTTCTTTGTTCATGTAAAGGTCTTCCTCTTAGGGAACATTGTGCCTAATGTCTCCAAGAGAGGACAAGTCAAAAGTGTCAGATCGTCGCCCATGGGATTCCTTGTTTGTATCATGCCATGTTAGTAGATCATACACTCTTGGATGACATCAAACTCAATGAAACCACCAAGAAGAGGACACATCACAAGAAAAAAGAAAAATCATGCCATGAATTTTTTCCAAAAGATGTCATTGATGTATGCCCCCACTTTAAATTGGTTGCTACACCATTATTGTGAGCAATTATTTTAAAGTATCCAATGCTTTTTTCCTAAGAAATGAGAGCTTTCCTCAAAAAACCCTATGCCAATTCATATGTTTCCAAAATAAGATGCGTCATGAAATAGGAAGGAAGGGTTTCCCCCATAAATACATAAGGGATCTATGGATTTGGGGTCAATATTTCTTCACTACAATTTTGTTGTAAGAGCATTGAACTGTTATCATTCCCCAAATACACATAAAACTAGAAGAATGACACAAAGAAAGAAAAAACAAAGAAAAACCTTTCGTATCAACATGGAAGAAACGTACATGTCTCGATGCCTTGCATCATCCCCAAAAGGAAAACACTAGACAAAAAAAGATAAAGACAAAGCTTTTGGGTCAACATGGAAGAGACATAAATGTCTCAACGCCTTGCATCATCGCCAAAAGGAAAACACAAGAAAAAGAAAAGATAAAGACAAAGCTTTTGGGTCAACATGGAAGAGACATAAATGTCTTGACACCTTGCATCATCCCCAAAAGGAAAACACAAGACAAAGAAAAGAATGCTTATGACATAGAGAAGAATGAAGGTACATATAGAAGAATGCACAAAGAAGAGAGAGGAGACATCAAATGAAACATCATGAGGGATCACATTATGCACATGCAATCACATAAGAAAAAATGAAAAAAAAGACTAGTAAGGCGCAGGAAAGTCAACCTAAAGCAGTTCATCTACCTCCCAATCTCAGTTGGTATAAATAGAAGGCAAGCAACTAGCCAAAGGGACAATGACACATGCATTACTAGGAAAAGGCTATCAAATGCTTTCCCCCACTTTTTGCAAGGAAAGAATGAGCCGAGATAGGTGATGACAATGAGCTCCTTACATTAAAGAAAATGATTTGCAATAAGTGTAAAAACACGTAATAGTGAGAATGGTGTGATTCTACAACCATTACATGGCAAGGAGTGGAATGCATACTAGTGTTATTCAATTAATAGAGGACAACTATTGCCATCAAAGTGAAAATTTCTCAAGACCAATTTGAATGCACAATAGTCTTTCATACTATGTCAAATGGTTTTGTGTTATTGATAATGTGGAAAATTTGCATCTTTGGGATATAGTCTTATCTTTTCTTTCATGGGTGGTAATGTTATAAGTTCTTGGTTTAGAAGCAGTTGTAGTTTTTTTTCACTTTTAGGTGGCAAACAAGGGAATTTTAGTTTATTTAACTTGTAAGGCCTCTTTCGTTTGCTAGATTCACCAACTTCTCTAGATGGAATTAGGGCAGTAAGTCCTGAGATAACTTTGGTATCATTATCTTCAAGAACCATGGGTTGTTCTTTAGGAAGGAGGACACTTATATCAGGAGGAGGATCTAAGACAATCCTACTGTCATTATGAAGTGTTATGTATTCTTTAGGAATGAAAGTATTTGTGTCAGGAGGAGAATATTGATATCCTATCCCTTTGGTATTATCAATGGGTATCTTCTCTAGGAATTAATGAATTTCATGTTCACTTGTTGTATCACATCCTTGTTTATTTAAGATTGTGAATCCTTTTTCATATGTATCTTCAAGGTTAATAGATGTGTTGGTCACTTTGTTGACATAGGATGGGTGAATGGTTGTTTGTTTAGAGGAGCTAGGTTCACCTATGGTAGGGAACTTAGGTTCAACTTGTGACTCAATTTTAGGATGTAAAAGTCTAAACATCTCAATTTGTGTGGGTGTTCATTGAAGGATAAAAGGATACATTAGACTCCATGTTGTTAAGGAAATCATTTATGAATTCATCCATGTTGGCATCATCTTCTCCAATGTTGTCAACATCACGAGGAGGACATGCATTACGAGTTGTGTGAGCATGAGTAAGTTCAATTTTATTAGGATCATTGCCAAAAGCACAACTTGACACATCAACCAAAGAGAACAAGGATTTCCAAACATTGCCTAAACAGTTCTCCATTTTCAAAATTTCATATCTAAACATAGTATCTTTTTTATTACACAATGTAATAGACTAAAAAGGAAATATTTGAATGCAATTTTAAATTTTAACAATGCATTGGAATGAAGCAATTTAAGCTAAATGCAATGAATTTGATGAAACAGCAAATCAAGAAATTGAAACAGTAAAGTAACAGCACCAAACAAAAGCTAGAAACTAATATTTTAATGTTCAGAAAATGCAAATCAATAGCTAACAGGGACTCATTCACGAATAAGGGTGAATGGGTCCTGGTTAGATGTTTCTGAAATATTTCAATGGATTTCAAGGTGATTTTTAATGGCTTTTTAGATGCCAGAAGATGCAAATTTGACCTGATCAGGGACACATTCACCAATAAGGGTGAATGGGTCCTAGTTAGGTATTTTTAAACTTTAATAATTTGCAAGATTTTAGTACTATGTTTTAGTTATAGGTCTGAGACAGTGACTTTCAGTTTCATATTTTCCATAAATGCAATGTAAATGTGCAATAAAAAGATGAAATGCAACAAAAAAATTATTTTCAAATGCAATTGTATGAAATCTAAATGATATTGAAAATGATTGATTTTCTTTTGTATTTTTCATATTTAGAGTAATACAAAACAATGCAAATCTAAACCCTAGATGAGATGCAAGATTTTAATGAAAAACAAGTAACCCTAAATGAGATCTTAATGAATGCAAGATCTAATCTAAGATGCATTAAGAGACTCCAAAAATTAGAAAATTGCAATGCCCAATATTTTGGGTTCACCAAAATGTTTAATAGGAAAAAGTAGGGTTTACCACCATGAATGAACAAGATGATAAACCACTAAATCTTTTCCTTATTAAAACACTCAATTATGAGGGGAAAAATATGCGAATAAAAATTAGAAATACTACCTAACTATTATAGAAACTATGAGGGAATTTTTTAGAGCATAAAAATCTATGTACCTTGTCAAAAACTTGTTTTTAACTTACAGAGGACTCACTTGCCTTCAGTGGAAAATGGGTCCCTGTTAGGGTTTCTAAAATTGAGATCAGGGTTTTGTTCCTTGATGTCTACACTCTAAAAATCTCGGTTATCAAGTTCCAGAAGTCTGTAGATAATTTTGTAGCTTCAATTCTTTGATTTTTCACTTTGAATGACAACTTGACAACTTTGACAATTTTGCTCCAAACTTGCTCCACTTGATCTTTAACCTATAAACCTACAATCACACATTCAATGGAGGGAAAAAAATTTGATTGTTATTGAATGAGGGTTTTCCTTAGTCAAACCCCTTGTAGGTAATTAAACCAAATGATCAAATAAAGGAATGAAGCATGAAACATGAAATATGTGATTAATGTCACCTTGGATGATGTCTTGCGTAACAAATCTACAAACTAACATGTAGTGGCCATGAAGAATGTAGATCTTGGATCCTTTAAAATGATGTGAAACAATGCTTGTAATAGATCTTCAATGCTACACTCACAATATTAGCTCAACAACATGAATACATGCATCAAACCCTTGATATGATGATATGATCTTGAATTGTTGCAATAAACTCTTGAAATCTACCTTGAAATGCCTTGTGAATGCTCTTGAAATGATCTATAATGCTCTCTTGAAATTTTTAGAATGCTTCATAAACTTGCTAGGAGAAACAATGTGAATTAACCCCTTATTTATACTAAATTAGGAGATTAACCCCAAAATTCAAACATTTAAGGCCGACACTAGATCTGGAAACATACATTATTAAATTCCCACTAAGAAGAAATTTAAAAAGGGGGTACTCATTAATGGAAGACCCATTCGCCACCTTGGGTGAATGGGTACTAGCTCAATTTACCAAGACCTAACCCTGGGGGATGGAAAGAGCACTAAAAGCCCATTCCAGATCAACTAAAAAATGGGGGTCTTGTTAAGGGAGGACCCATTCGCCACCTTCGGAAAATGGGTCCTGGCACCATTTACTAGGACCTAAATTTTCCCAATTCAAAATATATATTATTTAATTATTGGGTTTTGGGATAGATCTCCAGGAGGTGTCATAAATAAGGCTTAAATTTGAATTAAAAGGGCTAATTAACTCCAATAAACCACAATTAATTAAGACCACCCTAGATAAATGTGAAAGTGTGTTACAACACTTTACAACACCCAAATAAGGTA
Organism: Sequoia sempervirens; assembly: GCA_007258455.2. Lineage (NCBI taxonomy): Eukaryota > Viridiplantae > Streptophyta > Pinopsida > Cupressales > Cupressaceae > Sequoia > Sequoia sempervirens. The sequence goes on along the minus strand of VDFB02251447.1, from coordinate 176,511 downwards.
CACATTAGGTACATTTTATTTAGAAAGGGGCCCATAAGGATTAATCAAGAAAATAAATCCTAGAAAAGTGTGAAAGTGTTACAACACTTCACAACACCTTTGCAAAGGATAAATTAAGGCATGTGTTGATCATCAAAGCTTGTGCCTCTCTGATAGCCTTATGGGAAATTTAGCAACTGGGGGATTGATTTGCGCCTCACTGAATACCTCTGAGATTTTTATAGAAAGTTGACTCTTCTTTGAGTTTTAGAGAAAAGGATAGAAGCTTAAATGTAAACATAAAATAGGAAAATGGTGATGCGCCAAAGGTTTTACAACACTTTAAATCCAATTCCCTTTCTATGAATGATATATTAGACACATAATTCCACAACCCTTCATTGTTGGGAAGAGAACGAGCAGCAAAGGCTAAATACAAGCACAGTGCAGTCTTCGAAATCTCCCCATAGGTAGTGTTCATTAAGGTCCGATCAAGCATAAAAGTTTCCAAGGTTGACAAAAAAACATTTAAAAAATGCATAGACCCTTCCTCTTGTTATAACATAATATAAAGAAACAATAATCCTTAAAGAAATTGAAAAACTTCAACAAACATAATCCAATTTCAACAAGTTATTATCATACCACATAAGCCTACAACATGGAAATCAACCACTCAAACTAATTGAATTAAGCTTAACACAATGTTTAATTTAGAATGAAAGCATAAAGATTGAACTTGACAAATTCCATAGCGTGCACAATTTCAAATATTTCTTCTAAATAGTTCATGCTTAAATAACAAATGAACTTAGAAAACAAAGGTCGGATGCCAATCCGATAATAGACGTTTGAGTAAAAACAATATAACATGCAAGAGAAAAGTAGTGTTCTACCAATTACTTCTAAAAATACATCTATCTTCTAAGGAAAACTAAAAGAACTTCTATTTTGAAAGAATAAAACCAGAACCCTCGAACTGGAACACTTTTCTTGGAACTAAAAAAACTCTTTTCCCTTGGTCGCCACCTCCCTTTTATAGTTGAAAAGAGAGAGAATCACCAACACTTCCCAGAAGTAAATACTGCTAGATTCCAGCATTTGATAGCTCATGATCCAATCTTAGATCTCTTGTTAGGTTGCGATGATATTTACTCATTAATTCTCAATTGACTCATTTATGTCATTTTAGATATTTAGCAAAGATCGCTATCTAAAAGCAATCAGATCCTAGAAAATAGCCTAGAAAAAATATAGTTGACCAATCATGTAGCTTGGTGGCACCGACTCGAATTTTCCATCCTGAAAACAAGGAAGACCCAGTATGCTGCAACAAACTCCAAAATGATCGCTTCTAAAAGTGAAAACTACCTATAGTGAAGAGATGATGTGTCAAGCGAGTGGGGATTCTCAGGTTTAAGAAATTTCCCCTAAGAGAATATTTTCTGAGTTGACATGTGTCTTGGCCTTCTTCTAAAAGGAAGACGATAATCAAAAGTTGTGCAGCCACCATGTGGCACATTGTGTGCCTTTCAGAAACACTTTTTCTTTGAGCACAAACACATCCCGAAGCCAAAAACACATAAAATCTGAAAATCAAAAAATGACTAAGGAAAATTTTCCTTACAGTTTTGGCCACTCAGAGGGGGCCTTTGCTTGCAAAGGCACAAACCTAGGGCTTTGGAAATTCCAAGAGTTTGAGGAAGGTGGAATGTTGCACTTCCCATTCCAAATCAGTCAGTCAAACAAGACCATAGATGAGCTTGTATGTTTGGCCTAGCTCGAAGACTTCCTTGAAGGAAACAACTCCCCATCTTGTTGAAACCACCCCGAGGTGATAATAGAGATGAGAAAGGGGAAAGATCTTGTGCTCGATTTCATCAAAAGTGGGAATCGCGCTCAAACTCGAGAGTTCCATAGAAGTCTGGACCTTATGTCTAATTGCATCTATGATTTGTTCAACTGATAGCACAACTCCATCCAGTGAGAAAAGGGGATGCAAATCGTAGCTAACCAAAACACTGAAATCCTTCCAAATTTCATTGACCCTTTTGTTTGACACTACCTGGAATTCCTTGCATCTTGTTGTGATCTTGTGGCAGTTGATGATCTCATTTGCTTTGCTGGAGGTAGCCCTTCAATCTGGAATCCCTCCAACTTTTAGAGCCTCATCAGTGGCCACACACAATCTAGAAATCAAGCTTTGTGATTCCACTACTTGGGGAGTATATATCTGTACAAATTGTTCAGCCATCGGGCCAACCTTTCTGTTTAATTCCCGAACATCCCTTAAAAACTATAGGGTTGGCCTGAGAATGGCAACCACGACTATGATCATTTCCCAGTGTGTAGATATTAAATTCTTTAATATCAGGAGGGTCCCAAACCCTTGTGCAGAAGTTAACTCCTAATGGAACTGAGCCTCTCTCACTCTTGCATTCTCCTCCATTTTATTCTTCTCTTGGAGGGAATTTTCCAGTTCGAAGTTCAATCTTCTGATCTCTTGGCCATGAACCTACAGAGCGGATATGATCTCTTGTCTTGACTCTTTTGCTTCTACCTGGGCCTGCTATAGATCGTTGGAAGCTTGAGATTGGACACCGTCCAAATCTCTCTTTATGTTTTCCTAATTACATTTGTACTCTGTGTTTTTCTAGTGCTCAGTAGCAAGCTCAACTCTCAACATTTCAATTTCAGCATACAGTTGAACCTATCCACCTTGGGCCTCTTCGAGCAACCTAGTTGCTTCTCCTTGTTGATTTTGTATGTCTTATGTGGGCCATTTCGACATCTCTGGCCTTGATCTCTTTCTGGAGCCTATTCATTGTTTATTTTACATTCATCAACTCTGCCTTGCGCTTCTTCAATTTCCTATCCAGCCTTTCATTATCCGCATATACCACATTTTAAGTGGCCTTAGCTAGGACTAATTTATCGCGTAGGTGAGTTTCATTTAGATCCAAACCCATGGCTTTGATGTCATAATCCTTTATCTGCATTTGTCCCTCAAGCTTGGACATGAGCGGCTTCATGGTAGTGATCAACAAAGAATTCTACTCTTCATTGAAGCAAGCTTCAATCTTCTTGGTAGCTGACAACATGGCATTTTTTAATAGTCTTTTTTTATTTCTTTCCTATCAGGATCGCTTGGTTGCATCGAAATAATCTTGGAGACTCTGAGGGATATCAATTCTTTGTGTTCCAATGGAAGCACCTGGAGGGAGACCAAAAAGGGTGACGAAAGGAGAAACCTTAGATGTATGAGCATGTGGGGAGGTAAATGGGAGTGTAATCATGGAAAATGGTGGGATACCAAATTGAGATTGGGCAAGGGAAAAACCAGTCAAAGTGGAAAAAGACACGGGTGAAAGGAGAGATGTTTTCCCAGAAGTGGATGGACCTAGAGTAATGGGCAACATGGATGTTTCAGCTCTTTTAATGGGATCCCTTGATAGGGTGATTAAAGAATCAATAGTGGCCAAAGTGGATGATGCTCGCTCGATGCATGGGGTTGCTTCACAAAGTTCATTAAAAATGGTAAGGGGTGTATTCAAGACCAAAAGATCAAGGTCTGTGGATGGAGGAATATTCTTCATAGATAGGGGCTAGAGAAGTAACTAGAGATACAGAGATAGGAAGAAGAGGGGGAGTAAAACTTACCTAGGCCATGGCGGTTGAAACACTTCATAGAATGGACTCTGCTTCTTCTTCTCCTCTGGCTGATACACTGGATCTACCCAAATCTTGGACACGTTTTTTCTTTGTATGGTTGGAAATAGTATGTTTTAACCCTTTGGTGGTCAATCTCACTAAAACTTAGCCTTCAATGACCACAACAGACCTTCTTGGGGATCGTCGAGCTCTTTACCCTTTACTTCAGCTATTGGTAGAGAATGTGACCTATGAGTCCTTTTGCTTTGACCCTTTTCTTTTCTCTAAATCTTGGGGCCTAGAAGCATGGTGTGGAATCTGCTCCTATTCAATCTCATGACTTGTCTTCAGATTTTTATTGTCAGTATCAACCTCTTCATCGTCAATCTCTTCAAACTTTTCATCATGTGGCTGGAAATCTCTGGACAAGGCATTGAGGCATCTCATCTCTTGTCAAAACCTCCAAAAATCTTCCATCTTCCTTTTTGACCATCCCTTACATTTTAATTGTGTGTTGAGAGATTTACCCATCAAGAGGTTCCTTTGATACTTCATCTGCACTACATAGAAATTCAACCATTTTGGTCATTTGGATGGTATGCAGGCCAAGTTAATGTATACGTCTGGGCTTTCCTGAGTTGGATTCTTCCTTGACTTGAAATATTCTCGATTCTCATGTTTCAAAGTTGAGAGGTTCTTGATCGGATTGTAGTCCCATGTGTCACAAATTAGAACCAAGCCTAAGGCCGCCAGTTTGTTTGTAAGCTCACCCTCTACCTTCTACCTTCCCAATGTTACCCAACTGTTAGCAATGTTGAGGGGGATTAGGTATAACCTTGTCTTATTCCTTTCGACACCATATGTATTGTTGGAAAGGGTTGTCTATCGGCATGCCTCTTGTTGATGCCTAAAAATGCTAAGCAACAGCCTTATGGGAAACTCAGTTAATGGGGGGACCAATTGCGCTAAACTGAGTGACCTCTGGGTTTTTTAAAGAACTCGTCTCCTTCTATATTTGGGGGGTTTGGAATGGGAAAAGGAAGTAGATATAAAAAACTAAATTTTAATCTAAGGCGATGCGCCAAGAGTTAAGTATGGGCATGGTAAATCTTTCTTTCAAATCAGATTTAAGGGCACGTTCAGCAATCTACATGTCTAGAAATAACAAAAAGTACAGATGAAAAACCAAAGTAGTCTATTAAATAACATAAAATAAATTCCATACACATTCACTGAAAAGAAGAGTCCAAGACATGGTCTAAATCAACAAACTTATATTGAAATTATCGAAGTTTTGCAAATAAACTACTTAGTAAAATAACAACACAATTTAATTTTTTTTCAACTAACTAAGAAATAGAAAGGCCAAACAAACATGGCATAGTTTGTGAGTCTTAATATAATAATAAAAAACAATACAAAGACCTAGTGTCTTTCAACAATTTTTTTGTGTATCCTCCTAACCTATTTTTGGAAATTTGAAGCAATATATATAGAAAATCATCCCACCGCCTAAGAGCTAGCAACAATAAAGATTCCCAAGCACGAGCAATGATGTCCATTGCAATGATTTCCCAAGGTTGTTGCAACAGAAAATATTCTAAAACATAGAATGCAGTTGCCTTTGAATGAGATGCATCCCTCTACAAATGATGCATGTGGTCCTAGTGTGGAAGAAGCAAAATTCCCATGCAGACACATGTCACTCACACACATAGTTGGTTAGGACACGTGGTGATAGGATGGACCTTGTCATTCATTCTTTCCTTCTAGTGATGAAATTACCCTCAAATAAGACACATGGAGAATTCTTTGTTTCGAGCGCTAACTATGGGGTTCGCCAAAAGGAGCCTGTGGAATGATGTTACATGGCATGCGGATCGAGCTCGGTAGAGAAGAATAGGGGAGTGGGCTCACAAAGGCCCATGCTGCTGACATGTGGAGACATGGTGGGGCTCGATGAAGAAGCAAGGGAGGAAATCTCTCCAAGGAGTGCACGGTGGATACGTGGAGCAAGAAGGAAAAACTCTTCAAAAAGGGCCTAAGGATATTCAAAGGCATGAGGCACGAGTCGGGGCCAAGCAAAACAATAACATCAACCAAAAGGGAGCTCTAGTGATTTTCAGTCCACAGCTTTTGGTGACTACCAGGGGCATTTTTCCTGTAGAATGGGAACCCAAAATTTCTAGTTCGAAGACTAGAGCCTTATTCAATGGGCAACAGAGTTAGAGCTTTAAGAGTGCATTCTATAGAGGTAGCCAGTCAACCTCAGATGGTATCAATATAGTGCATAGATTCTCTTGCACCTCATGCATATCGATTACTTCTTTGAAGGGAAGCTCCATGGATATCTTGGTCCCAAACTCAAGCTAAAAGAGTAGCTGCACTATCTGATGGGTGACGCCTTCAATGTCCTTAGTAGTGGGGAGCTAACTAAAATTTTGGAAAGTAGATAAATCCTGCAGCTTTTCCTTGATTTTTTTTGTGATATGATCCACTTTTTCCAATGAATCATCAGAGAGAAATAGGGAGGGAAAGCCCATCTAAGTAAAATGGGAGAATTTCATCTGCATATTGTTCATAGTCTTACTTAGTGTTGTCGAGTAATCGCTGGCATGGAGGATGGCTACGTGACAATGGATGAATTCTTTCTCCTTCTTGGTTGTTGACCTCTGATCTTTAATCCTTGCGTTCACCAGGTCTTCATTCACCACTATGTATAACTTGTCTAGCAACTTCTTTGCCTCAGGCACCCTCTTCACAATGAACTATGGGAACTGTTCAATTGTTCCATGCACCTCGCTACTCAAACCTTTTGCTTCCACCATGAATTGAAGTGTCAAATTAAGAGTCAGACAGAAAGTATTGACTTTCTCCCAGTAGGAGATATATAGTTGTTGGGCTACTAAAAGGAGATTTGATAGAGGAGCAAGGGGTTGGGAAGGATTTTTCAAAAGACCAATTTCTATCTCCCTCGACTCAACATCCTATTTCAACTCTTCAATTTTCTTGTTTTCCATGGAGATTTGTCCGTGCAACATTTCCAACTTGGTGTCCTTACTTCGCAATAGTTCCTTAATTTGGCTCCAAGTTCTGGATTCTTTTTCCAAGGAGAGCTTTACATCCTGGATATCCTTTTCGAGTTAAACTTGTTTTCCCTAGATCTCTTGATCTTTCTACTGCATTTCTTGCTCCAATTGAACTCACTATTGCCTATGCTCTTCAATTTTATGTTGCATTTCTCCCTCTACCCAACCCAACTGGTCTTGTAACTCTTGGTTTTTCTGTAATAGTCTGACAACTAGGTTGGGATCCAGGGACTAGAACTTTGCAAGTTCCACCCATAGTTTGGCACTTTTTGCCTACGCTTGTTGAGATACTCATGCAATTTCGGAATGCTTATCCTTTTCTTTCTTCAGTAAGACCTCCATCCTTTCCTTGACATTTTTGAGCTCCTCTTTCTTCTTCTTTAGTTGGTGACTATGCTTGAGAAAGTCGATAGTCACCACCCGTTGGGTTTCCTCCATCAGTTCAACTTTGTCCTATGGTTGGGTTGTGCGCCGATCAATTCCCACAACATGGATGGTGTAATACTTGGGTTGTATCTCCCCTTGTAGTTTGATGGTGATCGGAGTCATGGTTGAAAAATTAAATGACCTCTAAACCTCATTGAAGAGGGTCTACACACATGGCTCAACAGGCTTTGCTACATCCTTTTCTTTTCTCTTATGGACCCTGATAGCCCATGTTTCTTTTTTTCTATTGCCTTCCCCAATAAATTTTGCTAGTGATTTAATCAACTCGCCAGTGAAGGGTGCACTAGGAGGAAGAGAAAAAAGGAATGAGAGAGTTGTGGTCCCAGATGATGTCTTTTTTGGTAGAGAGATCGTTAGTGGGGAGAACGAGGGAATGTTATACCAAGGTCCAGTCTGGGAAGCGGTGGAAGGAGTCATGGGGAGCGGTGGAAGTAGTGAAGATGCAGAGGATACCATCTATTGGGAAAGCTGAGTTGGAGCCGACGTAGTGGTGGAAAAAGGGGTAGCAATGGCGGTTCTGGACTGGACTGCGACAAAAGGTGGAATAGACCATGGGGAAGTAAAAGTTGTATGTCTGATTTGGGAGAATTGAAAGAAAACTCCCATGGGCGTGGAAGTAGAAAACGAAAGGAAAACACTTGAAGTAATTGGGGGCACAGATACAAAAAAGGTAACCAAAGATTGTGTAGTGATAAGAGAGGGAGAGAAAGATACCTAAGGTGCGAAGAACTCTAATTTTGGGCTCGTTGCAAGTTCTTGTGAGCCTTCTCTAGAAGTTGCATCCATGTGCAGGCTCTTATTAGGTGGAGAATTGTCCACCTCTATGACCTCTAAAGGTTTTTGGGATACCGTAGGTCTTTCCACAACCCATGTGCATGGTCATGAGGCCTCCGACTACAATGTAGTCACCCGCACTCTCAGTGGAGCTTTGTCAAGTTATTTTGTCGCTTTTCCAATTTTCTGCACTTGGGCCTTTTTGACCTCTTTTCTCTTCATTATATATTCCTTATCTTCCTCTAGGTAAACATCCTCATCATCGCTTACATTATTATCTTCATGCCCTCTATTCCATAGATTATCAAATTTTTCATCCTTGTGTGTCTCTTGGAATGGGGCATTAAGGCATTTGGTCTCCTAACAATAAATCTAGAAGTCTGTAATTTTTTCCTCACTCCACTACCAATACTTGACCAATTGATTGTGTAGGGTGGCCCCCGTTTTAAGCTTTTCATTGGGCTTCTCCAAAGGGAAATAGAAAGAGATCCATGGCAACCTCCTATCTTCAATAGGAACATAGGCCAAGTCCACAAACAAATCATCCTGGTCTAACTGCAAATTTTGTCGAGCTTCCCAGTAGGGCCAGGAGTTGTGAATCACCTTAATGTTCAACTTCGCTGTCATTATCAGGATTATATTGTCATTTTTCACAAATTAATACCAACCCCAAATGAGCTAGCTTTGCTTCTAGTAGACCATGTGTCTACTTCTTTAACATTGTTACCCCACCAAAGGGCATAAGAAAAAACATTTTTGCTTCTTTCCTCTATAAAAGTTGAGGTCAATAATCGCCAGTTGTCGAAACACCTCAAGGGAAAACACCCTATTTGTAACACATACTGAGAGCTAGAATGGCTCCTTAGTAAAGCCATGCAGCCTAACAAATGTGAAATCCTCCCCAAGAAACCAATCACAAGGAGGAAGGAAATTCTACATCCATCTCGTTTGCTCGGTGGAAGGCCGATAAATCTTGCCATCCTCACTAAAATCTCGTAAAATCGGAGTCAGGAAACACTCAAAAAATGCATAGTAATCATAAGTTGTAGAAAGAAGGGAAGTACACACAGAAACCATCCTTTTTACTCCACTTTCATCAAAAACAGCCAAACCCAAGCGGTGTCTAAAGAAGTCAGGGTTCTGGTGTAAAAACATGTGAGCAAGGAGAGAAGAAAACCTGAACCTATGTTGCATCTGATAATCCTTGATTCAATTTAGCATCTCTTGAACAATGACCTCCGTGAAGTCATGCTAGAATAGAGAATGTTGTCTTCTCAACTGAAAACCTAGGGCCATTTGAAACTCTTGAACGTATCGATCATTGTCCATGCTGCAATCAAAATCCATCATAGAGAAGGCATCCTACAAGTCTACATTGAAAGCATTGTGCATGGCCAGAACCTATGGCAGCTTCACTACATCTAGTTCTCCATAACTCTTCTCCACCTTCTACAATGAATGTCTCCATAGCCATTTCTCTAGAATTATTTCTGGTAAGGATGCATAGCATATCCCTGATAGCCTCCACACTTATCACAACCCTCAGTTTCTGACCTTCAATGGCACCAGTATCTAGGTTAAATTGTTGGATGCACTCGTGAACTAGTTCTGGACAATGATGCACAAAAGGAACCATATACTATGGGAGACCGCAGAACCATAGCTTGTATGCCAAAGACTGTTGGTTATTAGCTTGTTTCATTCTCTCATAGGCCGCTTCCCTAAGACTCTTAGGGTTGGTTTTAAGGATAGGGTTGTGAATGTTATCCCATTCTTCCACTATCAATGTCTAGTTCCTGTGAGATTTCCTATCCACAGCCTACGTGTGGATCCACTTTGGCTTCTCTGGTATCCCAAGAGAAGCGTAAGATATGTTATCAAGAATGTTGGCCATTGGCATCGCACGCATGGCATCAAATAAGCTTTGGGTTGCCTCTACTTGTGCTTCCATTGGAGGATTCTAGGCCATTTCATGATTCTATAGACTTTCGCGATGCTCAATCTTTCTGCATCTCACTTGGGTTCTTCAGCAAGTTTAGCACTCAAAGTTGTTTACAATGATCAACATACTCAAAAAACTCTTCATAGTGTTGTTCTTTTGCATGCAACACTTAGCCTTTTCTCGACCTGGAATTGTAGACAATGGTTTCCTTTTTGCAATAAATTCAGCATGTACCACCAACTCTTTCATTCATGTGAAATGAATTATTTTCCTTTTGAAAAGACAACAATTCATAATGACGATTAGTCATTATGTCCTATGGCGCCATTTTTTGGGAAATTGGGCTGGCGATTGAAGGAATATAAAACATTTTGCATGCTTTGCAATTAATAACCTAAAAATAACGATTAGGCAAAAAGTGTAATGAGTACACAAAAATATTTGAGTTCATCCTTGGAGACTGAAAAATGCCCACTGCGTGAAACATTAGCACTTGATTGTGTGGTCGATCACTTGGGACTGCCACTGGTTTTAGCTAATTAATTACATCTTCTTAAGTCTCACACAGCAATTCGTACACAGCAGATGCAACTAGGTGGGATTCTTGATTTTTCTCTTGGTGGGATTTTTGATTTGGCTCTTGATGGGATTTTTGAGGTAATACCCAATCAGCATCATGCTTATCGCACGCATTGTACCTTGGTTATTTCTATAAATAGACCTAAAGACAATAGCAATAATTGCACTTGGTAATTGGGAAGAATTGGCATTTGGTAGTTAGAACTAGAGATAGGTGCAATGAATACTCCAATTATGTTTACTAGCAATAGGTCGTAGGTAACTTTTCTAGGTGAAATTTCTAGTAGGCGTTTGAAACGTATGACAAAGAACAAGCATTCTTTGGCAATTATAGCAATGAAGTGGGTACTGGGGAGGAATTGCATAGACTATGAGGATAAGTATGGGTAAATAGTGACATTTTCACTCACTTTGTTGCCTCCTTGCTTGACATACAAGTACCCAAGCCAATGATACTATGACTCACCATGGAAATCTTCCCAAAGTGCTACCTCGAAGGCCTTGGCGAAGTTGTGACGAATGCGATGTATGGCCTTAGTCTCCCCACAGTGAGTGATCTTTGCAAACACATTGAAGAGGATGCAATGGTGCCATGGGTGCCATTCCTAAGCAAATTTTTTATTATGACAATTGGAGAGAACTGCCAGAGATTTTCTCGTGTCTCCTAGTTTCTACTGTGATGCTACAAAATGGTGTTGTTCTATTACGTGGAGTGGTACACCAACTTTAGAAACCTGGTGTTTCCTTCACTGCTTGCTATTGCTACCATTGATGCTCCTATTGTCATTCCCATTGCACTTGTCTCTGCTCCAGAGGTTGTTGATGAAGTTGTTCATGATGTTGTTGATGTCAATGTTGCCCCCATTTTAGAATGAACTCTATTCAGCTTTTTTTGTATATATGCTTTGAAAGGATTTTAATACGTGCTTGAAAAGTTGCTTAGTATATATACTTGAATAGTATGGCCTGAGATTCATTTTGGAATGTAATATCAAGGTATACATTATCATATAATGAATATACAACTCTTTTTATCAATTTTCATTTCTTTTGCTTTATCTACTTCTTATATTATGGGTTCGTTCTCTGCTTCGTGCATTATGGGTTCTGTTTAGAAAGACCAATCGAACAAAAACAAAAAAACACAAAGGAAATTTACATAATTACATATTTACACTGGAAAAATGATTAATGAAGCTTAATTGAACAATTTGAGGTGAATTTTGTTAACTGGAATCCCCAATGCTTCTTTTTCCATATTTTGTAATTCAAATGCATTATGTTGCTTGCATTGAATAATTTGAAAAGGTCCTTCCCACAGACTATCAAATTTTTCATGTTGGCTAGGCTTCAAGGACATCTCGTTGAATTTTAGCACTAGGTCTCCACATTTAAGACCCTGGTCAAAGGTCTTCTTTTCAAGCCACCTTTTAACCACCTATTGCGGTTAAAAATGGTTGTCAGGGATTTTTCTCTTTTCTCCTACACCTCCAGCAACTTAGCCAACCAGACTTCCATGACTTTGTCCTATTCAACTTCCAGAGACTTGAGAAACTGTAGTGTTGGAATTTCCATGGAGACGGGCAATAGTGGTTCCTTCTCATATACTAGCTCATATGGAAAAGTCTTAAAGACTTTCTTAGGAGTTATTCAGTCTACCTAGAGCACTGCCCAAATTTGTTTATGCCATTCTCTTTGATGTTCCAACTTGATTCTTTTAATGATTCAGACTAAATTTTGATTAGTTGACTTAGCCAAACCATTTCCTTGTAGGTAGTAGTTTTAAGATGTCTTTAGGAATATGCCATGTTCGAGTCAAAATTGACATACCTTTGAACCCAGGAATTCCTTCACGTTGTCGAAGATGATGGTATTTGACGAGCCAAACCTTGTCACCAGTTCTTTGAGAATTTCACAATCTCTGCCTCTGTCACATTATTTAGGGGCGTGGCCTCGGTCCATCTAGTAAATTAGTTTGTACTCATGAGGATCCATTTGTTTCCAACACTGGAGGTGGGATTAATCATCCTGATAAAATCAAGGCCCCATTATGCAATGGGTTCATCAACCACTATTAGATTGAGAGGCATTGTTGAGTTTTTCCTTCTTCCTGTGAAGAATTGGAATTCCTTGCAAGCCTTAACTAGAGAGTGAGTCATTGAATAGTGTAGGCTAGAAATATTCAACACACATAATTTTGATGTTGGTAGTCTTCGTAGAAAAATGTCCACCCGTGGGACTGCTATGAAATATATCTAGAATTTTTTTTGCTTGCTCTATGATGACACACTACAGGAGAATGCCATTGAAGTTCCTTTTGAAAAGAACTCCTTTGATGAGTGCATATCCGCTATTCTACAATCTATAGAATATTTTCTTCTAAGAAGGGAGGCTTGTCGAATATTTCCCAGTCTGCATAAATCTCATCCTATCCACCAACCAGCAGCCTTCAGACTTAGATTCATTCATCAAGACCATCTTGGGTTGTTCCTCCTTAGCTTCTAATTCTTCATCATGTGTCAGATACTTGCACAATCCTCTTCCTCGCACGGCCTTTGTGGGTCTAACCTCAATGTCATATTCAAGGATTTTAATTGGCTCTTTTTTTTGTGATTTCTCCTTCCATAATGTATTCACACACACTGGAATGTGTGACATATATAACCACCTTGTTGCAAGATATAAGGGGTTAGAACTTCTTCAGCCCTTTAACAATGGTGAATGCTTGCCTTTCAATGAAGTTATAATTCATCTCATAATCCTTTAAGGTTCGAAATTGGAATGCTATTGGATGTTCTCCCTTTCCTTCATCATCCTTCTAGGTCAAAACAGTAGCGATGCTAGATTTTTTACTGAATACATACATTATGAAGTCCTTTGATAGGTCTGGGTTTACCAGAACAGGAGCTAAAGAAATAGCATCCTTAACCTTTTCAAAGGCTTCTCTGGCCTCTTTTCCCCATTTGAACAATTGATCCTTCTTGAGCATCAAGGTAATAGGTCTACTTATTCCTACAAAATCATAAATGAATTTACTCATGAAATTTACCTTTCCTAGAAAGGACTAAACTACCTTCTTGTTGACTAGTAGGGGAAGCTCTTTGATTTCCTTCACCTACTCTAGGTCAATTGCAATTCCATATTTGGAAACCAAGTTGTTAAAAGGTGCAAGACAACTAAGAGGGGGTGAATCAGTTGTCACCAAAATTAAACTCACAACTTCACTCATCAATTCCACAACCACACTATTCTGTTATTAAGTATGAATGTGAAATGCAAATAATAGAAAGCAAAATCAACATAATGAACACCAAATTTTACGTGGAAAACCCAATAAGCGAAAAACCATGGTGAGGATTAACTCACAATATAAAGTAGTTCCAAAATTGAATATATAAGGCTCACTACTCTGAATAGGACTCATTGTCTAGATACAAAAGCTCATTGCTTACAAGGAGGCTCACTTCCTACAAAAAAATTACAAAACAAAAATTGGCTTCACAGCTAAAATGAACTAAGAGAGTGCACCTAACCAGTGTTGATACAGTTCCAGTGATGCTCAATAGACTAACTTAACACACTTCATCCTATTCACACTTCTTCACATTCGCATTTGCAACTACTTCATCTCCTTCAATCTTCAAAACTTTCCAATATATATACTTGGCCCATCTGCAAGCATCAATTAGGTCAGCCTAATTAGATGCACTTCTTATTCATCAAAAATACCAACTGTTGACTTCAAGCAATTGCAAAATATTTCCAACCAATAAATCAAAATGTGTAGCATACTTTATCATGTTTGCATAGACCTAAGATAGGTCACACATATATCCGCCTAACAAAAAATTGATTCTCCATATCACAACTTATTCATGAGGTCAGCCAAGAATAGACTTAATTGCAAAAATTAATCAACAGAATAATTTTGATATGTCGTACGAGCACTAGAGCACGAGAGATTCTAAACATATATGCTTTCAACACCAATAAATTGTTTCCCAAAACCGCAAGAAGCAACTATCAACCGTGGAGGATTGCGGACTAAAATACCAGAGGGTGTAGCTTGTATACTAGTTTAGATACCGAACCAAAGTACTGGATCAAGCACTTGCAATCACAACCCGTATAACATGGTGACATTAATGAAAACACAAAAATTGTAGAGATAGCCATTCTTCTTCATTCTTCCAAAAATCTCCCCCTTTTTCATTGATGGCAAAATGTGCCAAAATTTATAAGACACAACATTCTTTCCTCCTATCACCTTAGTTGTTCTCCACATAACTCTCTCTCCCCCTTTGACATCAATGGAAAAGGGTGACCAAAAAGGTAGGATGTATGTATATGATGACCTTGTATATACATAAATTCCAGCTTCATATTTCAAACATTTAAATGAGAATGATGTTTTTTACATGAAATATTTTCTTGTACCTCTCTCTTAAGATTGGAAGAATCATTTTCCAAGAAAGCACAGTTGAATTCATTCTTGCACTCATACCTTCCAATAAAGATAATTGAGTAAAGGAGTATGTTTGATTAGAAGACAGACATAAGCGTTCACAATTTTCTACATCAGAGAGAATTTTGGAGAGATGATCCAACTGGACCTCAACAACTTCCTTAACCAACTAGAAGGTTTTAACCATATCTTCTCTTTTCCTCTAAGTAGTCAAAAACTCCACCTGCAATTCACCAACTCTTATTCTCTATTTTCCATCCATGTCTTTGAAGAAATAAAAGTTCTTTTCAATATTGTTCATCTCAAATTCAATGGCTTCAATTATGCTTCTGAAATTGTCAACAGCTGCATTCCACCAAAGACAATTTACCTATAGATGTTAGATATTTATTTGATGCATTCTTTTGTCTCATTCATGTGTTTAGATAGCACTTTTTTTGCTTTGTTACAATTTCTTTCAAGCATAGCTTTGAACTTATGACCTTCAGGTACTTCCAACAATGTTCTCTCTTCAATAATCTCTACTAGATCATATGGCAAAGAATTTGACACATCTGAAATTGAAATACCCTTATTTAAAAAATAATCAACTAGCACATCATCAATTTTAAGTTTCTCAAGCGGAGAGCACGCATTCCACATTTCACCCCAATCTTATTCATTTCACTCTTGTCTAGTAGCATCGATATATCCTCTAGATCAAAGGAGTCATATCCAGATAGAAATTATTCTTCATTCTTCTTCTCTTCTGAGACATCTGTTGCAATAGTTTTTTCTCTTTTTAGGTTCCGGAGGGGACTCACCAATGATAACTTCCAACTCTTTCTTACCGGAGGATGATCCCACTTTAAATTGACTAGGTACTAACATACCAAAGCATGGATTTGTCTTTAATGATGTGAAATATGTTTTGCACACACTTACATTGTCCGCCAACAATTCCAAGTATCTGTAAACTTGTTTCCCAATAGGAATATTGGATTCCCACTCAACATTTTCTCTTCTCAGTAGCGAGTTCAAAAAAGCACATAAGAAAAGATCTAAACTGAAAAGGATAACCCTTAACCAATGACATTTGAGCATTCTCAGTTAGGTTTTCAAGTAATAGGCTACATAGATCAAACTGCTTGTTTTCCTTAACCATCATATGTGCAATATATAAAACAATAGTTGAATTTGAACCTTCACGATTTCAAAATTAGATTTTATAAGAAATGTCGTACGCAACATACCTTATAACAGAATCTGTAAGAGTGCTTATCAATAGAGATCGAGGGTCTTTATCAATTCCAGTAAGTTCCTCCACATCTTAGTATTTCATGGTTTTCTTCCCAAGGAGATCCCAACATTGCATAAGCTAATAATCGCTTCAATCACTTCCTTCGTGATCAAGTAGGTTTTGTCTAGCATAATACTACTATTCTTGAATAGACTCAATAGGAACAAGATGAAATATTTATCTGCAAACCAGGGAAATTCTCCCCATAAATCCATACCTAGGGTTTATATGCTCTATAACTCATTTTCCTTTAGCCCTAGTTCCATTTCCTTTATCTTTCTATGGTCAAATTCTTCCAATTCAACTCCTTTCAACTTCAGTGGAATGATACCACATGATCCTCTATCAATTTTCATGCTTATCTTTCTTGAATTCGTTATTGTTCAATCGAAACTTCTTCATTTTCCCTTCTTCCCCTTTGTAAACTGAGTAATAATTCCTGAGTATCCATAATAATTTCTTTAGAATTGCTTTAGATCATTTTGAGATCGAGCTCCAAGGTGCCTTTCAAACTCATCAAGTGCTCAAATGATCAAAAAGACTTAAAAATTTCACCTTATACACCATCAATTTTCCCTAATTCACATGAAATGCGACAGACATCAAAAAGCTGCTAAAACCATTCTTCTCAATATAGAAAACCCTAATTCGATCCACAAATTAGCATGCCAACATGTCTTCTTCTGATTTCTTTTCCAAAACCTTTTTTCATTCATTCTTCACATTACATCCTCATGCCAACCTCTAACACGCCATTCATCCAGGGGTTTTTTATAGTTTTCTAATAATGCCCCCCTAAGACCATGCTTGATCTAGTTCCCAAAGAAATTATCCGTATCAGATGAGGACACAGACACATCAGCATTTTTAAGTTCTTCTTCTTCTTTCTTCTTCCATATCTTATTCATCTCTTGCTTCATCTCTTCTTTTTCGATCTTCTTTACCGATTCATTCTTCTCTACCGGAGGAGACTACCTTCCCTTCTTACTTCTACAACCCTTTGAGATATGTCCAGGTTTGTTACATTTATAGCAAACAACACTTTTTTGATTAGTCTAACCTTCATTACTTCTTGATCTACATTGATTTGCTTTATGTCCAAATTTGTTACAGGTATAGCAGTATCCATTAAAAGATTGATTCATTCTACCTCCACTAAACCTATTCATCATTACCTGACTAATCATTCTCACTTGAGATCTACATTCAGTAGCTTTATGTCCAACTTTCTTGCACAAAAAACATTTTCCAGAGAAAGAACCAAGAAACAAATTCATTTTTCTCTTGCATTTTGTTGCCTTGCGACCATATTTATTACAAGGAAAGAAAATACCATTGAAAGATGGATACCTTTATGCATTAGGTTGTCTCACGGGCAGTCTCTTTGCAAAATTTCTTAAATTTATTTTTTGCTTCCCTTTGTCTTGAGTCTTTTGATTGTCCTTTGAACTTTCACCCATTTCATTTCCCAAGCCACCTTTTTCTTTACTTGGTTTTTGTCCAACAAGCAATTCTTCAAGCTTGTCAGAGCTAGATCTGAAATTGTTCTCACATAGTTTTTCCTTCTCTAGTTCTATTCTTAAGTTTACTACCTCTTGTTCAAGTTTAGAGCATTCATTAGACTTGTTCTGCACCATTGTATTTAGAAATTCTACAATTCTCTTCTTTTCTTCTACAAGCACTTTTAGTCCAATTATCTCTTGTTTCTACTGCTCATTCCCTTCTCTATGTCTTTCCTTGAATTTCTTTAATTGTTCTTTCAGTTTCCGGACACATTCATTAGCCTCATCTATATTTTCTTTCAAGTCCCTATTTTCATTTTCTCCCTTATCAAGATCTTCAAGTCTAGTCCAGGGTTCTTTTTTATCATCCATTTAATTAGGCTTTAGGATCTTCCTCAAGCGGTTAAGCTCTATACCAAGGAACCAAATCTTTGATACCAATTGTTAAAAGGTGCAAGACAACTAAGAGGGGGGGTGAATCATTTTTCACCAAAATTAAACTCAAAACTTCAACACCAATCAATTCCACAACCACAATGTTTTGTTATTAAGTACGAACATGAAATGTAAATAACAGAAAGCAAGATCAACACAATGAACACCAGATTTTACATGGAAAACCCAATGAGGGAAAAAAAATGGTGAGGATTAACTCATAATATAAAGTAGTTCCAAAACCAAATATATAAGGCTCATTGTCAAGGGCTCACTGCCCTAAATAGGACTCATTGTCCAGATACAAAAGCTCATTGCTTACAAGGAGGCTCACTACCTACAAAAAGATTACAAAAAGAAAAATAGCTTCATAGCCAAAATGAATTGAGAGAGTGCACCTAACCAATGTTGATACAGTTCCAGTGATGCTCAATAGACAGACTTAACACACTTCTTCACATTCACATTCACAACTGCTTCATCTCCTTCCTTCAATCTTCAAAACTGTCCAATATATATACTTGATCCATCTGCAAGCATCAATTAGGTCGGCCTAATTAGATGCACTTCTTATTTGTCAAAAATACCAACTATCGGCTTCAAGCAATTGCAAAATCATTCCAACCAATAAATCAAAAAGTGTAGCATACTTTATCATGTCTACATAGACCTAAGATAGGTCACACATATATCTACATAACAAAAAATTGATTCATCATATCACATCTTATTCATGAGGTCAGCCAGGAATATACTTAATTGCAAAAATTAATCAACTGAATAATGTTGATACACCATATGAGCACTGGAGCACGAGAGATTCTGAACATACATGCTTTCAACACCCATAAACTATTTCCCAAAACCACAAGTAGCAACTATCAACCGCAGAGGATTGCAAACTAAAATATCGGAGGGTGTAGCTTGTATACCGATTCAGATACCAAACCAAAATACTAGATCAAGCACTTGCAATCACAACCTGTATAACATGGTGACATCAATGAAAACACAAAACTGTATAGATAACCATTTTTCTTCATTCATCCAACACACGTGTCCCAATATTTTTCCTTGCGGAACTCCGAAGACACATTTTTTTGGGTTTAGGGATATTTTGAACTCCTAGCATCTATTAAAACCCATTTCTAAATGGTCAAAATGATCATCTTTAGACTTAGAGAATATAGTTAGATCATCCAAGTAGATTAAGATAATCTTGTTGATCAATTATTTGAAAGCAATATCCATTGCCCGCTAGAAGGTAGCTCTCGTATTTGAGAGACCGAAGGGAATTTTCTCTTAAGCAAATGTTCCCCACTTGGTAGTGAATGTTGTTTTGTGTTGGTCTTCCTCTTTTACTTGGATCTGGTTATATCCGGATAAGTCGTCCAGCAGAGAAAACATTTCTGAGCTAGCCATTGTTTGCAAGATAGACTCCATGGAGGGAAAGGGATAGTGGTCCTTCAGGGATGCTTTGTTTAGGTCCCAGAAATCAACACACAAGTAAATTTATCCATTCTTTTTCTGAATAGGAACCAAGTTGGACACCCATGTGTTGTGCTTGATTGAGAAGATGATCCAGGATTGAATTAACTTTGTCAACTCTTGTGCCATCAATGCCTCAATCTTTGGATTTATTGGTCTCTGCTTCTGGTGGACAGGTTTTGCTTCTTTCGTCAGTTCTATAGTATACTGGATGATTTTGGGATCATATCCCTTGAGTTCATCATATGACCAGGCCACCACTCCTTCATATTTTTCACAAAATGGATGAGCCTTTCTTTATCATGTTGCATGACATCCTTTTCAACCTTGAGCTTCCTTCCACCCCTCAACCTGAAGATCTACAAAGTCGCTTTTATCCACTACAAACTTCCTCTTGTCATTCCTTGCATTGTCACAATCGAATAATTTTTTGAGAGTGATCAGTCCTTTTGGAAACTTGTTGGACCTTAACTAAATAATTTTCCCTTCATAGGCCTCAGCAATTTTCGGTTGGAGTTGCTCAGCGAACTCTCCTGACTGTTGGATGAATGAGGCAATGTGTTCATTACTTTTGAACACTTGTCAACTCTAGTCATTATCTGGGATTTTTGGTTAGATAATCATTCATACAGAGTGTATGTTATGAATTAGGTCAAAAATAGGGTCAAATTGAGATTTGATTGATGTCATGCAATCCACAGCTATATTTTGCTCTCTGTGCACTGTTTGGATATTGAAGGCTTCAAAGATCTCAATCATATCCCAAACTCTATTCCTATAAGATCTCATACAGACATTCTTGGCTATGAAGAGCCCTTAGACTTGATTGACTAATAGCTCAAAGTCTCCAAACACCATTATTTTTTTAACACCCATCCATTCCACAAGACTCAGACCTTGCACTAGGCCTTCATATTCAGCTTTGTTGTTCAAACAGGAAAACTAAAAGTGAAAAGACCTAAGGGTATTTTCATTGGATGGGGATGTCAAACATGTCCCAACTCCTATGCAAACTTTACATCTTGCTCCATCAAAATGCAACGTCCATAGCTCTAAGGCTTGACCACCCTCAGGTTCCTTCATGACCTTTGAAATCACTTGATATTCATCATAGATAACATAGATTCCCAATCTAGTGGCATGATAATTGCTGAAAGGATCAATGTCTATATATTCACTCAAGAGGACCTCTTCTTCATCAGTTCGATCTTCGGTCACCTTCTCATCCTCTAGTAGCTCAGTACAATATATTTCCTCTTTGGTGATAGAGGTATGAGTGGCCTCAAAGTTGATCATGGCTACATCTGCTACATGTTCTGAATGAAAAGGTTCATAAACTATCTTCATTTTAGCTCCATGTTTGGTCCTAAGGATCAAGTGTGACCAATCCAAGTAAAGATATCATCCTATCTTGGAAGTGAATTTTCGGGATAAGCAAAATACCGAACATGGGGGGAACGTCTATGATCACAGTATCTTGTGGAAATTTGATACTAGGGCAGGAGAATAGAGTCAAGGCGAGGTTCTTAATGACACCTATAGTTTCAACCTTGTTCCCATCAAGCTGCATAACCCCTCTGTTTAAAGGTTCATAGCTAAGTCCTAAGGCTTAAACTATCTGCTTGGGCATGACTGTGGTAATAGCACTAGAGTTAATCATAGAATTGTGCCACAACTTCTTACCCACAATGAGAGTTAGGAAGAAGGGTTTCGATTTAGTCTTACCTTTACTTTTAGTAGAAGCTTCCTCTCCATTATTTGTGAGAAATTTATCCTAAGGTGGAGAATCGACGCCATTTCTCTGTGTCTTTTGCTATGTTGGCTCAGTGCTTGCATCTTCTAGTAGGGCCTTCTACAACAATGACTTCTACTAAAGAATAGCTAAGATATCCCAAAGAGATACATTTGCAAAGAATTTATTCAATTTTTCTACCACATTGAATGGCGGAAAATTCAAAGGCTTTTGTTCCTTACCCCTTGTTATAACAATCTCCTTTCACAGCTGAAATTGTTGTGCAATTGTGAGGGAACTAGGAGTTTGATCATGAACACCTTTGGGTTGTTGAACAACTGGTTCACTCGTGAATCTCCTCTTAGAGTGAGTGTTATAATATGACTGCATTTGCAAGGCCTTAGATGTGGAAGCCTCATTTGCAAACACCACCTCCTCTTCTTCCATCCATGAGAAGAGTGTGTGGTCTGGAGTGATGAGGTAAAAATAACCTCATCAACATAATGGAATCAATATGCAAATCTAAACCTTTCAGCCCAAATTACCCTTCCAATTGATTACCTTTAGGAAAAATAATTGCTCTCTTTTTATGAATAAGCGTGAAAACTTTACTTCCTAAAGTTACGTGAATTAAGCTTACTTATGATGGTTTAATGGTTTAGTCTTTGAGCATTTCGTAGGTCAACTCCACTCCCAATCACCATTCCAATCAAAAGGGAAATGAACGTGGATCTTGATACTTTTGAAAACAAGCGAGCGAGCGCCAAAATTTTAGGAGCACACGTTTTGGGTCAAGTCTTCATAGTCTATTATTTTTCAGTTTTAAAAACTTTATGGCTCATACAAGCCTCTTTAATATTGTATTTCATGGGCTTTAAATTCCATGAGTTATTGACAATCTGTTAACAAGACTCTATTGACTAGAAAGTAGGATTTCGTTAGTCATTTTCATATAAATATGTAACTATTACAAATGATGAATAGAAGAATATTATCGTTATGTTTCCAATATATCTTTTAAGTAAAAACTACCATATGAGTAAAAATGAGTTTTACCATCACTCTTTGAATTATTGAGCGATGTGAATGAAGTCTTTGGAATGAAGTAACTTAGATATTTCCAGTGCATGTGATCTAAGATAGTTGTAGACACACCCAAGAGTTGGCCACTTGAGGGTTGTAGATAGTTAGATAAGTACTCTTATTCTATATTTTCTTTTAATAGACAACAGTTGAAATTGCAATTCATCTTCATGAGTATATGTTATGTTGTCAGAGTAAAGCCTGCAGGTTGTAGCCAAGTCTGTAGTTCCTAAACTTAACATTTGAATGTCTGAAGCACCTTTCTTCAATTGATTATGTTAAACTATTTTATGTTAGCAGTGGAATTGTTATCTTTTTCATTAAATAAATGTTTCCTGATTTCTTTACATGTTTTACTTCTTCAGCAATTTATTCCTTCTTTAGGTTAATCATTTCCATGCTTTCTAGTTTAGTGGTGATGCTTTTCAAATTTATAGTTTTATGTTTTCTCGGTTGAATTATTTTCCACTTTCTAGATAGATAATCTGTTGCTTTCAAGATTAGAGGCCCTTTAGCTTAGAAATTGTATTCAATTGGTTAATGTTTAGGAAACCTGAGAGAGAGAAGTTGAGATGTCTTTTATTGCATATAGTCGTTGGACACTACCCGGTTGATATATTGATGTGTTTATTCACTAAAGTGTTAGGACCTAATGACAGCTTGTCACTTTTTGGTGTTGTTGTCATGGAATCCTTTTTCTAGTGTTAGTAGGAGATATCTTAAATACCTCTTTTAGGGATAGAATTAGCTCTTTGGATTCTTTTCTACATGGTCAGGAAATGAGGCCCCCATGGAAGGTTCATACCAAAAACCCCCCCAATCGACATACCAACAAAAAGTAGGGAGGAAGGAAACTCAGATCAAGAACTTACTAAGGAATTGACCAAACAAGGTCAACTTGAGACCTTCCCACATACCCCAGAAAGAGAACGAATAGTGGTCAAGGAGCATATTCTTTCAAAAACTCCTAAACCTCATGCCACTAAGAAAATTTTGGAAGAGGATCACATCCCCTTCAACATCATGGGTGACTATAGAAATGCCACCAATAACAACAACAACAATAACCCTCCACCATGCACATTCACTTATCCTATTGCTATTGATGCAGATGATGATAGGACAATGAAAATATCTCACCGGATTTCTTGCCAACCTTTCAAGGTTTGACTACTGAGGACCCTAATTAGTTTCTATTTGAATTTAAAGTCTTGTGTTAGACGTATGACTAAAAGAATGATAATCAGAAACTAAAGATTTTCCCTTCCACTCTGAAAGACTCAGCTATGCAATGGTTTATGGGGTTAGCTTCTTAGTCGATAACCTCTTGGGATGAAATGGAATCTATCTTTTTGGAGAAATACCAAAGTTACTGCAGGGTGAGTGATAGGAAAGAACTGTTAAAAATAAGGCAAAATGAGGATGGAAGTTTAGAGGATTGCCTAGATAGGTTTATCTTCTTATCTAAATGTTGTGGTAGAGAAGTTATAAGTCTTGATATTTTGAAGACCTTATTCCTCAAAGTTCTCGATGATGAAGCTCATAGGAGTTTAGATTTAATGGGAAAAGGAGATGTGTCCCAACTGAGACTAGAAGATATTATGGAATTATGTCAGAATTTCTCTCGAACTCGAGGAGGAATTAGGAAGTCCACCCTTTTTAGAGGTTCCAGTGACATTATCAAACTTCATGAAGAGCTAACCAACTTCAAGGCTGACATTCTCTTCCATTTAAACACCACTACAGATGGCATACAAGCTAAAACACGAAACTCTAAGATCTTATCCATCTATTGTCCTAGATGTCAAAATAAACATTTACTAAGAGAATGTCCCTTGGAAAAAGTTGATAAGATTGACATTTTTCAAGTGTGTGACAAAAATCACCCCACTAACTAGTGTGAGCTATTGAACGCCATCAAAAACTCCAAGAAAAGAACACCCTCAGTCGAGGAAGAAGTGAACGTTGTTAACCAAAGAACTGGAGGAAATTTTTCCTATGGCCAGAATTCCAATCCTAAGTAGAGACCCCAACCCAATTGGAACAACAATCAATGGATAGCACCCTGGCCTCAAGCACCACCTCTAGTACCCTCTAATTGGGGAACCTATCCTTGGGGACCACTGGAATGGACAAACCAATCCTAGGGTAACCCTCAGTGGCCTAATCAGCCTCAACCACAATGGTACCCTCAAAATCCCATTCCTCAATGGAATCAACCTCAACATCAATTTTACACTAGCCCCAGGAGAATGCCTACACAACAACAGACTCTCCTACCACCACCCCAGAATACTCCACAAACTAAACAAGTTAACCAACCACCACTTCTGGCGCAACCAGTCCCTAACCCAAAGAACAATCATCCAAATACTCTAGTATATTCTACAAAATAGGACAATGTCACTGGACTTATTGCAATACACTGTGGAAACCTATAGTTGAGGTCTGGTAAAACACTTTCACATTCGACTATTGAAGAAATCATCGATGAACCTGTCAAGAAGTCTGCTGAGAAAAATTCCATAACACCCACACCCATATAACCTAAGCCCTAATCGCCATCTTCAGCTAGAGCTTCCGACCTACCTCAGGAGGAGGGGAGTTAGTCTCCAACTAAACTTCCAAAGGATTCTACATTGAGAGACAAACAGCCTTCAACTAAACTTCTGAAGCATCATGCGTCTAAGGATAGAATCAAAGCACCTTTTCCAGAGTGACTAAAACCAATTCCTGTGGAAGATGCTTCGGAAGTGATCTCAACCACTGAGACTGCATTGATACAAGAAATTAAACAATTGCATATTGGAGTTCCCTTGTTACAGGTGATTAAAGAGATCCCCAAGTTAAATCAGCTAATTAAATAGTTGTGTACTAAAACCCCAGGGAGAAAGCCAAAATGAATCAACATTGTCCACATAAATGGGTACTTAGTTGATTTGTTAGTTGGAATGGCCACTGCTCTGAAATATGATGACCCAGGAAGTCCACTTATAATAGTAACAGTTAATGAGGTAGCAATACCTAACACTTTAGTGGACCTTGGAGCAGCCATTAACATAATGACCGTCGATGTGATGGAAAAATTAGGACTTACTGATCTACACCCTACAACTAGCCATGGTAGTTATTAAATAGCATGGTGAAGAGCTAGAGGATGAATTGCAGAACAATATGGAAAATATTGCCATGGATTCAGGTGATGAGGAAATTTCAGATGTAGAAGAAATCCTGGGATACCCAATCAACATAGATCATGCATAATTTTATGGTGCTAGTTTTATTGGATTACCTTGTTCGTTGATGAACTTAGTTCCAAAAACTCACCATTTCTTTGTAGATGTTATCTGGCTTCATAAAACTGTATCTCATAGTTGTCCACTTAACACCCTGATAAGGCCTATGTACATGGTCACGTCCAACCATCCAGGAGTCAAAACCACTATGTTCCTTCCAGGAAAAACTTTGAACATCAATAGTTGGTTGACTGAGATGGAAGAACAAAGATTGTTTGACACCCTGGTGAGTAGATCTAAAGTGTTCTCTTGGGACTATAAAGATATGAGAGGAATACACCCTAGTGTGTGTATGCATCATATCTATATTGAGGATGTTCAACCTATTCACCAACCACAACGAAGACTCAATCATGCCCTCAAAGACATCATTAAAACTGAGATTGAAAAACTCTTGCAGGTAGGATTCATCTACCCAATTTCTGATAGCAAGTGGGTGTCACCCTTGGTTGTAGTTCCAAAGAAGAATGGGAAGTGGAGAGTGTGTAGACTATAGGGAGCTTAACAAAGTGACATGTGAGACTATTTTCCCCTGCCATTCGTGGACCAAGTGCTGGATAACTTGGTTGTGAGGAAATATTTTTCATTCTTGGATAGATTTAGTGGATACAATCAGAAATAGGTAGCAGCAGAAGACCAAGATAAGATGACCTTTACCTACCCTTGGGGAAAATTTGCATGTAGGGTTCTTTCCTTTGGGCTATGTAATGCTCCTACCACATTTCAAAAGGCCATCTTGGCTATATTTGTTGAGTTGGTAAATGAGTGTGTGGAAGGCTATATGGACAACTTCATTGTATATGGTTCAACTTTCGATGAAGCCCTCACAAATCTAGACAAGGTGTTAAAATGGTGTGAGGATCATTGGTTGTCCCTATGTCACGAGAAATTTTTTATCATGGTGGAACAAGGAATAGTGTTGGGACATCATATTTCAACCGAAGGAATTAAGGTTGATCCTAAGAAAATTGAAGTCATACAACAACTCGAGATCCCAAAAACACAGACTGATGTTAGGAGTTTCTTATGGCATGTTGGATACTACCAAAGATTCATAGAAAACTTTAGTGAAATTGCAGCCCCTATGTTTTCCCTCCTCCAAAAGAATGTAGACTTCATTTGGACACCTAAGTGTCAGTCTTCATTTGAAATTATTAAGGAAAAACTCATCTTTTCCCTTATCCTTTGAGGACCTAATTGGAATCTTTTCTTCCATATTTATGCTAACACATCTGATGATGCCATTGCAGCGGTTCTAAGGAAAGAAGATGAGAATGGGGGAAAATATGGTATATACTTCATCAGCAAGAACTTGACGCCAACAAAAAAGAACTATACCACAATGGAGGAAGAATTCTTGGTTGTAGTGCATGCAATCAAGAAGTTTCGACATTATGTCATGGGATATAAAGTTACAATGCATACAGATCACTCAGCCATTAAGTATCTCATGAAAAAACTAGTGGTAAACGCAAGGATAATTAGGTGGTTACTTCTCCTCCAGGATTCAATGTCACAATTGTTGACAAACTAGGGAAATCCAATGTAGTTGCAGACTTTCTATCCTAGATTAAACATGATGGCAACTATGCTCCAGTACAAGATGAGTTCCCAGACAAAAATCTATTTTCCATCTCCACTAAAACTCCTTGGTTTTCCAATATTGTGAATTATTTGGCCACTACGGAAGTATCGCCTCACTTTTCATCAAAACAGAAGAAATTCCTCGTCAGAGAAAGTGCCCCTTTTAAATGGATTAATGGAATCTTGTTTCAATGTGGACCTGATATAGTTTTATGAAGGTGTGTTAGGTCAGATGAGACTTATAGTATTCTAAGAGCCTGTCATGATCACTCCTTGGGAGGGCATTATTCTGCTAAAAGGATAGCTCACAAGATTTTTGGAGCAGGATACTGTTGGCCCTCAATGCACAAGGACATCAAGAAGTACGTGTGCCGATGTGATGAATGTCAAAGAGTAGGTAGACCAACTGCTTCTAACAAAATTCCCCTACATCCTCAGGTAGTTATTGAACCATTCAAAAAATGGGGATTGGATTTTATTGAGCCAATAGACCCTCCTTCACAAGGAAAAGAGTACATTTTGGTCTGTACCGACTACCAAACCAAGTGGGTAGAAGTCCAAGCCCTACGTATTTCCAGAGAGGAATAGGTAGTTGATTTCCTCTACAATAGAATTTTTCTCAAATTCAGAGCTCCAAGGACAATTGTCATGGACCAGGGCCCCCAATTTATGTCCAAAGTGTTGTTGGAATTCACATATCACTTCCATGTAAGTCACAAGAAGTCCTCACCCTACCACCCACAAGCAAACAGAAAAGTTGAGGTCACTAATAGGGAGTTGGAAAATATTTTGACAAAAACAATTTCTTCAGGAAGAAAAGATTGGGCTAGA
Source organism: Sequoia sempervirens (assembly GCA_007258455.2). Taxonomy (NCBI): domain Eukaryota; kingdom Viridiplantae; phylum Streptophyta; class Pinopsida; order Cupressales; family Cupressaceae; genus Sequoia; species Sequoia sempervirens. Next base: position 148,355 of record VDFB02251447.1, on the reverse strand, counting down.
AAACTACCAGAAGCTATATGGGCCTACAACACAACTTGGAAATCAACCACTAGCTATAGCCCCTATGAGTTCGTCTTTGGGAAGAAGCCCCTCTTACCCATTGAATTCAAACTCCAAACCCTTAGGATAGCCATGGAATTGGGCATGGATCTTAAACGATCCCAAAATGAGAGATTCTTACAACTTAGTGAACTAGACGAACTCTGTTTGGATGTCGTCCATCAAACTAAATTGGTCCAACAACAACGTAAGGTCTGGCATGACAAACATATCAAAGAGATAGAATTCCATACTAGGGATTGGGCATTATTGTTCGATTCCATATACAAGGATCATCAAGGGAAACTCAAGGCACACTGGCTTGGACCATACCAAATTTTTGAAGTGTTTGCTAATGGTTTGGTCCAGCTGAAACCTATTGATGGTGATACCCGAACTCTCCTAGTTAATGGGCACCGATTACATCTCTACCATAAACTTGTTAATAAGGAAGATTTTACAAATGGTGGAAACACAGGGAGAAATCCACTGCATTGACACTGTTGTGGCAGGGTCAACATAGTTTTGTCAACTTAAATAATAAATTGCCAAAAATAAAATAAAATAATATATATCATCTTTATTTTAGAATGTTTTTTTTATTTCCTCACTGGTTTTTTTATTTGGACTTGACTAAAATTTTATCTCTATTTTGCAGGACTTCACCTTTTTCCAAGCACAATTTTGGTGCACCCTGCTACATTGCTCTAGAATCTGTTAGCACGGTTACTGCAATGCTCTAGAATCTACACAACAGACTGGTACCAATCATCATTTTGATCCTGCATCTTGATGCATCACTCAACAATGCTTTGGGAATCTAAGGAAAAAATGTCACAACTTTCTTCCTTCTGACCGCATCTTTTCAACGATGCTCCAGAATTCTGTTGTTTCTTTTTTTCGGCTGCATCTTTTCAACGATGCTCCAAAATTCTATTGTTCTTCCCTCTGATGACATTTTTTTAGCGATGCTCTGAAATTATGTTCAAATGCTCCAGAAATTTTGGTTGTTGCTTTGGCTACATCTTTCGACGATGCTCCAAAAATTTTGGTTGTTGCTCTGGCTACATCTTTCGATGATGCTTCAAAAATTTTGGTTACTGCTCTGGCTGCATCTTTCGACGATGTTTCAAAAATTTTGGTTGCTACTTCGGCTGCATCTTTTGACGATGCTCCAAAAATTTTGGTTACTGACCTGACAACATCTATTCAATGATGCTCCATAAATCTTGGTTACTAACCTGGTGGCATCTATTCAGCGATGCTCCAGAATCTTCAATCTAGTCACCATGTTCTCATGACATCTCTCTATGATTTTCTAGAACTCTCTCTTTCTCTACTTCGGTTGCATTTCTTGGTAGTGCTCTGGATTATTGGTGTAAATTTTGTCTTTCTAGTCTTTTGATTTTTCCTAAATTCTGCACATGCCCATCCTTTAATGCCACTTTGAGATCTGCTCCCTCATAGTTATTCCGCCACATCATACCAAATCTTTCCATAATAAATAAGATTATTATGACACCTTTTTTCATAATAATTTTTCCCCATCGCTTCAACCATTCCATCTGTGCCATTATTATCCGCCACCACCCTCGCCATTAATTGGCATGATTCGTTCCTCCTTATAATTTTGAAACTTGTGCCTTTTTACACGATTGCTAAGAGTACGGCAGTAATTGTAATTCCCCATGAAAGGCCATCATAATTATGTAGTAAGGTGACAAGAAAATTGGCAATTAGTTTCTTCCCCATTGAGTATATCAACACAGAACTCTTTTTTTGTCTACAATTTAGTGAAGAGAAAATTTTAGAGTTCTACAAAATCTCACCAAGAGATAAAGAAAATGGGAAGCGCTAAGAAGAATTATGAACCAACTTCTACAGTGCCATTATTGGCATTGGGAAATATAGCAGCTTTATTCCAGAGAGTTGGATGGTTGGGCTTCATGAAACAATTTGAAGGGTACACAGAGTAGCTTGTGAAGGAATTCATCGAGAATTTCGCAGATAGGCAGACCGTGGTGCATGGAAAACGATTCTAGATAGGTACGAAAAATCATTGCTCGTCTTTCTGGTCTCGAGAATAAAGGATTTAATTTGAATGAAAATTCCCACATTCCCTATCAAAATTTAATAGAACTATTTCATAGGGAAGAGGAACCTCAACCTGTAATGACCATAAACACTAGGGGGAAAAATAAGGGAATCCATATAATGTCTCTTCCAGAACCCTGGAGGTCTGTTGCAGCCTGGATTATTAAATATTTCACTTGTGAGGGACAAATTACTACAGTTGTGGGACCCCCTTTTCACTTGCTGACTCATTTATGCCACGGCATTGAGGACCCTACTCTTAGGGTAAATTTACCAACTTTTCTCTGCCATTCAGTCACCTCTATGATGGAGAAGTATAAAGTTGGGGGGGGGCCCTTAAACATCACAGTCTGATATAGCTAATATGTAAATACCATTTCTGCAAAAAGCTAGAAAGAAGTGGCAAAGGTTTCTGCAGAAATTTGAAAATGAGGTACCAGGAAGATCATTTGAGGAGGGAGAATCCTCTAAACAAAAAGAGCAGTCTGTAGAAGAACCCTCCTCTAAGGCATTAGATGCCCCTAAATCCCAACATACCTCCATGGCTCCCAGTGATGATGTGCTAGAAACTTTTCCAGATGAGATAGAAACTCCAGGATAGGAAGGGGAGGTGGGAATTGTGCATTCTGAAGGAGAAGAGGAGCCTCCTCAAAAGAAAAAGAAACGAAGTAAAGTTACTTTTCAAGCAACTCCTCCTATATGAAGGATTAAAAGGTTATCTTCAGGGGGCCAATGAAATTGAACCTCAGGATGTAGGCAGTACTTCAAAAAGGAAAAAGGCCAGGATGCCAATAAAGGTGGTAGAAATTGATAGTCCACCTAATAATGAGGAAATAAATGAGACAGAAAAGCAAGGGGATCAACTTCCTAGGGAAAAGGGCAAGGAAACCCTATCACCTAAAGAACAGGAAGGGGAGAAAATACAATCACCATATTCAGAGCAGAATGAAGATGAACCTATGGGGGGATTCTCTCCTTTTCTTGATAGAGTGGGGAGCATACCGGAAGTGGAAGAAAATGTACATCATGTTGATGAAAAAGTGGAATAAGTGCCTCACTCATTCCTTCCTGAGGACACTAAGGAGGAAAATGTGCCTCATCCTGGTGAGGAAATTCCTCATGCATCCTTCTTTGTGGACACAGGGGATATAGAATCTAATCAGAAAAATGAGAAATTAGAAAAGTTAAAGGCATAAATTGTGGGGTTGACAACCAGGTTACAAGATGACAAAGCACAGATTAACCAGCAAAAAGAAGAGATTGAGGTGAAAACTGCCATTGTACCTAAAAGAGACCAGGAAATTGCGAAACTGACAGCACAAATGGAGAAAAAAGACAAGCTTATTGAATAGTTGCAATACCAAATTTAAAAATGGAATCAGCAAGGTAAGCAATATCAAGTTGCTTTGTGTGATAAAGATAAGTGTATTCAAGACTTGAAAAGTAATTTTATGCAATTATTCAGTGCTTTTGAAGAAGAAAAGAATAGACAAGAAATTGAATTAAATGCTTCTATGAGTAAAATTGTGGAACTAGAAATAAATCTGTAGGAGAGTGACACTCAACCAGTCATGGAATCAAAGGGGACACAAATTGAACCTATTGTTATAGATTGATTCCAAGTACATATTCCTCCAATATTAATGAAATCAATAGAGCATTTCTATGTCTTGAGGGATGTGGAATTTGAGAATAATAGGTTAAAAAGAGAATTGGTAATGTTAAAAGAATCTTTTCATCAAGCATATAGGGGTAAATAGGATGCTTGTGAAATTGGTGAATTACTATTAGCCTGTAGAAGACCATCTAGGCTATACTCCATGTTTCTCAATGAATAGCTTTTAAGATTGAAATTGCAAAGAATTCACCAAACCAGCCACATGATCCTGATGACAAGGAATTTGTAAAAATATTTGTTGAGTCACTTCCTGAACAGCAAAAAAAAATTTGTGAGTTCTTTGTTCATAATTTTCTCCTAGAAAGATATACAAATTTCTTTATTAACTTCTTTATGGGAGAAGTAGAATTGAGATCATTCATGTCCACAATGAAAAATCAACTTCACTGGCAAGATAGATCAAGAGAATATGCATAGGCAGAAAAGACTGTGGGGTTGCAAATGAGGTATCCTCATAGAAAGCCTTTCTCTTTCAAGGCACAATTTCTAGGTGTCAGACTTAAAAAGGAAGTACAGGTCAAATACAATAACAACCTCTGGCTATGTCATGATCACTTTTAGGAACAAGGGCCACAATTAATAGGACCATAATGGCATGCACGTGAAGAGCGGTATACCCTCTTCCTATGCATCTCAAGAAAAGGGAAATAATTTCACCCCTTAATATTAGATGGTCATACAGAAGAGCAGTAGCTTTGGCCAAAATTATTGAAGAATTGAAGATTAATTGGATTGGTATGAGGTACAAACCCCCTTGCTTCTTTCACCACCTCCTTCAATATACACCAATCTGGACCAAAGTGAGGACAGTTTCTCCAGGTGGAAACAAAGAGTCACTTTTCATCAATGATTCTTGAGGAACCTAGAGACATTGGACACAAGGACAGATGATGTATATGATCTCAGTGCCAAGTATGAGGAGATGAATATGAGGAATGAAGGACAAGGGGCACACCAGAGAGCAGGAGGACCTGCTCGAGCTTAGGAATGGGAGGAAATGATGAGGTAAAAATAACCTCAACAACATAATGGAATCAATATGCAAATCCAAACCTTTCAGCCCAAATTACCCTGCCAATTGATTACCTTTAGGAAAAATAATTGCTCTCTTTTTATAAATAAGCGTGCAAACTTTACTTCTTGAAGTTACATGAGTTAAGCTTACTTATGTTGGTTTAATGGTTTAGTCTTTGAGCATTTTGCAAGTCAACTCCACTCCCAATCACCATTCTAGTCAAAAGGGAAATGAGTGTGGATCTTGATACTTTTGAAAACAAGCAAGCGAGCGTCAGAATTTCAAGAGCACACGTTTTGGGACGATTCTTCATACTCTATTATTTTTTAGTTTCAAAAACTTTATGGCTTGTACGAGCCTCTTTAATATTGTATTCCATGAGCTTTAAAGTCCATCAGTAATTAACAATCTGATAAAAATACTCTATCGACTAGAAAGTAGGATTTCGTTAGTCATTTTCATATAAATATGTAACTATTGCAAATGATGAATAGAAGAAGATTATTGTTATGCTGCTAATATATCTTTTGAGTAAAAACTACCATATGAATAAAAATGAGTTTTCCCGCCACTCTTTGAATTACTGAGCGATGTGAATGAAGTCTTTGGAATGAAGTAACTTGGAGATTTCCAGTGCATGTGATCTGAGATAGTTGTAGACATACCCAAGAGTTGGCCACTTGAGGATTGTATATAGTTAGATAAGTACTCTACTTATTCAATATTTTATTTTAATAGAAAATAGTTGAAATTGCAATTCATCTTCATGAGTATATGTTATGTTGTCAGAGTCAAGCCTGCAGGTTGTAGCCAATTCTGTAGTTCCTGAACTTAACATTTGAATGTCCAGAGCACCTTTCTTCAGTTGATTCTATTAAACTGTTTTATGTTAGCAGTGGAATTGTTATCTTTTGCATTAGATAAATGTTTCCTAATTTATTTACATGTTTTACTTCTTCAAAAATTTATGCATTCTTTACGTTAATCATTTCCATGCTTTCTAGTTTAGTGGTGATGCTTTTCAAATTTATAGTTTTTTGTTTTCTAGGTTGAATTATTTTCCACTTTCTAGATAGATAATTCGTTGCTTTCAAGATTAGAGGCCCTTTAGCTTAGAAATTTTATTCAGTTGGTTAGCATTTAGGAAACCTGAGAGAGAGAAGTTGAGATGTCTTCTATTACATATAGTCGTTGGACACTGCCTATTCAATATATTGATGTTTTTATTCACTAAAGTGTTAGGACCTAACAACAACCTATAATGGAGCTATGTCTATCTCTTGCTCCAGGGACATTCCTTGCATTTGCATGGTGAGTACCACATTTTCCATTTGTGGAGAGGAATATACATAACCTTTGAAATATGACACAATGCTTTGACTACCTTGTTCCACCACTCTTTGTTGTAGATTGTTGCACTGGCAATTTTGGGGCATATGTGCTTCGTTGCATGGGAAGTACCAAGGATTGATGTCATCAATGAGATTATTTTTCCTCATTGTCAGCTCTCTACTCGAGCATTCTATAGTGGAGTAGGTTCCAACATAATTCGATTACTTGTTTGAGTCTGCAGATTTGTGTGCGAGCCTCCTTGGATCTGATTTTGCTAGTAAGAAGATCTTTTGCCTTGATAATTTTGGTAAGTTGGATTTGGAGGCATGGACTGGTTCCGCTTGATGGTAGTTATTTCATTTGAGATGCTTTGCAACAAATCCTTGACATCGCTCATCTCATCTTTTGAGGAGTTATGGATACGCATACATAGATTAGGGAGGAGTGGACGCACTAGTAGATGTTATCTCATAGGCAGGATTTGATATCTTAGCAAATATAGGCTTAGCGGGTTGAGGCGACAGCTTTCTAGTATCAATTAGATTGTTCTCTACCTTGACAACAATATTATACACATCTGATAGAGTGGTCTAGCAAGAGACTAGATCATCACCGAGATATTGGCATTGAGGGATTTCAGATAAAACATGAATGCCAAATCGGCTGGCGAATGGATAGCAATCTAGATCCTCTGCCAAGTTGTATGGAATTGGGCATTAAATTTCGTCATGGCCTCATATAGGGCCCACTTTATGGTCACTAGCTGCTAATATAGCAAAGATTGATCTCAATTATTTGAAAATCTCTCGTAGAAAGGGTCTTCAAGCTCATCCTAGGTACTAATAGTGTTAGCCTCTAGAGTGCGATACCAATCTAGCGCTCTACCTTTGAAAGAGGCTATGACCAACCTTAATGCGACATTTTAGTTAGTAACACCATGCACCAAACACAAGTTTACCACATCTTGCAAGTGTTCGGATGGTGTTTTTGAGCCTTCCCCGATGAATTTTGGTATAGTTTTTAAAGCAAAGGTTGGGATAGGGGCCCAAATGGAAGATGCTACCAGTGCTATAAGAGGATTTCTGGCATCCCATGCCACAAAATTTCTATTAGAAATCGGCAACATGGCTAGTGGAGGGGTCAGGACATTTACTGGATGGGTTCTTGTACATACTATTACCAGCGGTGGTACTAGCAGGCCAAGGTTGTTTGTTGTTTGGGATCTAGTAACAAGCCTATGGCTCATACACCCACTTTAGATTTAGATACATTTAAGCAATCCCACCGGGCGACTAGAAAAAGAACTATTGACACCTAAAAAAGCTAAGTAACAACCTTATGGGAAACTTAGTTAATGGGGGGACCAATTGAGCTAAACTGAGTGACCTCTGGGTTTTTTAAAGAAGTTGGCTCCTTCTGTATTTGGGGGTTTTGGAATGGGAAAAGGAAGTAGATATAAAAAAATAAAGTTTAATCTAAGGCGATGCACCAATAGGTAAGTATGGGCATGGTAAATCTTTCTTTCAGATGAAATTTAAGGGCCCATTCAGCAATTTGCATGTCCAAAAATAACATAAAGTATAGATGAAAAACAAAAGCAGTTTATTAAATAACATAAAATAACTTCCATACATATTCACTGAAAAGAAGATTCCAAAACATGGTCTGAATGAGCAAACTTATATTGAAATTATTAGAAGTTCTGCAAATAAACTACTTAGTACAATAGCAACATAGTATAATGTTTTTTCAACTAACTAAGAAACAAAAAAGCCAAACAAACATGGCACAGTCTGTGAGTCTTAATACAATAATAAAAAATAATACAAAGGCCTAGTGTCTTTCAACAATTTTTCTATGTATCCTCCTAACCCATTTTCAGAAAGTTGAAGCAGAATATATAGAAAAGCATCCCACCGCCTTAGAGCTAGCAATAGAAAAGATTCCCAAGCACGAGCAGTGATGTCTATTGCAATGATTTCCCAAGGCCATTGCAATAGAAAATATTCGAAAACATAGAATGCAGACTCCTTTGAACAAGATGTGTCCCTCTGCAAATGATGATTGTGGTCCCAGTGTGGAAGTAGCAAAATTCCCATGCACACGTGTCGCTCACCCACAAAGTTGGTTAGGACACATGGCAATAGGACATAGCTTTTCATTCATTCTTCCCTTTCGGTGATGAAATTCCCCACGGAGAAGACACGTGGAGAAGTCTTTGTTTCGAGTGCTGACTATGGAGTTTGCCAAAAGGTGCCCGCAGAATGATGTTATGTGTCACACGGACGAAGCTCAATAGAGAAGCAAAGGGGAGCGAGCTCACAAAGGCCCACACTACTAACATGTGGAGACATGGTGGGGCTCGATGAAGAAGCAAGAGAGGAAATCTTTCCAAGGAGCGGGTGGTGAACACATGGAGCAAGCGGGCGAAACTCTTCAAAAAGGGTCTGGAGATATTCAAAGACATGAGGCACGGGTTGGGGCCAACCAAAATAATAACATCAACCCAAAGGGAGCTCTAAGAATTTTCAATCCACACCTCTAGAGTGAAAAATCTAACTATTACAAATTTGGGGAGTCTGAAAGGCTCCCTAATGAAACCACGAAAATAGAGAAAGGTAAAATCTTCACCTAGGAAATAATCCACTAGGGTCAATGGAGTTTTCATCCAATGCAAGATCTTAAGAGAAAAACGGCCTGTAGGGCATGGGAGAAAATCTTGAAGTATCAACCTCATGAAATAATCCACAAACCAATAATATTTGCATTTTTTTATAGTACATAAGTCCACATAGAAACTGGCTAATAAAAGCCATTTACATCAAGCCTATACATTGGTAAAATTTTCTCCAGTAACTCAGAATTTTGATGCAAAATGAACTGGGCCAAGAAAGAAGAATACCTAAATTTACACTCAGTATCATAGGTCTTCAACTACTCTATCATCCCTTTGGCTATTGCATCAGCAAAGTCATAATACTTTTGACTCTTCTCCTTTTTAAGCATGAAAGCTAGGCCCATCTGGAAGGGATGGACGTCCTCATCTTCATCAAGGCCATAAATCCAGGCCAACATTGAGAAGACAGACTACGTGTCATTTTTGAACTTTATGTGCATAAGAGGGAAAGAAAGGTGATTTCTCTCTGGTTTTTCCTTCCTTTCTTGGTTATTTCCTCCAAAAAAATTTCCATCATTTTCTCATCAAAGTGTTGGGTGCCCTAAGTTATATGGATACACAACATATCTCATACGGTTGCTGCATAAATTGTAACTTTTATCTTTTCACCCACAATAGTTCTTGTCTCCTTGTTGAATCTCTTGGCACATGCGTCAACCAACTCTAGGCGTGGGCGTACGGCATGTACCATGAACTATGGAAAACCACAATTCTAGAGCTAAGACATGAAACCTTTAGATGACCCATGATCTATCATTCTTTGGAAATCCCCCTCCCTAAGGATTTTAGGTTTAGCCACCAATTTTGGGTCAAAAATGTTGTTGGCGAAGTCCTGCATCACCTCTCTTTTGATTTGATTATCCGGTTGCCCTAATTTACAAAATTCAAGCAATCATGCTTTTGGAGCTGGGGTGTTGGTGAATGAACTCCTCCCAAAGATATTGGCATAACCCAGCCTTTTAGATGAAGCTCCAACCTTTCTACTAGATTTTGATGGTTCTTCCATGGCTTTGTTGAGAAGTTGCAGAGAGTTTCTTCAACGAAACGACCACTTACTTTTCGCTACTTAGAAAAATTTGCCTTTTGGGTGCAGTTAATTCCTTTGCATGTACATGCAGTTAAGGCTCTGTCATTACCATTGGTCTATTAAATGCTACCACCAAGGCGATACGTGTGGATTTGGGATCCATATCCCTCGGGAATGCCAAAAATTCCACAAGAATGGAATTAGTACATTCTCCCCGTTGCCTCTTTCACAAATAAGCTCATTGCATTGAGAGGCATGCTTTTAGCCATGAGAAATGTGCTTTAGTAGTGGAAAGGTACCTTTGAAAAGACATGCCTATTTAATTTGTCAGAACTTAGCGCATTAATCCATGTCTTTTTGCATAAGCAAGTTGGCTGGTGTTGATGATGGCAAAGGACACATGTCGATGATCGACATATGAGAGCATTTAATCTCAACACCCAAATTTATTTCTCAAGACCTCTTGTCAGATTTTTTGTATGATTCATCTCCTACCCTCTGACTGTTTTGATATTTTCTTCATTATTGTCTGGCCAAAAATGGACTTCCCGTTGGTTGGGTTTTTTGGCACATCCTTTCTATATATAACTATACCACCTTATTGCAATATTCATTCAAAACAAATCCTTTTAGTTTAGCAAGCTTTTCCTGCTATCTCCCATTCCGCTAGCTTTTGTTGTTTTGACATAATGTCAACTAGCCTAGGAATTCATGTTTGGCTTCTACCATGGAGACCACAATATAGCTCTATGGGGGTGGTCACCTATGACAAAATTAAATGTATAGTGAAGATGTGACTGCCTCATTCTCGTTGTGTTCCAGTGGGTAGTTGGCTCTGACTACCTTGAGGATGAGAACCAATTGAGGAGCAACTACAATGTTGTTTCCCACTTTTTTGCCTCCCTGCTTGACCTAAACATTGTCAAGCCCATGATAATTGAGTTGTGCCACTATATGTTCAACCCCATACTACTATAAGGGATCAGTGAAATCATGCAAGTGATTATCCCTAGTGTCGACATTCTGAGTGTCATAGATATTCGTAGGCACATGGATTATGGGATAGATGTACCCTGGTTTCCCTACCTCACTGACTTCCACACCATGGACCTTGAAAGCCATCGTTCATCATCTCTACCAGCGGTTACCTTCCTGTTGCGGCAGTACGATGTGGAACACATTTTTGGGCTCAACTGGAAGCAACACTTCGAGTTTTTGGTGTATAGCCATGGCAAGGAGAATTGAGTTTTGTGCTGCGATGAGCCCGTGTGTGCCATGTGTTCAACCTCATTTTTCTCCTGACAAAGAAGAAGAAGAAGAAGAAGAAGAATAACCGACGATGAGCTACTTCAACTACTACAATGGCTGGATATGTAGCTTCACTTTTTTTTGCACGTTTCCTCCTTTTTGCTTCTTCTTGCTTTGACTCTTTTTGGATTTGCATGAGAGAGCTTGATGTTTAAATCTGAGCCTCGGGCTTGTATTACATTGTAAATTTTTTGATGAATATAATATAATACAATACTTTTCTACTTCCTCAGTGTTTTTCTCATGGCTTGTTCTCAAAATTAAATGTATTTAAAAAACATTTTACATATGGTACATAACTGTGAAATTTTTAAAGAATTGTGTTTAATGGAACAATTTTAGATAAATACCATTCACTGGCATATCCAAAGTGTTACCTTCCATATCTTCAGGTTTGTATGCATTCTTTTTTTTGCATGCGTTGATTTGGAAGGGTCCCTTCCATACTGCTTCAAATTTTGTGTGTTGCCCTGGTTTCGCAGTACATTCATCATACTTTAATACTAGGATCTCTTCCCTGAAATATGGGTTGGAGGTCCTTTTATTGAACCATGAATTTACTGTCTATTGGAAACCAATCATGGATCCATGAGCCTTTTATCTATCTTCCTCGAGTTTGAGGAGTTCCGCTAACCATACTTCCATCCTACTGCTTTCTTCAATCTCTAGGGATTTCAACAGTTGCAAGGTAGGGATTTCTATGAAAACAGGTAAAACTACCTCTTTTCCATATACTATTTCATAAGGAGAGGCCTTTAGGATCTGCTTGGGCATAATCTGGTCTACCCATAGAGCAACTCATAGGTGCTTATGCCAATCTCTTTGTCGCTCTGACTTGATGTGCTTCATTAACGTAATTAGGTTTTTTTTGGTCAACTCCGCTAACCTGTTTCCTTGTGGGTAGTAGTTTGATGAAGTTTTAAGGTAAACCCCATGTTTGATAGCAAAATCTGACACCCCTGATCCTACAAAAGCCTGAGCATTGTCAAATATAATGGTTTTTGGTGAACCAAATCTAGCTACCAGCTCTTTAAGGAAATTGACGATCTTTCCCTATGTATCCACTTATGGCCAGAACTGGAAATAGGGTTTATCATTCCAACGAAATCCAAAACCCATTGAGTGAAGGGTTCTTTAGTTATAATTGGGCTCAAAGGCAAGGTGGAATTCTTTCTTTTGCCAACAAAATATTGGCACTCAGTACACTTTTGTACCAAATGGTGCATTTTAGAAAACATAGAGGGCCAATAATATCCTGGTCACATTATCTTCAAGGTGGTAGTCTTTCCAGAGAAATGTCCACCTTCAGGACTGCTATGAAATTCATTAAGAACTCTCTCCACCTATGGCTTGTCTAAGCATCAGATTAGGACACCATCATAATTTCTTTTGAATAATATACCTTCAATTAACACATACCTAATGCCTTGCAGTCGGTAGTATCGTCTCTTGTGGGACAGAAGTTTGATTGGGTATTGCCCCTTTTGCATATATTGTGTTCAATTTTCCACCTACAACTCGTCAAACTCGAACTAGTTTGTGTAGACTTGATAGGTCTCCATTTCATCTATGGTTCTTGATTCTTGCACAAGGTATTCGCACAAACCTCTTCCTCGAACCAGCTTAGTTGGTCTAATGTCCACATCATACTCTAGGATCTTGGTGATCCAGTTTTCCCTCTTCTCGGTTATCTTGTTTTCAGTGATGTACTCCCACACACTGGGCTACGCGACGAGGATAGTGATTCTATTGGCCGACACCAAGTGTCAGAACTTTTTTAAGCTTTTAACAATGGAAAAAGCTTGCTTTTCAAAAAAAATATACCTGGCTTCATATCCTTTCAGAGTCCTCAAATGGAATGCGATAGGATGCTCTCCACTATTTCCCTTATCCTTCTGAGTGAGTATCGAAGCTATGTTATGTTGGTCGTTATATACATAGAGTCAAAAATCCTTGGAAAAGTCTGGGTTGGCCAACACCAGAACAACAAAGATAGCTACCTTTATTTTCTCAAAAGATGCTTTGCCCTTAGGGGTCCATTTGAACATCAAGTTATTTTTTAGCATGATCGTGATAGGTCTCGTCATGCCTGCAAAGTCTGAAATGAATCTATTAACAAAGTTGATTTTCCCTATGAAAGATTGCAGCCATTTTTGATTCACCAATAGGGGAAACTCCATTATTGATCTCACTCTTTCAACATCTATTGATATTCCCTCCTTTCACACTACAAAATTGAGTTGTTTGCCTTGGGGCACTTTGAAAGCACATTTTTTGGGATTTAAGGAAATATCAAACTATTGGAACTTCTAGAAAACCTACTCCAGATGATTGAAGTGATCATCTTTTGACTTTGAAAATACCATTAAGTCATCTAGATATATTAGAATGATCAAATTAATTAGTCCTATGAAATCAATATCCATTGCTTGTTGAAAAGTTGCACAGCATTTGAAAGCTTGAACGGTCTTTTTGAATATGAAAACATTCCCCACTTAGTGGTAAATGTTGTTTTATGTTGGTCACCTTCTTTAACATATACCTTTTTATAACCCGAGAAACCATCAAGCAATGAAAACATCTTTGATTCGGCCACAGACTGCAGGATCTGCTCCATTGATGGCAAAGGGTAGTGGTCCTTGAGAGAGGCTTTATTCAAATCTCTGAAATAAAAAAAAAGCCTAATATTGCCATTCTTTTTTTGAACTAGTACTAGATTAGATACCTAGGTGGAATGTTTAATTGGATATATGATCCTTGATTTGATCAATTTGGTGAGATCCTACGCCATCAACACCTCAACCTTAGGATTGACTGGCCTTTGTTTTTGTTAGACAGGTTTTGATCCTTCCACCAAGTCAATGGTATGTTGAATTATGCCCAATTCATACCCTCTAAGATCATCATAGGTCCAAGCGATAACCCCGTCATATCTAGAACATAGATCTTTTAGTATTTCCTTGTCCTTCTGTGGAACATCCCTTCTGACTTTCAACTTTATGTTGCTTCCAACATCGAGCACTTCATAATCCCTCACATCTGCCATGAACCGCTATTTTCTATTTCTTGCTTCCTCACAGTCAAAGAGATTCTCAAGGGAGATTAAACCTCGAGGAAGCTTATTGTCTTTTAACTAGATAACTTGCTCTTCATGAGATTCTACTCCTGACAATGAACATTCAAAGGCTTTTCCTGATTTATGTAGAGAGGCAGTGATCTAAACATCATCTTCAAATACCTACCAATTTTGATCATTGTCAGGGATTGTTGGTCAAATGATGATCTGTACTACACTATGCTTTGTTGTTGAATTAGAAACTGGTTCGAATTATGAACTAATTGAAGCCATCTGATCGGCAACATTGTTTTGAGATCGAGGAATGACTTGTACATTGAAAGCTTCAAAACTCTCAATCAAATCCCATATTCGATGTTTGTATGACTTCATTCTTATATTCTTCGTTGCCGCTGCCCACGTACTTTGCTCACAACTAACTCTGAGTCTCTGAATGCTTGCATTCTCTTTACATCCATCCATTCTGCAAGAATCAGACCATGAACCAAGGCTTCATATTCTGCATCATTATTCGAGCAAGAGAATTGAAAATGAAAATCCTTGATGGTCTTTGATCTTTTTGAGAACACTAATTGGACACCCACTCCAGAACCGACCTTGCATTTAATGCCATCAAATTATAGGGTCCATAGACGGTTGTCACCTGGATCATCATATTCCTCCCAATCCTTTATTAATTTTGGAAAGGATTGATCATCATCAAAAATCACATAGGTTCCTAGTCCCATCGCATGAAAGTTTACGAATGGGTCAGAGTTGATGAATTGGTTGAGGAGGAAATCCTCTTCGGGATTCCAATCACTCATGTCTTCTTCATCTTCCAGCATCTCTACACTATATATCTCCCTTTTCAAAAAGGAGGTATGTACTACTTCAAAACATAGGACTGCGTTGTCCACTATGTGTTTTGGATGCAAATATTCAAACAATATTTTCATCTTCACCCCATGCTTGGTCGTCAATATTAGGTGGGACCAATCGAGTGCCAAATACCTGCCAAGCTTTGTGGTAAAATCTCTTGAGAGACACATCCTGAAGAATGGGGAAATGTCCATCACCATTACTTCTTGTGAGACCATTTGTCTTGGACATAAGAAGAGGGTTAAAGACAGATCCTTAATGTTTCCAACAGTCAGAACCTTCTTCCCATCCAATTGCATGATTCCCTTCTAAAGGGGCTCATATTTAAGTTTTAGGTCATCAGCCACTTGCTTTGGCATGATCATTGTACTAGCTCCCAAATCAATCATATTATTATGCAAAATTTTATCTCCCACAATGATTGTTAAAAAGAAAGGTGTGGGATTTGGCTTGCTTACCTCTTTCTCTTTTGCATTGTTTGTGTCATTCACAAAAGATGGGGCTTTTGGAGCTTGAGGTTCCGACGCGGGTTCTTTATCTTTACTTTGATCGCACGATAGAGTCACATCTGTCTATGGTACTTGTTCTTCCTTCTTTAATGCTTCCCGAAGCAACATCTTTTGTTCGGGAATGGATATGACATCCCACAAAGATACATTAGCAAGCGCCTTCTTTAGTTGTTCCACCACATTGAGCATTCCGACTGGTTGGACCTTGGGCTTAAATTGTGGTATCTCTCTTGTCTTCGGACGAAAATGATGCTTCATTAATGGGTTTGGTATCTCTTCCATCTCCTTCTCTAGCAATGGCAAAGTTTGTGGCTACTGAGTAGGTCGACCCACAGCCTACAGAGCCTAATTTTCTTGCAATGGTAGTTGATGGCTGAGGACGCAAAAAAGCTTGTTGTGCATATTCTCCTATGAGCCTTCTTTTAGATCTTGTATTGTAGTCTGACTACACTTGCAGGGCACTAATCGTCAGAGTTTCATTCACAAATATAGCATCTTCTTCCTCCACCCATGAAAATAGCACTTGGTCGGGCGCAATATCTAGCTCTTTCTCTAAGGACATTCCTTGCATTTATGCTCTAAAGCGGGCGTTTTCCATTTCAAGGGACTCATATTCTTCTACATTCAGGAACATGCCCTTGTTTCTTTGTTCTGCTATCTTTTGTTTCATGTTTCCCCTCAAAAAATTTCAAGTCATGTGACTATCACTACATGGGAAGCACCATATGTTCTCATCTTCTGCCAAGTTGTTCTAACCTAGGATTAACTCTTTACTTTGGGTGCCCTTGACTGCTTGTAGTGGCATAGTGACCAAGACTATATGGTTTGCGGACACTATTTGTTGACTTCCTCCTCTTGAGGGTCCTTGGTACGTGTTTTTTTCATAGGATGGTCTTCCCCCTTGATAGGCTTGAGTGGCTTGCTTCAAAGGTGTTGCTTGTTATCGTTTGATGAGAACCAACTCGTTAGTGAAAGACTGCATGAGACTCGTCATATTGTTGATGTCAGCTACTATAGAGGAAGATCCCAACATGCTTGGTTGCACGGAGGGGTACACGTACATGGATTGCGGCGTGGTTGACATCACCACTTGTGTAACTAAAGTGCTTGTAGTAGCTTCTTCATGAAGACCACCATATATTTTTGCAAATACAAGCACTAGAGGTTGTGGCAAAAGCTTTCCAACATTGATCAAACTATTTTATGCATGCACAGCTAACTCATATGCATCAGGTAAGATATCCCCTCCCATGGAGGTTATCATCACCATGATATTTAAATTGAAGGCCTTTAGGTAGAACATGAACACCATCATAGTTGGAGGTCGGGCAGTCACAGGGATTATTTGCCAGGTTTTGTGGAACCTAGTGTTGAAATCACTTTTGGCCTCTTGCGGGGCTCTTTTGATGGTGATCAATTGATGTAGCAATGAAGAGAAATCTCCCTTCTTTAAGAATCATTTGAACAACCTTTCTTCGAACTGATCCCAAGAGCGGATAGAACTAGAAGCCAAAGATCGATACCAATCTTGAGCTTTTCCTTTGAAAAAGGCAGCCAATAGCCTAAGAGCAATATTTTCCTCCACTATGTTATGTACCCTGCATACCTCCACTATATCTTAGAGGTGTTCAGAGGGGGTTTTGAAGTCTTCTCCACAAAATTTTGGAATAGCCTTGAGGGTGTTAGCGGGTATTGCAGGCCATACATCTGGGGGTGTAGGTGGTTGTAGCGGACTACCACTATCCCAGGTTATGAAATTTCTAGGAGCAAGGGAAGCTATGTGAACCATGGAAAATAGATTCCTATGAATCAGATATACTGGTATTCTAATTTGGAAAGTTTTCCCCCCAGGTGGGGTAAATAAGGCTCTAAATTTTGGGCTCTCACTTCTCACTCTATTACTCCTTACAATTGATACAAAACTTGTAAGTCTTCTTCTCCTAGATGACAAGGCAAGTAACTAGGAGTATTGGAAATGACCTCTTGAAGATGCTCTTGTTTGGATTATGGGCATGAAACTTCTAGCTTCTTTCCTTGGCTTGATTCAAGAAATATTTCTAACTTCTAATTAGACATTCATAAAACTTTGGGTCCCACTAGGCATGCCAAAAAAAAATTGTTGATCATCAAAGCTTGCACCTCTCTAACAGACTTATGGGAAATTCAGTGAGTGGGGGACCAATTTGCGCCTCACTGAATACCTCCAAGATTTTTATAGAAATCCAGCTCTTCTTTGAGTTTTGGAGAAAAAGGTAGAAGAAAATGTAAACATAAAACAAGAAAATGGTGATGCACCAAAGGTTTTACAACATTTTAAATCCATTTCCCTTTCTATGAATGATATATTAGACACATAATGCCACAACCCTTCATTGTTGGGAAGAGAATGAGCAACAAAGGTTAAATACAAGCATAATGAAATCTTTCAAATCTCCCTGCAAGTAGTGTTTATTAAGGCCCAATCAAGCATAAAAGTTTCCAAGGTTAACAAAAAAACATTCAGAAATTGCATAGACCCTTCGTCTTGTTATAGCATAATATGAAGAAATAATAACCCTTAAAGAAATTAAAAAATTTCAACAGACATAATCCAATTTCCACAAGATATTATCAAACCACATAAGCCTATAGCATGGAAATCAACCACTCAAACTACTTGAATTAAGCTTAACATAGTGTTTCATTCAAAATGAAAGCATAAAGAAGGAACTTGACAAAGGAAAAAACATGCATAGTCTCAAATATTTCTTCTAAACAATTTGTGCTTAAATATCAAATGAACTTTGAAAACAAAGGTTAGATGCCAATCTGATAATAGTTTGAGTAAAAATAATGTAACATGCAAGAGAAAAGCAATGTTCTACTAATTACTTTTGAAAATATGTCTATCTTCTAAGGAAAACTAAAAGAACTTTTGTTCTGAAAGAATAAAATTGGAACCCTAGAACTAGAACTCTTTTCTTGAACTTAAAAAACTCTTTTCCCTCAGTTGCCACCTCCCATTTATAGTTGAAAAGAGAGATAACCACTGCCACATCCCAAAAGTAAATACTGCTAGATTCCAACATTTGATAGCTCACAATATAATCTTAGATCTCTTGTTAGGTCGCAACAATATTTTCTCATTAATTCTCAATTGCCTCATTTATGTCATTTTAGATATTTAGAAAAGATCGCTATCTAAAAGCAATCAGATCCTAGAAAACATCCTGGCAAAAATCTGGTTGACTAATCTCGTAGCTCAACGACACCAACTTGAAGTTTCCATCCTAAAAATAAGGAAGACCCAATATGCTCTAACAAACTCCAAAAAGATCGCTTCTAAAAGCGTAAACTGCCTGTAGCGAAGAGATGATGTGTCAAGAGGGCAGGGATTCTCAAGTTTAAGAAAATTGACCTTGAGAGAATCTCTGTTGAGTTGACACGTGTCCTGGCCTTCTTCTAAAAGGAAGATGATAATCAAAAGCCACATAGCCACTATGTGGTGCATTGCATGCCTTTCAGAAACACTTTTGCTTTGAGTGCAAACACATCCTGAAGCCAAAAACACATAAACGCCGAAAATCAAAAAATGACCAAGGAAAAGTTGTTTTACAACATGTTTTAACCAAATAAAGGTCCTAGAATTATGTGAATGTGTACAACACATTACAACACTACTCCAAGATACCATTAGTTCAGTTTTACTATTAATTATCCAAACCAAGTAAGGTAAAAAGGCTACTTTTTCCGTTACTATAGCATATGTGTACATACACAATTACACATTTTATACAAATTTGTATACATGTACATACACAATTATACTCTACACTTTAATATATCAAAATCAATATTCTATATATTTTGTTCGTTAAATGTGCAAGTTTTCCTACTTTGAAACTTTAAATTTGATTGTATAATCACTAAATATCATCTATATTATTGTTAAATTTGGTTTCCTTGGGCAACTTCATCAAATTTTGAGAACTTCTTTGATCCCCTTAAGACATCCTATTAGGACCCCTTAAGACATCCTATTAAAACATAAATTAAATTAACATTGACACTATTTTTGTATAGAATGTGATTGTTATGATGAGTCATCCTAGATTCTAATACTTAATTATATCAATTGCGATTAAATATGAGACATGTACTTTGAAGTATTTGATCCCCTTAAGACATACTATTAGGACATGTCCCAAATAAATACTTAATTATATCATTTTCTATGATGAGTCACCCTAAAGTCTAGTACTTAATTATATCGATTGTAATCCAACATGAGACATGTACTTTGAATTCTTTGATCCCCTTAAGAAGTCCTATTAGGACCTCTTAATACATCCTATTATGACAAATTATATTAACATTAACATTATTTTTGTATAACTTTTGTGATTGTTATGATGAGTCATCCTAAATTCTACTACTTAATTATATCAATTGCGATTAAATATGAGACATGTACTTTGAAGTATTTGATCCCCTTAAGCAATTTTTTGAGAAATTCTTTGACACTAATGCCTTGACAATGAATCAATAAATTTGTAAAGTACAAATATTTAAATATCCTATTAATTTCAACTTTCATTTCATATTTGTATTTAATTTCACATTAATGTCCTATTAATGTCTTGACTATAAATCTTTTGTAAAGTACAAATATTTGAATGTCCTATCAATTTTATATTAATTTCACATAAAATGCATAAATGTACATGTGTAAATTACTATTTAACAATAATAGACCATAAAATACTGAAATTAATAAATTCCATGAAACAATATATTAAGTCCATGAAAATATTGAAACATATATATAGATAGATAATCCATGAAATTATACTGAAATACTAAAACTTGTACATATACATAGTCCATGAAATAAGGAAACGGATGTATATAGATCAAGTCCATGAAAAATCTTAAACATGTATAAAAAGCATCAAATACAAGCTGGTGGAGCTTGCAAAATCCATGGCCAATTTCGAAAATTTGAAATTTTTTAGGTTTTTGAACTTGTAGGATAAGGCTTCCAAAACCCTTATATGCTTAACCCTAAACCCCTGAACCTGGCGTGCACTTTTGTTATAAAATCATGTTGACCTTTTTTCTCCTAATTATCTTGGCATTCCTAAGTTGAAAATATTAATGTACCCATTCTTCGTTATACCTAGGCAGCCCCTTCTTTAAGAATAACATTTATACATGTGCTAAATTGTTGTCATTAAAATCTTTGCATTGCTTAGCATTGAAGGCTTGTTGTGTATCTTACCATTTCTATGATGAGCGATGAGCTCATCTCCTATGCATCACGTATCGCTACAAGTATTTTTCTTTTCATTTCTTTACCTTGATGTGTGATGGCTCATGTTTCCCTTCGCATCACTAGTTTCCTTTGCATCATCGAAGTTATTTGCTTGACTAATACTTGTGATGCATGATGGCCTTGTATACATCCTTTACATCACATGTTGTTTGTGTCATTGAAAACCTTTTATCGTTCAAATCATTTTAGCAACGATTGATGGCTGATGGGAGAATATTCCTATGAATATTCTCTCCATCAGAAGAACTTTGCACATCACAGTTTCACATTTGGTCAATAGGTTCCTTTCCGTGATGAGTGATAAAGGGTTGAGATTTAACAAAGAACATCCAATGGCCAAGGTTGCATCACTCCCTTGCTTCACATCATTTTTGTGAAGCAAGGAAGAGGAGTGGTATGCATGATGCACGATAGGCGAAGATGGTGGTGGGGTATGTTGATGTGATGGATAGTTGGCGGCAGCTCGCTGGCTTGCAGTGACTTGGTAGGCCCTTTTATTTTTCTTGGCGGGGGAGTGGGGAGGTGACATATGGCGTGGTAGGACCTTATGTAGGTCAATACTACTGTGTGTTTCTATTGTATCGAAGGGACCTAAGTGTGACTCACTTTGATTTGTTGTAGTCCCTTCAATGATGGTTTTGTTGTTTTGTGGTGCATCGTTGTTCCATGATGAAAGGCTCAAGTGCAATGCGTGATCAACAACCCAGATTTAAAGGTGGTGATCAAAGGTTGTGTTTTAGACCTTCATTGGAGATTCAATCTTGTCTCTCAATCTTGCATCCGACAACCAGAATTCAAATCAAAATGGATAGATACCTCATTTTGTGGGTAAACT